>ML664199.1:3371317-3525776 GCA_007570785.1 Antilocapra americana
CCTTGCATCCCTGGGATAAAGCCTACTTGATCATGATGTATGATCTTTTTGATGTGTTGTTGGATTCTATTTGCTAGAATTTTGTTGAGGATTTTTGCATCTAAGTTCATCAGTGATATTGGCCTGTAGTTTTCTTTTTTTGTGGCATCTTTGTCGGGTTTTGGAATTAGGGTGATGGTGGCCTCATAGAATGAGTTTGGAAGTTTACCTTCCTCTGCAATTTTCTGGAAGAGTTTGAGTAGAATAGGTGTTAGCTCTTCTCTAAATTTTTGGTAGAATTCAGCTGTGAAGCCATCTGGTCCTGGGCTTTTGTTTTTTGGAAGATTTCTGATTACGGTTTCAATTTCCGTGCTTGTGATGGGTCTATTAATATTATCTATCTCTTCCTGGTTTAGTCTTGGAAAGTTGTACTTTTCTAGGAATTTGTCCATTTCTTCCAGGTTGTCCAGTTTATTGGCATATAGTTGCTGATAATAGTCTCTTATGATCCTTTGTATTTCTGTGTTTTCTGTTGTGATCTCTCCGTTTTCATTTCTAATTCTGTTGATTTGGTTCTTCTCCTTTTGTTTCTTGATGAGTCTGGCTAATGGTTTGTCAATTTTATTTATCTTCTCAAAGAACCAGCTTTTGGCTTGGTTGATTTTTTCTATGGTCACTTTTGTTTCCTTTGCATTTATTTCTGCCCTGATCTTTAAGATTTCTTTCCTTCTACTAGACCTGGGCTTCTGCATCTCTTCCTTTTCTAGTTGCTTTAGGTGTAAAGTCAGGTCATTTATTTGATTTTTTTCTTGTTTCCTGAGGTGAGCTTGTATTGCTATGAACTTTCCCCTTAGCATTGCTTTCACAGTGTCCCATAGGTTTTGGGCTGTTGTGTTTTCATTTTCATTTGTTTCCATGCATAACTGAATTTCAGTTTTGATTTCTTCTGTGATTTGTTGGTTATTCAGCAGTGTGTTGTTGAGCCTCCATATGTTGGAAGTTTTGAAAGGTTTTCTCCTATAATTGATATCTAATCTCACTGCATTGTGGTCAGAAAAGATGCTTGGGATGATTTCAATATTTTTGAATTTATCAAGGTTAGATTTATGGCCCAGGATGTGATCTATTCTGGAGAAGGTCCCGTGTGCACTTGAGAAAAAGGTGAAATTCCTTGTTTTGGGGTGGAATGACCTATAGGTATCAATTAGGTCTAGTTGATCTATTGTATCATTTAAAGTTTGAATTTCCTTGTTACTTTTCTGTCTAGTTGATCTATCCATTGGTGTGAGTGGTGTATTAAAGTCTCCTGCTATTATTGTGTTGTTGTTGATTTCCCCTTTCATATTTGTTAGCATTTGCCTTACATATTGTGGAGCTCCTATGTTAGGTGCATAAATATTTATAATTGTTATTTCTTCTTCCTGGATTGATCCTTTGATCATTATGTAATGTCCATCTTTATCTCTTTTCACTGCCTTTATTTTAAAGTCTACTTTATCTGATATGAGTATTGCCACTCCTGCTTTCTTTTGGTCTTTATTTGCATGGAATATCTTTTTCCAGCCTTTAACTTTCAGTCTATATGTGTCCCTAGGTGTGAGGTGGGTCTCTTGTAGACAACATATATAGGGATCTTGTTTCTGTATCCAGTCGGCCAATCTTTGTCTTTTGGTTGGGGCATTCAGCCCGTTTACATTTAAGGTAATTATTGATAAGTATGGTCCCGTTGCCATTTATTTTATTGTTTTGGGTTCCAGATTATCTATCCCATCCGTGTTTCCTATCTAGGCAAGTTCCTTTAGCATTCGTTGGAGGGCTGGTTTGGTGTTACTGAATTCTCTCAGTTTCTGCTTGTCTGAGAAAATTTTGAATTCTCCTTCAAATTTGAATGAGATCCTTGCTGGGTACAGTAATCGGGGTTGTAGATTGTTTTCTTCCATCACTTTAAGAATGCTCTGCCATTCCCTTCTGGCCTGAAGCGTTTCTGTTGAGAGATCAGCTGTTATCCTTATGGGATTCCCCTTGTGAGTTATTTTTTGCTTCTCCCTTGCTGCTTTTAATATTTGGTCTTTGTATTTGATATTTGTTAATTTGATTAATGTGTCTTGGGGTGTCCCGCTTGGGGTTCATTCTATTTGGGACTCTCTGTGTTTCTTGGACCTGAGTGGCTATTTGCTTCCCCAATTTAGGGAAATTTTCAACAATTATCTCTTCAAGGATTTTCTGATGGTCTTTCTTATTGTCTTCTTCTTCTGGGACTCCTATGATTCGAATATTGGCGCATTTAATATTGTCCCAGAGGTCTCTAAGATTGTCCTCATTTCTTTTAATTCTTTTTTCATTTTTCCTTTCTGTTTCATTTATTTCTGCCATTCTGTCTTCTACCTCACTTATCCTGTCTTCTATCTCTGTTAGTCTACTGTTGGTTCCCTCCAGGGTGTTTTTGATCTCATTTATTGCATTGTTTATTGTATTTTGACTCTTTTTCATTTCTTCTAAGTCCTTGTTAAAGCTTACCTGCATCTTCTCAATCCTTGCCTGCAGGTTATTGAACTGCAGCTCTAACTTATTTTCCAGGTTTTGGATCATATTCACTATCTTTATTCGGAATTCTTTGTCAGGTAGACATCCTATCTCTTCGTCTTTTGTTTGGTCTAGGGGGTATTTATCCTGTTCTTTTACTTGCTGGGTATTTCTCTGCTTTTTCATCTTGTTTATCTTGCTGTGTTGCCCCTTTATTGTGGGGGTTCCTCACTATGGGAGGGGTTAGATGTGTGGTTTGTAGAAGTTTCCTGGGTGGGAAAGCTTGTGTGGTGTTCTGGTGGGTGGATCTGGGTTTCCTCACTGTAACTAACTATGGAGTGTCCAGTAAAGAGATTTGAGGTGTCGGTGGACTTGGTTTGACCTTGGGCAACCTGTGTATTGAAGCTCCTGGCAGTGTTCCTACGTTGCTGGTGAATTTGCTTGGTATATCTTACTCTGGAGCTTGTTGGCCCTTGGGGGTTGATTAATTTCAGTTTTGGTATGGAGGAGGTTGATGAGTTCCTATCGATTAATTAACCCTTGGATCCAGGAGTTTTCTGGAATTCTCAGGGTCTGGGTTTAGTCTCCTGTCTTCCAGTAGCCTCAGGGCTCTTTTATCTCTGCACTGATGGTGGCAGAACCTCTAGTTTAGTGATGAGAAGTTTCTTCACAGTGAGGGACACCCTGTCAGGTACACAAAGTTACATGGCATGGACCAGAAGGAGAAGAGAGGAATCCGATGGTGAGGGAGTGAAGTGGCCAGTGATTGCTCCTCTGTGTGCCCTCCACAGCCTGGATCCCTTGGAGATGTTCACAGAGTTATATCGAAATGTGAAGAGTGTGGAAGGAGACCGAATTGACCAGAGAGAGAAAGGAGAGAGTCAGATGGATAGAGACAGATCCAGCCAGTGGTCAGTTATTTCAGTGTTCTTCACAGCTGGTAACTCTCAAGCAGAGTCCCAGAGTTGGGTAGAGAATATACAGAGGGAGAGGACGTTGAAGGTGTCTTGGTAGAAGAAGAAAAGAGAAAAGAAAAAGAAAAAAAAAAGAAAAAAGGAGATACAAGAATGGGGAGAGAGCAGTCAAGCCACTGATCTCGCTCCAAGGTAACGATGAGTATTGGAGCTTGGGTCCTTAAAGGTACAAAGTTGATACCCAATACTAATAGGCAAAGATTAAAAATCTAGAGTAAAGACGGGATTCTCAAAATACTATTACAAAGAAAAAGATAGAAAGAAAGATAAGGAAGAGAAAGAAAAAAAAAAAGAGGAGAAACAAGAATGGGGAGAGAGCAGTCAAGCCAATGATCTCACTCCCAGGTAGCAATCGGTACTGGATCTTGGATCCTTAAAGGTACAAAGTTGATACCAAATACTAATAAGCAAAGATTAAAAATCTAGAGTAAAGACTGGATTCTCAAAAGTACTATTATGAAAAAAAGAAAGAAAGAATGATAAAGAAGAAAATACAACACCACCACCACCACCACCACCACCAACAAAAATCAGTAAAAAAAAAATTTTAAAAAAGGGGAATAAAGTGGAGATATAAAAGGTAAGAAAGGAGATAGGACGGAGAATGCAATAAGGGAGAAAGAGGAGATAAAAAAAGGGGAAATAAAAATAAAGGAAAAGAAAGGCAAAGAAAAAGAAAATAACAAGGTTATAGGGGACTTAAAAATTCTAAAAAAAAAAAAATTTCTAAAAAAAAAAAAGGGAAAATAAAAATAAAGAAAAAGAAAGAAAAAAAAGAAAATAACAAGGTTATAGGGGACTTAAAAATTCTAAAAAAAAAAAAGGGTATAAAAAAGTTTTAAAAATTTAAAAGATGTTCCTAGTACAGTTGTAACTAAGGCTTTCTCTGGTGCTGATGCGTACTGGGA
Organism: Antilocapra americana; assembly: GCA_007570785.1. Lineage (NCBI taxonomy): Eukaryota > Metazoa > Chordata > Mammalia > Artiodactyla > Antilocapridae > Antilocapra > Antilocapra americana. Next base: position 3,375,702 of record ML664199.1, read on the forward strand.
GGGGTCAGTTTATTTTTCAGACAATTCCTTGGGTCCGGCTTGTACTTCTCATGCTCTATAGACTCCAAACCTGTTGCCTCTGCTAGCTTAAGCGTCTTCTGTTTGCTGGTCTTTTATGTGTCTATTTAGCGCTCTGGAGTTTGCCCTGCTCCTGCTGAGTGCGCTTCCCCCACCCCTTCTGCTCGGCTCTCTGTCATCCGCCAGGCGCAGTTGGGGAGCGCGGCTTCTCCCCTCCCCCGGCCCAACCGCTCGGCTTTCCCGACGTGCAGCTAAGCACGTCTTCTTAGGTGTGCAGAGCTCCGATCCGTTCAGAATCCCCAGTAGTCTTGGTTAGCACCTAGCTCTGTGCGCAATTTGGACGAGGAAGCCTCGCCGGGGCTGGGCTATGCCCACTGGTCTCGGGCAGGGTTTGGGTCTGTCCGCAGCCCGAAGGCGCCCAGCTCCGCCCAGCCGGCCGCCTCCCTGCCAACTCCGCCTCACCCTTTGGTCTCGCTGAGGCTGGGTTATGCCCGCTGCACTCGGGCGGGGGCTGGGCAGGTCCGCAGCCCACAGGCGCCCAGATCTCCTCGGCCGGCCGCCTCCCTGCTGACTCCGCACGCCCTTTGTTCTGTGCCACCCGGTCAGCCGCCTCTCTGCCGACTCCGTACGCCCTTTGTTCTGTGGCACCCGGCCAGCCGCCTCTCTGCCGACTCCACACCTCTCCTTGTTCTGCGTGGGCCTGGCAGGGGGGCTCTTCCTGGGGAAGGCTACTTCTCAGTCTATCTCCGGTTAGCCCCCTGGGTTGGGTCGCTCAGGCTGCTCCGTTCCCTGAGCGCGCGGCCCGCCCCTCCCTGAGCAGTCCGCTTTGGCTAGTGGGGGGTGGGGCTTCCGATGCCGCCGCTTCCCTGTGCCTTCCAGCCAGAAATGTAGCTTGCAGGGCTTAATTATTAATCTGCTTTTACTCCCAGCTATCTTGCTCTCCAAGATTCACCGCAAATCCGCCCGCAAATCCGCCCGAGAGAATGCTCCCTGGTATTCGGAAACGTTTCTCCTCTTTTTTTTTTTTTTCCTCTTTATTCCAGACTCCCCTTCCGGGACGGATCCCCGCCCCCAACTCTGTCTCTCCCTTTACTTTTTTCTCTCTCTTTTTTCTTTTGTCCTACCTTCTCTCGTCGGCAATGGGCCGTCCCTTCAGATGCCCGATGTCCTCTGCCAGCATTTAGATCCTGTTTTATGGAGTTTGCGCGGTCTTTAAAAGTTCTTTTGGTGTATTTATTGGGGAGAGAGTGGTTTCCCCGTCCTATTCCTCCGCCATCTTAGTTCCCCCTGAGATTTAAGGAAATCTTAAATTCAACTTGAACCGAGAAAACTATCTTTTGTCTGTAGAACCTGGCAACTCTTTTTGGTAAAAATTTGAAAAATACCTATACTATACTCTACCACTTACTCCCACATGTAAAATTTTTTATTTAATTGGCCAAGGGGTCCTGAGTGAAGTGTTTCTCTGAAATGTTCCTCTGGTGCTTGTTAATGTCTGGCGAGGGTTAAAACCATTGCTCTAATTGCTGAAATCTTCCTCCGTAACTTGATTTACCACAGTGGTCCCATCCAGTCTTTAGATTCTATTTCTGGCCTTTCCATATAATGCATGAGTGCCAACTCAAGGCCAAACATATGGCTACTGAGGCTTTGGGTTAATTTCCTGAACCTCTTCTGTGTGAATAAATATAGTGACTTAGTAAAATTAACTCCCAGGAGAACTCAAGAAAGATTTCTATATTTTGACATACGAGAAAATAAAAGTAAATTATGTCTTCTATTGATTCTGAAACCTTCTCACTCATCTTTAATTCTATTTAATAGGTTACATAAAGACAATAGTTTATTCAAGGTAAGTAATGAAGGAAATGCCCTATCCTAGTGATAGTAGATTTAGTCCTAAATTCTCATAGGCAGTCTTTGATGCAAAGCAATTACCCTTAAAGCACTTTGCCAATTAAACACATGTTATTCCTAAGAGATTCTCGAATGCAATGTGTAAGTGCTCATTTGTCATACCAGTGGGAGGAAATTAATCTCAGCATTGAAAAGTGACTTGCTGTCTCATGCCTCCCTTGGATAGTGCTACAGTCTCATTACAATGGAATGAAGAGGACAAGGTATAAGTTTCCTTGGATGATTAGTGACTTGGCATCTTTCTCAGCAGCTCTTTAAAGATTTCTGTAAAATTTCCTCTCAAAATATACTTCATAAATTATATGATCACAGTAAGCAAGTTCTTTCACTTTCTGACTTGTTGCTATAAAAATTTTGAAGGAACTATGAAAGAATCCGCAAGAAATTTTTCGAGCATGCTGTGATGTAACATCAACTTCAATGTAATTATCAGCAATTAAATAGTTGGTTTCCCTGAAAAAGATTTGTATGCATTTTAGAAAACTTCACGTATTTCAGCTTAGAAAACTTGATGCAGTTCAGTCTTCTGGAATACAATAGTTTATCAAGCATACGTATTTGTGGTTGTAAACCCAATCTCCCTATTTTTCACATATTTTCCCCATGTGGGAAAATTAGGTTTGATTTTTAACATTTTGAGGTGTGGAACTTTTTTTAATAGACACATCACATAAGAATTGCTTTTACTTTAACCATAGCAGAAGCCTGGTTCTACAGTATGCACATGTACAATGACAACAGTAATGAATCCATAGATTCACTGAGACTGTGAAGGAGTAAGAGGTTATTGCTTTTGGTAAAGTTATATAAAACTATCAATCTAACAAAAATTTTGCAAGGAAGAGAACAGAAGAGGAAATTTCAGGAGTAGGTTTCTTTATAGCTGTTAACCATTTTCATCCAGTTCAACACTGGGGTTTTTCCAGAACTGAACCCTGTCCTGATGTTTGTGTGGGAGTGAGTGCAGGCCAGTGGGTGAATATGCAGACTAGTCCTCATGCTGCCTCTGCAATGAATAGCCATATAAGCCTCATGCATTAGGGTCCTCTTTAATTCTCAAGTTTTCTTTTGAAATATGGTTATAATAATACCTGTTATTTTTTTTTCTTTTTGTAAGGTTGAATGAGATGATGTATACTAACTGCCTAGTAAGGGCTGGGACTCAATAAAGGTGAACTATTGATTTATTATTTTTTATACAAATATATTATATCAGAAGTTCCAGATTACAGTTAATTCTTGAACAATATAGGTTTGAACTGCATGGGTCCACTTACACGTGCTTTTATTTTCCCCCCAGTAGTAAACACTATATGTAGTAGTACATGATCCATGGTTGATTGCATCAGTGAATGCGGAGAAACTGAAGTGACTGAGCACACACGTGCGCATACTCAGATTTTTGATTGTGTGGAGGGTGGGCACCTCTGCCCCTGTGTTCATTGTTTAAGGGTTGACTGTACATTCAGGCATCAATAAGCATATCAATACTTGAACCCATCAATCTTCCTTTCTCCTTCTACCCTCCTTTTCTTATTCTACATTCCTTTCAGTGTCCATTATCCTGCCACCACTTTTGTATTTTTCTTTTGTCTCTTCCCCATTGTGTCAGTTGTTTCTGTCCTTTTCTGTTTCTCTCCCTTAAACTTAGAGTAGAACTAAGTCTATTTCACAATGGGTAGATAGCAAACAGCCGATCACTGCTATCTGTGGGCTGTGATGAGAGTATGTAACATCCTTATCTATCTGTGGGCTGTGATGAGAGTATGTAACATCCTTCTGTACCAGGCACCCTTGAAGCACTTTGTGTGTGCTAACTCATTTCATCTTTAGAATAACTCCACAAGAGAGGTGCGATCATTGTCCCTTTTTGATTTATGGGGAGACTATGTGTGTGCATGTGTGCTCAGATGTGTCCGATTCTTTGTGACGGCATGGACTGTAGCCCACCAGGCTCTTCTGTCCATGGGATTTCCCAGGCAAGAATACTGAAGTGTGTTGCCATTTTCTTCCTCAGGGGATCTTCCTGACCCAGGGATCAAACCTGTATCTCCTGTTTCTCCTGCATTGGCAGGCAGGTTCTTTTCCACTGAACCACTTGAGAAGCCCCGTAAGCAGACTGAGGCATAGATAAGGTAAATTGTCCATGGTGGCTCAGTGGTAAAGAATCTACTTATAATGCAGGAGACATGAGTTCAATCCCTGTGTTGGGAAGATCCCTTGGAGAAGGAAATGGCAACCCACTCAAGTATTCTTGCTGGCGGAATCCAATAGACAGAGGAGCCTGGTGGTCTACAGTCTATTGAGTCACAAAGAATTGGACATGACTGAGCAAATAAACAACCATGAATAACTAGCTTAGCAGAGTCAGGATTTGAACCCAACTAGTCGAGGTCCAGAATTTATTCTCTTAACCCTTACTCTCTAGTGCCTTTCTGGAGGAACATTAGAAGTTTGGCAATTGAAATACAGTGACATTTAGACTCATGGAATTTGCCCTATAGTGAGAACAGCAATTTTTCAAAAGTCACAGCAGGTCAAGCACTAGTACCTCCCATGATTAAAAAACATGATGTTCCATCTCAAGCTTTCTCTGACTCAAAAAGAAGTGAAATTTCCTGGTTGGCTGAGCCGAAAGGGTCTGCCATTTGCCTACGATTTTTTTTTTTTTAATCCTTCATCAATTCTAAAAGGCTCTAATATTGTCTTTGCTCCTCTTGTAGCCAGTGTGTGTGTGTGTGTGTGTGTGTGTGTGTGTGTGTGTGTGAATCTTTCCTTGACAACTGTATGTTTTTTGACATCTGGACTTTGCTTCTCATCATCTTCAGAAAGACATAGGCACTTTGGCAATGTGTTTCTATTGAACTGAAAAGCCTTTGGGAAAGGATGTTTGAAAAAAACAATAAACTCTTATGTTCTGATTCATTGACAGAAGGAGATTAGATAGGAATTTTGAGTTAATCTTTCCCTTGGGGCTTATGGAACTGTGGCTTAGTAGAAATCCTCATGAATGTGTGAAGGATGAGGCATCATGTCACCTTCAGTCGTGAAATACAGATTTTTCTGTAATCAGTAATAGAACCATGGTTTTTGCCTCATTTTTATTGCACTGTGGCCAAGCATGAGTTGCCCTCACATTACTCAGGGACACTCTTATCATTTGCAGCTTTAGGTGCTGGCTTCTTTAGGACTGGGACTTGTATATGCTTGGAATTTGCTGGCTAGAATTTTGAAACAGATGGCCACATGCTTTTTTTCCTTTAGGAAACCTGCTTGGTTGTTTGTCTTCTAGTTCTCATGGTAACCAAAGAAGGTTGTTAACATTTTTCTTTTCACAAAGCAAAACCAGCAGAGCTGTCAGAATAGGTACAGCTGTTTGATGAGGGATTGACCTATTGTTAAATTTTCTGGTTTGTGTTACTGGATTCTTATTATGCATGTACCTTGTTTTTCGTGACATATTGCAAGAACAAGAAACCAGGATGACTCCTTTGTTGCATATAGTCTATTTAATAATTTGTTATTGCTATAAAAATTCCTTAAAATATCAAATATTTGGTATTGGCCAGTGTTTATTGCTCACATGAAATAATTTCCTTTCAATAGATGGGATTTGCCTGGGACCATCAAAGATAACCTTCATATGCTATAGATTTATCATCTCAGAATTTCTGAAAATATATCATGGCATTCCATTTTCAGCCAGTGGATGAGATATGGAAGTAGAGGCACGTAAAAAGGATTTGGCTAAGATGCCAACTGAAGATTGAATGTGACCTTTTACTAATTGTTTATTTGCAGTGTGTCCACTGTTATTCCTTGAAATGGAGTGAAGTTTCATCTGTCAATGAATGGGGTGAGCACAGATCCTAGAAAGATCTACTGATAGCTTTGCCTATGTAGCATGTCAGTTGTAGGATACTGGGGATCTGCACGTAAACATGTTTAATGACTGGCTTCCAAATGAAAAGAAAAATCAAGAGTTAGGTGGCAAATCTCTGGATCTGTTTATATTGTCTTCCCCTATCTGTGATTACGTGGTATGTAGCTGATAAGCACAGAATTTCAGTTCAGTCACTCAGTCATGTCGACTCTTTGCCACCTCATGTACTGTAGCATGCCAGGCCTCCCTGTCCATCACCAACTCCTAGAGCTTGCTCAGACTCATGTCCATTGAGTCAGTGATGCCATCCAACCATCTAATCCTTTGTCGTCCCCTTCTCATCCTGCTCTCAATCTTTCCCAGCATCAGGGTCTTTTCTAAAGAGTCAGCACTTTGCATCAGGTGGACAAAGTTTTAGAACTTCAGCTTCAGCATCAGTCCTTCCAATGAATATTCAGGACAGCTTTCCTTTATGATTGACTGTTTTGATCTCCTTGCAGTCCAAGGGACTCTTACGAGTCTTCAACACCACAGTTCAAAAGCATCAATTCTTTGGTTCTCAGTCTCCTTTATGGTCCACCTCTCACATCCATACATAACTACTGGAGAAACCATAGCTTTGATTATACACCTTTGTTGGCAAAGTAATGTCTCTGCTTTTTAATATGTTTTCTAGGTTGGTCATAGGTTTCTTCCAAGGAGCAAGTGTTTTTTAATCTCATGGCTGCAGTCACCTCTGCAGTGATTTTGGAGTCCAAGAAAATAAAGTTTGTCACTGTTTCCATTGTTTCCCCATCTATTTGCCATGAAGTGATGGGACTTAATTCCAGCTTGTGCTTCATCTAGCCTGGCATTTTACATGATGTATTCTGCAGATAAACTAAATAAACAGGGTGACAATATGTAGCCTTAAACTATTCCTTTCCCAATTTGGAACCAGTCCATGTTTGGTTCTAACTGTTGCTTCTTAACCTGCATACAGATTTCTCAGGAGGCAGATAATCTGTTTCTAAGGTGACTTTGATGAGGCATGGGGAATTTACTTTTTGTGCTTTTCTTGCCTCTGGGGGATATTAGCTAAAGTCTCTTTAGGGATATATTCTATAATCTCATATATTCTATATTCTATAATCTCATTCCACAGAGAAAAGATCTATGATAATAATGCTGTAAAATTGTTACTATGGAATTATATATCAAATCTTGATGAAATTTGTGGACTCATGATCACCTAGTGATCATGGTGATTGCATAGGTTGTATGTTTATATTGATAGACATTGTTATCATTTTATGTCATCTTGGGAGTTTGCTCAATCCTAGCAGATACTTTCAAGATAGAGATATCTCTATCAATGATCATAAACTTAAGCTTTGGAGTCAGACAGACTTGAATTCAGTTTCTGATTCTGCCACTTCATAGGTGAGTGATTTGGGGCAAGTATTTCACTGAGATTCAAGTTCTTGTGTGTTAAAAGGGACAGAAATTATACTTGTTTCAGAAATTTTTTTGCTAGAATTTGGGATATAATCCAAGTCAAGTGCATAGTACATTACCTGGTTAGTAGCAAGTACGCGATAAATGTTGGCTAAAGCTACGAAGAAAAAGGGAGTTAAAATTCAGCTCATTTGGTTTTTTCACCTTTCAGTATAGAAGATGTTGCTGGTGTTCAAGAAAAATTTATTCAAATACTTGTTATATATGCTAAGGAAGACTTTATTCAAAAAAGGGAAGGAGAGTGAGCTCAAATCTGAATAGAATGAAGACAAATGGGGGTTTATAACCAAGGAGCAGAATTGGGAGTCAGTGGATAGAAAATTACTAAAAGCAATCATCAAGGCTAGGTGGATTTTTGTGTCTGATTGAACAGGAATCTTGTTGAAGGCAGGCCAGGGTGATAAGTTGTTAAGAGTGGGGGATAGGGAACTTGACCAAGTATCAAGAGTTGGGACGATTTTCACTAAACTGTCCCAGAAGGATTCTTTTTTTTTTTTTTTTTTTTTTGGCCAAATTGAACTTAATGGGCCAGGGACAGAGCCCAAGTTCAAGGTCTAGTCAAGAAGAGGTCTCCAAGGAGTCTTATTCAAGTTTGATCAGGAGAAAGTTTTGTCACTGTTATCAGGGACATAAATACTATCCAGCACATAAATACCAACAACCGTTTGTTGACAGCTTTATGAATATCAGGCACTCCATAAATGGTGATTATTTCATTTAATCTTTATGACAACCCTAAAAAATAGATACTATTAGTCTCATTTTACACAGAAAGAAATTGAGGTTTAGAATGATGAAGGGATTTTAACAAAATCACTCAGGTAAACTGATAAAGCTGCATTCTAAATCCAAAGTTTCTGACCCCACCAACCAGCACTTGTGGGCACTATTCCATGTTGGGCATGTGTAGTTGGGCACGGGAAGATCTAATCCAGAACTTGGCAAATATTTACAGTGAATGACTGAATATCTGTGTGAATGGCAAGCTGCAGTTGTTTTCAACAGCTTCAGAGGAATGAGGAATGCTGCAGAAATTAATTTGTGATATCAAAGTCAAGGCATATACTCATCAACTTTATTACCTTAAGTGCTACAATGGCAGGAACCATAGGGTTATACGGGGGCATCTCCTTGAATAAAAACGATGAGAATGTGGTGAGAGATATGAATCTTGCTGCAAGTACATGTGTGTGTGTTTGTACAAGCATTTAAAAAAAATGGATATGGCATTGGGTTGGTCAAAAAGTTCATTAAGCTGTTCATTAAGTACGGAAAAAGCTGAAAGAACTTTTTGATCAACAAAATACATTTAAGGAAATCTATCTTTGAGAAAACATTCTGGGTGTATTCTCTTTTGTGGCACTCTGTGGATAAATATTTATCCTTTAGCAGATATTATGTTCTTTTTTATAGAATTCTTTGATCCCCCACAGAAGTATCATTTTAGGAAATTTGATCTGATGCTACATTTTATGTGTAGCAAAGAAACTTCAGTAATTTTTTAAAATATAGTATACAAATTTTGGGCTTCCCTGGTAGCTTAACTGGTAAAGAATCCCTCTAGAATGCAGGGGCCTTAGTTTGATTCCTGGGTCAGGGAGATTCACTGGAGAAGGGATAGGCTACCCACTCCAGAATTCTTGGGTGTCCCTGGTGGCTCAGATGGTAAAGAATTCACCTGCTATGCGGGAGACGCAGGATCGATTCCTGGGTTGGGAAGATCCCCTGGAGGGGAGGGCATGGCAACCCACTCCAGTATACTTGCCTGCAGAATCCCCATGGACAGAGGATCTTGGTAGGTTATAGTCCATGGGGTCGTAAAGAGTCTGACATGACTGAGCAACTAAGCATACAAATTTTAAGAGGGTATCTTTTAATTGTTTCTTCCAGAGTTAGGGTCAAATCTCTTAAATTGAGATTTAGTTTAATTTTAAGTTCAACTTTGAGACAATACTTCTGCAAGTGATAGTTGCATTTTTCTGAGCCAAATGTACTGTATTTTAATCCAAGACTCTTCAGTGGCTAATTTCTATCATTACCATAACATAGAAAGTAATTTGTTAATTTCATGAAAGTCACTGAAGAGCAACAGTTTAGGGAAAATTCAAAAGTCCTCATTTTTGTCCTCAAAAATTCTCCCAATATTTGTATAGAGCCAGATTCACAATAGATACTCAATAAGTATTTGTCAGATGGATGAATGGACTTTTGCCACAGCTATAATGTTCTTGAGCCTGGAATTAACTATGACAGGGAAACATTTTGATTCTCCTTTGTTGGAGTTAGTTAATGGAGTCACACTGAAGATCCATAAAAAATCAATTAAAATGAATGACTAATTTACAAACATTTATATTTAAGTGTTAGGAAATATGGTAAGATTAGGAAAACAGTTAAGACAATGGTTTGTACAGAATTGACTCATTCAAGCAATGAACACTTCACGGATTACAGTTTAACAAGTTAAATGTCACATATAACATACAAGTATGATAGACAGTGCTTCTGATTTTGGTATTAATATACCATCAGTTATACACATAAGAAATATTGACAATTCAATTTGGGATTATGAAATATATCATTTGTTGGGTAAGATATTTCAAATTACAGTATATCTCAGGCAGCATGCAGGAAAGGTCATTTATTGTACATTTGTTAGGACATACCTTGCAACAAGCTTCCAGTTTCGGGGTAGTTAAATAAAGAATACAGAAACCATTGAAATGATGGTATGGTTGGAATCGGCAGTTGTATTTAACTGACTGAAAGAGAGAGCATTCTGTTGAAAACTCTCCTAATTAATTCATTAGGAAAATGCACAATGATCATAAATTCAATTCTTTAAAAATTGTTTTCACAATTAATTCTCATTTATTGATGATACAGCAGCTGCAGGATATTTGAATTCTGAGAGCTGGTTGTACATTAACAGCAGGACTTTATTGTTCTGTGGGCTCACATGATTACAACAAAGATGCTTGCCATTTGAAATCACATATTATAACAATGGTGCTATACAAACATCACAAATATTTGGTGTTTCAGAGTCTTAACAAATATTATGCTGTGGTTATTTCACAAACAGACCAGATTAACAGGCAGTGTAAATCACATATATCCTAAGATTTTAAAAATACGTTTTATACACTAGGTTTCTAATTTATTCACTAGCATTTAATTTTGGTGTAGTTTTTTTTTTGTTTTCCTTTTTTTTTTTCGTCTCATATTTAGAGTCCTTAAAGAATCTATGAATATCTGGCTCATGCCAAGTAACTCAGTAAGATTGATGTTTCCCCATAGGAATATGGCTGAGTATACACTGAATCACAGAGTCAGTAAAGCAACATCTAACTTATGACAGATCATTTTTAAAATTCAAATAATATCTAATAATTTTAAAAGTAGTTTGAACAAAACTATAGGAATCAAAAATTTTATCTACAAAACATTTGAATATATTTTTAAATGGCTAGTTCTCACTAACTTCACAAATTTAATACCCTTGGTGTACATAGTCTGTTAACTTTCTATGCAGTGCTGTTAGATCTCTGAGTTAACATACACATGATGGTTAGGTGGGAAGATTAGATGGTAATTTCCATTCACTCAAGGTGCTTGTAAGCGAGTGCTTTAATACCTTCCATGTCAGATGAGATCTGTCATTAATGTTGGTGCCTTTAATTTGAAAAGATTTAGCTGAATTATCCAAATATATTAGTGCAGTATAAGAATTATAGGAAAGACTGATAAATTTACCATCAGATGTTGAAATTCTAACCTAACATTATGCTGTTGATCTAAGTCACTGTACCTTTCATTTCCAAGGCGTCTGTGTATTACATTGGCTTAAAAAATATTTTCCTTGGTCCTTAGAAATACAAAATATTAATTTTCGAAAGATAGAGGATGAGAAGGTGAGCATTTCTTACAATTACATTCATAACGAAAGAAGTTAATCTACATCTTACAGATCATTAAATGGTCTTTGGCAGAAGACTTTACAAATAATTTCCTCCACTTTTAACATTGTGTGTTGGCCATTTTCCTTTTTGATGATATCAATTGTAAACTCACTTGTTCACAACTATAGGTTAATAGGAAAACACCACAGATATAAAAATATTTAAGTTTAGCACATACTTTTTTTTGAAAGTTAAATTCAAAGTGTATTGACTCATTGATACCAGAGAAGATAATAAACACAGGCATTTCTGACAGCACTGCTTAAGATCACAGTTTTAACAATATGGTCAGCAAAGAGAGAGTATGAATATCTTTATTTCCAACAAAATATTATCACTGAAACACACTGAAAGAATCCACTGCAATCTTTTTAATTATAATATACTGTATTTCCCACAAAATGAGTAATATATAATGTTTATGTGTGTGTGTAGTATGCATGTGTGTGTACTTAAAATGGTAAGTCTCAGAGGTTACATTCATTGGCATGGAAGAATAAAAACGGAAAGAGTTAAGTACCCAAATGTATTGTTGACATACCACTACTCAGAAATTTCAAAGTTCAGTGAAGTTATTTAAAAATTAGCTTTAGACAGGCAATTGCTTTCAGAATCAACTTGAGGGACATTATAATTTCTTACTTCATTTTTCGAGACACAAACTCCTTCTCCACTTTGTCTCTCTTCTTTCCACTCTCCCCCTGCCTGTGTGTGGAGGCTATTTGTGGTGGGTCCTTTATACTGTGTGTACATGATGTGAACAGGCTGATCTTTCCTTTTCTGTCCTGTACATTGGATTTATGATCGCCTCTTAGGATGAGAGGGTTTCTGGCACAGTGATCTGCCTCCTTTTTCTTTATGGATTTCCTATGAGTTCAGTTTACTATCCAAAGTACCCACCAAGCTTATTCAGTGGGAATGAATTACCATTCTAACCAAAGGTGAGAGAGACAGTCTAAATTTGTTTCCTACCTGAGTTCTTCCATCTCAGCTGCCGTGCCAGGAACACTCCCAGTGGCACAGAGCAGTGTTTTGGGTAGATATAGTGGGTGCAAGATACTAGTTCCTTTCCTGGTGCTCATCTAGAAGCTCAAAATGTGTCCTCACGTGAACTTTCTACTGTTTACTAAAATTAATAGGTGAAATCTAGGGACGTCCTCCTTGGAATAACAGTTGTGCCAACAGTTATTTTTATGGCTTATTAGAATAGTATTGAATTGCACCACCGTCCTACAAACATCACAATGGATGGCACGGAAAGGCAGAAGCTGCTGGAGATTAAAACAATTTTCTGTTACCTTCTAATGTCAAGACCTTTTACTGTACTGCACAAGTTAGGGGGCTTTAGAACATAGAACTTTTTCTCTTAAGCTTTCTGAGGGGAAATTTTTAATCCAGGTTTGATTCAAGATTTCAAGACTTGAGTCAATAACTTAAACCATGGATTGTGGATAAAGCCAAGCCGCCACTGTGATTTTGCCTTGTGGACAACAAAGTTCTGGGAAGAAGGTGAAGGCTCTGAGTGGGCCCCAGTCAGTCTGATCTAGCCCCTCCCTCTGCAAAAGGGCAGGTCCCCTTACCAAGCACCTTGGCATTTGATGATCATGCTAGGTAGGGTCTTTTCAGGGAGGTTTTAACTCTGGGTGAAAGGTCAAATATGCAGATGGAGATGGACAGCACAGTGGAGACACAGCAAGGGGTATGGCGCGCTGGCTGGACCTGGGTGGTGATCAGGTCACAGTGGGGAAACAGCTGAGGAGAAGATGCTGTCAGAGACAGAACACAGGGCACCCAAACATTCAGACTTTGACCAGCAATCGTATTTCTAGAGAAGCAGGTAGAGCGTTATGATAAGTCAATTATTCTTTATCAGTAATTCCTGAAAAAGAGCAGAAAGTCATTCTAAGATACCTGGCAAGTTTGGCTTGTCGAAGGAAGACCTGGGAATATAGTTTAGCATTTTCTTCAGAACATCATTGTTGAGGTTCCAGTTTAGGTTTCCTTTTGCCTACGTTGAGTTTACTTTTCTGCATCAAAAGAAATGGTCAAAAATATATACATATGGATGTTTTAAGTAGCTGTCAATGTGATACTTTCAGGTTCGATTTAAGGAAGCATACGCACATATGTACACACATATACCCACAATCTTAAACTCCCTTTCCTAAGCCATTTTAATAAGCCAAATCAACTTGCTGGCTTTTCATTCTGGTTCTTCACCAATTCAAATGAGCCTAGGAAAAAAGCTCCCAGGGGTCTTGGGATTGTTGTCTACATTGTCTGTGGTCTCCAGGTTTTATGAGCTATGTGAACCTTTGAAACTATCTTTGAAATTCCAAATTCACTTAGAACCATAGTCATTTTAGTTCAGTCCATACCCACTCTTCAAACCAATAGACCGTATCATTAAATATAACTCAGTTCTGTTAGACAATGGTTTAGTATTAAGGCAAAGGGACCAGAGCTGATCAATTAAGAGAAAGGGTGTTCAAGATCATTCTCTGGACACTGGTTAGTCAGGCAAAGCAGATTAGCTGTTTTTTTTTTTTTTTTTTAAAGAACTAGAAAAGCTAATGAGAAATCTTTCTGATAGGAGATCTTGCCTGAAGCTCAGTTACACCAGTAAAGAATATGTGTAAGGATTAATTTGCCTTCAGATTATACTTAATATTTTACATCTGAATGGTGGACTGCTGCTGCTGCTGCTAAGTCGCTTCAGTCGTGTCCGACTCTGTGCGACCCCACAGATGGCAGCCCACCAGGCTCCCCCGTTCCTGGGATTCTCCAGGTGAGAACACTGGAGTGGGCTGCCATTTACTTCTGCAGTGCATGAAAGTGAAAAGTGAAAGTGAAATCGCTCAGTCGTGTCTGACTCTTAGCGACTTTTAGCAGCCTACCAGGCTCCTCCATCCATGGGATTTTCCAGGCAAGAGTACTGGAGTGGGTTGCCATTGCCTTCTCCAGAATGGTGGACATTTCTGTAAATATATCAGAATGTACTGGGCCTAGCTGGACTCTATCATTTAAGCTTTTTCCTGTGAGGAAGCAGAGCTAAACAGAGGATCACATGAACTTTGCTTGACCACTCAGAGCACAGACTGTCCTCCTCAAACTTGAACATACATCAGAATCATCCCAAGGGCTTGTTAGAAGCCACATTGCTGGGCCCATTCCCAGGTTTTCTGATTTATAGGTCTGGGTTGGGGTCTCAGGTGGGACCAGGGAATTATATACCTAACAAATTTCAAAGTTGCTACAGATGCTGCCTTGTCATGGACCAAATGTTAAGAGCCACTGTAGTAGCTTATTCTAAAACACACTTAAGTTATTCAAACCACCTTAATTGAGCCCCCAGTTCCATCTGGAATGGGATGGTCAGTTGGATTTCTTCTGAGGCATCTTTATTATTTAGGCAAAGGATGAATTCAACTGGTACTAGTTTACTTCTTGAGAAATGAGAGGTTCAGATGTTTAAGTCCTATATTAGCATATATAGCAAACCCATAAGTAAAATATGACTCAAAGTCGTGCCCTAACCTATGACCTTCTTCTGAGGGATAGAGGCTTTTTATATCTCATTAAATTTGAGCCCCAAGAGGCAAATGCAGAAAAACCCTACCATCTTGCCTCAGAGTATTATTTTAGTAATAGTATTAAAATTCTCTCTTGCCACACAGGTGATATTCTTCCTGAGACCTCAGGAGGGTTAATATGATAACAGCTAAATCTGATCACAGTTCTCATTGAACACAAATAAAGGTTTGTTGACTTTTTTCTAGTAATACACCTATTAAATGCAGGGACCTATGTAAAAGAGTAAAACAGAAGCAAGTACTCCAAAGGCCACTCCATGAAGTATCGTTGATGCAGAATTCTGTTCGACAAGCTGTCAACACGTGTAATCAGTGATGGCAATTCTTTTGACTGACATGTTGGACCTGGGTCAATCAAAAGGCTCGACTGGCACAAGGGTTAAGAAAAACAGACATGAGTTTGTGTGAAGGGGTCGTTTCCTATGCAGAATGCAAATTCCATTATGGTTTCTTCACATTACCAGGCACCTACTGTTAACTGACTGAGCTACCAGGATGGCTTAAGGCAGTCATAGCTAGAAAATGCTTATGGTACAGATTTGTTATTTAAAAGACACAAATAAGAAAGCTGTGGTACATATACACAATGGAATATTACTCAGCATTAAAAAAAAATTCATTTGAATCAGTTCTACTCAGGTGGACGGAACTGGAGCCTATTATCCAGAGTGAAGTAAGCCAGAAGGAAAAACAACAATACAGTATACTAACGCATATATATGGAATTTAGAAAGATGGTAACGAGGACCCTGCATGCGAGACAGCAAAAGGAATGCAGATGTATAGAACAGACTCGTGGACTCTGTGGATGAGGGCAAGGGTGGGATGATATGGGAGAATGGCATTGAAACATGTTATCATATGTGAAATCAATCGCCAGCCCAGGGTTGATGCTCGGGGCTGGTGCACCGAGATGTCCCAGGGGGAGGGAATCGGAGGGAGGAGGGAGGGGGGTTCTGGAGGAGGAGCATATGTAAACCGGTGGCTGTTTCATGTCATTGTATGGCAAAACCAACACAATAAAGTAAAAAAAAATTAAAAAAAAATAATAAAAGACACAAATATTTACCTTTCCAATTTAGGATTTCCTAATCAAATGTGAAATAGGGGTCAAATTCAACATGAAGGACTTAAAGAAATATAAAAAGATGATGGCTTCTGCAACTGAATAGCATCTTTATATCAAGACATATAATGAGAGACGGAAAAGTAATTTTTTCCCTAGGTAGAAGTCAGACATAACTGTGTGTGTGTCAGTCATTCAGTTGTGTCCAACTCTTTGCAACCCCAGGCTCTTCTGTCCATGGGATTTGTGAGGCAAGAATACTGGAGTGCATCGCATTCCCTTCTCCAGGGGATTTTCCCAACCCAGGGATCAAACCCAGTTCTCCTGCATTGCTGGCAGGGTCTTTACTGCCTGAGGTAACAGGGAAGCCCTTAGTTAGGACCAAAATACTATCTTTTAATTTTCTCTCTCAACTAGGCTCACGAGATCACTTTATCTGTTCCAGTGCCAGGAGTTGTTGTTTACCTCTCCTCCTGACAAATTTGGCTTTATGCCTCAGTGCTAAAAAAACTGGAATAAATTACTGCTCTGATGTTGAAATGGTTTTGCCATTTCTGATGACATTCTAACTGGTATTCCTTCAAGAGAAGGCTTATATATATTCCACTAAAACATTGTTTACATAAGCAGAGTTCGTCATGATTGCTTTTCTTTTCTTTTTTTCTTTCTTTTCCCCATGGCAATGTCTACATCCTCTTGCTATATTTTCTCTAACCGTGTGCAATTCCAGATTGCTAATGAGACATTTGGGCTGTGGCAAATCAGATGATTGCTAGGGATGGGATTTAAGTCTTTTCTGTAAAATCTTTTTGAGGAGTCATTTTCTCCATAACAAGGGAGTGTTTAAAAGACAGCTGAATTTGCAGCAAAAGCAATTCTTTTTTCATCTTCCTTTAGAATACTTGTATCCTTTAATAATCTTTCTCCTGGTCAGTGTATGTCATGTTTGCATTCACACACTTTGGAATAAAGTCACTACTGGCAGTCTCTTTCTCCTAACAGATTGTCATTAAGTACAAAAAAAAAATGAAAAAAGTGGAATTAATGTGGGAAACTGTGTGAACTCAGAAATTACATTTAGAAGACCAGCAGATTCAACCTTAGAAAGGTCAGTGATGAGGAAGGCATTCCCATCTGGTTAAATTTTCTGTTGTTGGGCAACCTATAAAGGCAGAATTTTTTTACTCCTCTTAGGGAAGGAAATTTTTTCAGCAGTGCATAAAGAATTGTTTCATAATAAATCTTTAAATTCCCATCAGACTTAATGTAGCTTTATTGGCTTGATGCTCACATTGATAATCAAGTATTATTAGGAGTGTGATGAGGATGAACTGGTTCCCAAATAAAGCTTCAACCCATAACCCTTGGATTGATACCAGGATCACGCCAGTGCTTAATGTGTTCTGGAAAGCCAAGTTAAAAGTGAAGCCCTTCCATTTAATGATGAGGAAATTTAAGTCCCAAAAGAGCTTGATATGCATAATCCTCTGAAACAATTAAATTCTGATTTTCAAAAGATGAAAGACTTTGAAATCATTTCTTTGATGATTTTTTGGTGTTGAAATAAAGAGAAAATTGTGTACTCAGACATGGGGGCTGAGGTCTTCTCTTATTGGCTGTTAAAATGTGACTGCTGAGGTTGTAACTCCAAATACAGCCAGACACCTCGAAGTCAAAAGAGCAATGGGCAGAGTTAAGAAAATTCAGTGACGAACTAATATCAACACCCAATAGAAAAAAATCTTCAGTAACAGGGAGGCAAATTATTTTTGTAACAAGTTTATCCTAACTTGAAATGTTGAAACAAAAGACTGTATGTCATTCTCACACACATTTTGGTTCATTGTACACTCTTAAGATGTTGAGTCTGAATCTGTTTATCTCGTTGGTAAAAGACAGAATGTGGAGTTAAGAAAATTAGCAGTTCTATTTCTATTAAAGGAAAGTTACTTGACAGATTTCAGAATAGTTCCATATAGCAGTTTCAAATTGATGAAATGTCTCTAGACCAAAATGGAAGATTAATTTAATTAGAGTGCCATAACTGGACTCTTCCTGACTAAATTCAGGGCTAGTACTAATTTTTCTTGGAATTGTCTTAAATTCTTGATGCCATCTTTGATTACCTAGTATAATACTTTGCACAAAAGAAATGCTTGAAGTCTATGGAATTGTGTGATTGAAAAAAATGTAATTGCCTCTGATATTTGATTTAAAAATTGTTTAAAAATTGTTTCATTGCTTTGGTTATATAAATGGTTTTTTCAAGTTTTAACTGAATATAAAGTAAGTCAATGACCTTGGAGGAGTGACTTGCTAAATTGTGGCCATCTTTGGTTTAACTTCTGATTCTTTTTCTTCACATAATTTACCAGTTGATATTTATCAAGTTCCTTATCAAGCTCCAGCATCCAGATAAAATTTTAATTCATGGGTACTGTCCAAATACTCTCTGCATTTTTCAATCCTTATTGATGTATGGAGTTCTAGGCAGGAAGATAAAGTGACATTTCAGATACTTTCAACAAAGTGATTTTTGACTTTTGATAAAAGATTGGAAATATTTCCTCAAATCTCGTTTTCTGGGTGGGTTGCAGTCCCTAACAAAAACCATTTAGTAAGTACAATCTTAATATGGAGACAATCAGATGGTCTTTGTTTTTGTACAAGACTTCTGGATCAACCAATGAGGCACCTGTCATTTCTCCCCCCTTTCTTCCTTTTATATTACAAGCTCTGGAAGGTCTATTTCTCCAGGGAGAATTAGGAAATAAAAGACAGAGTCTGGAGCTGTGTCAATATCCTCTCACTGAATATGGGGAAATATTCCACTGGGAGCCATGACAGATTAAGAGGAAAACACTGAGAAGCCTGTCAGAAGCCCAGCCCTCCTCTAACCCAGCAGCCTGTGCTGAACCTTTATTGTTTTCAAATGTTATTATCTTGTCTGTTGCTTTACAGGGACCCAAACCAATTCTGGTATGTTTACAAAACAAACCTAGTCTTTGGGTAAACCCACGGATCTCATTTTAGTAAGTAGAAGCTTCAAGTTTGGAAAATATATGACTTCGTTCTAAACAATGACAAGGCAATTATTATTTTCATTTTACTGACAACATGATTTTTCGAGTTGGAGTGTCAGTGCATTAGCTGGAAAGAAAAAACAAATGAAAGTTTAGACTCCTCATCACTAGGTCCAATACTTAGTGTTGCTGAAATTGGTTCCATGGCAACCAGTTTGGAAAGAGGGATTCACTCTCCAAGCAGGCAATAAGTATGTGATTGGAGCTGCATGATTCTGTTTGGAAAGGTTTGAGTCAAACACAACATTCTGGCTCAGAGCAGAAAGGAATCTCTGCAAGTATTATTCATCTCAAGTGAAAACTATCCTTCTGGCATGGTTTGAAGGTTCATAGACCATATCCATCACAGGGGTGAGCAAGGTGGTGATCTGGTTCAAAGACTAGAATTGATTCCATCTCTTTTGCCCACTTCCTAATGCCATCTAGTAACTGAATGGTGATGTGATTATGATATTAATAGTGATCTTTATCTCCTGGCTCTGCATCTTGTTTGCCTCTAGATACTATATGAACAGAATTGGGAGGGCAGTGGTTGGGTACTGATGTTAGTAATGTTAGTAAACTCCATCTATCAATGATTAACACAAATTTCCTGATAGCTTTGCATAAATGCAATCTTCTCATATCTGAGGTTTAAAAGCATCTCTTTTGGTTTTGCGCCTAATGTTAAAAATTTGCAACAGTTACATTTTTGAAGATAAGCAGTAGGTTTAGTCCATTTTGAAAGGGAGGACAACTCTTTTTTTTTTTTTTTTAAACTTTCTCTCACTACCTGCAGTTGTTTCTGAAAGGTGTACACAGGGATTAAGAGTCAGAAGTGGGAAAAGGGGATACTGGAACAGAGCCACTGATGCAGTCTAATGCTCACAATTTCTTTGGGTGCTTATTGGGAAAATTCCCAATCCATTTGATAAGAAGGATAGTCATTTGTTTAAGCAAAAAAAGTAAATCTATGCAGTCTGTGAGAACAATCTGAAAATATCAAGGATATTTTAAGCCTCATGCATACATTTACCAAGATTCAGGGTGTCAAATTTCCTATTGGATTAGTAATGGCAGCAAAATCTTGTGCTTAAAGTTTTAAACTGAAATATCAAAGGCATTTTCTTGCAAATTGTAACAATAAAAATAACTTTACATTTTTGCATGATGCCACCCTTTGCTTAGATCTAATACCACAAGAGTTGTTGATGAAATATCAATTAAAAAGTCATCTCGGTATTTCTAATAGTAAGTGTCCCAAACAGATTCTAAGACATAATGAAACAGTTTGTTAAATAGGCTCCAATGACTTGGCATTGACATCATGCCATTCTGTACTCACCCCTTATCCTTCTGCTTGGAGAAATTTCATGTACAACTGATTGAAAGAGTGAATTTGCCTGTTAGTAAGATGTTAGCAGCAAATGCTAGGGGTAAGGCAGGGTATATGAGCTGAGGGTTGATTTAGTTGAGAACATTTAAGCTAAGCCATAGTTAGTGGAGAATCTGTATGGCAGTAGATGATTAGGTATTTGGGCAAAACTAGGTGGGAGTCCCATTCCTTTTACACCAACATGCCAAAACACATTTCTAGAAAATATCAACCAATGTGTGGGGACCTGTGTGCCCAGTTCTTTGTTTCCAGAAAAATATAAAATCACATCCTTCTAATCCCCCAGGATTTGACCTACAAGAGGATGTTTTTTTCAAGAACTGTATTCAAAACCTCCTAAAAGACAGTGTAACTGGAAAAGTAAGAAAGTGGCCCTAATTGATCAAAAAAGTTTCTATCAGAAATGCTTGCCAAATGAGGAAGGAAGAATGAATTTCTTTCTTTTAAAAATCTACTTTGTATTTAGAAGGAAAGATATAATTAATAGTGTTATAAGCAGTTTTCAAATGACTCTAAATTTACATCCTTAGCAAAAAAGGAAAAGGAAATCAGGAATATGCTTCCTTTCCCATCTCTGCCCCCTTTTCCTGTTTATAAAAGAGATCTGATAAAAAAGGAATGCCAACCTGACATGGACTTTTAGGGCAAATCTAGACATCTGAAAATACAATCTGAGTTCTTTGATTTATATCATCCATTTTGTATTTACGTATCTCTATGCTCTGGGAAGAGATGGGATAGAGGAGATTAACTGCTGAAACTATATCTGATTCTCATAGAAATAATCTTCAAATTAGCATTTCAAAAAATTTTTTTTGGTTTGTTTTTACACAGGTGGAAATGACAACTTTTGGTAAAAAGAAGATTGAAACCAGCACTTAATTTGCTGTGCATAAAAGGTCAGTGTTTCAGAAGGCTTTTAAATACTGATAGGTCTGTTTGAGCTTTACTGTTTGTGGGCTAGATTTAAGTTCAATATCCCTTCTGATGTGTTGATTATTTTAAATATTCAAATTAATTCTGAAATTTAAATAACATAAAAATGGAATCAGCTTTTTATAAAAGAAATTATCAGGTTGCTATGTTGTATTATTTAGAAACTTCATGGCTTTAGAAAAGAGAGGAAGGAAATTAGTGGAGGCATATGTTATTAACATCTGTGTAAGTTCAGTGCATTACACAAAATAACACAGCAATACAGAAAAGTGTGCCAAAAGCATACTTTTTGGGGGGTTGCCAGGGTTTCCTTGGTAGCTCCACTGGTAAAGAATCTGCCTGCAATGGAAGAGACACCAGTTTGATTCCTGGGTAGGAAAGATCTGCTGGAGAAGGGATAGGCTACCCACTCCAGTATTCTTGGGTTTTTCCTGGTGACTCAGCTGGTAAAGAATCTTCCTGCAATGAGGGAGACCTGGTTTGATCCCTGGGTTGGGAAGATCCCCTGGAGAAGGGAATGGCTTGCCCACTCCAATATTCTGGCCTGGAGAATTCCATGAGCTATTCCAAGGGGTTGCAAATAGTCAGACATGACTGTAATATTGCTCATTACTTTCGAAAAAAAGAAGATGGAAATAATTGAAGGAAATTTTATGAGACACCTGTGTAAGTCC
The DNA here is from genome assembly GCA_007570785.1 of Antilocapra americana. Taxonomy (NCBI): domain Eukaryota; kingdom Metazoa; phylum Chordata; class Mammalia; order Artiodactyla; family Antilocapridae; genus Antilocapra; species Antilocapra americana. The sequence goes on from ML664199.1 coordinate 3,397,709, forward strand.
AGTGCATTACACAAAATAACTTAGCAATATAGAAAAATGTGCCAAAAGCATACTTTTTGGGGGGTTGCCAAAGCCAGAAGTTATGCACTCTCAGCTTTGATTTTCATATAAAAACTGAGAATGAGAGTGTTAATTGTACTATTATTTCTGAAAACTGGGAATTCATCTTCCACAAGGATAGTAGTAGTAGTAGAAAGCAGGCATAACACTAAGTCAACTCAGTCATGTCCGACTCTTTGTGTCCAACTCTGCGTCCAACCCTGTGTGACCCCAAGGACTGCAGCCCACCAGGCTCCTCTGTCCATGGGATTTTCCAGGCAAGAATACTGGAGTGGGGTGCCATGTCCTCCTCCAGGGGACCTTCCTGACACAAGGACTGAACTCACATCTCTTATGCCTCCTGCATTGGCAGGTGAGTTCTTTACTGCTGAGCCACCTGCGAAGGATAATGGCTTTCAAATATCTTAGGTGAGGGTAGCCTGGGATGAGACCTTAACACATTTTCTTTTGGCTAATTCTATTATTTTTAAAATATGTTCTTATCAAGCACATGGATAATTCTCGCCCACATCATTATTTAAACCATATTTTTCTTCTTTTTTTTTTTAGGGCAGTGAAAATACTCTGTATATTATGATGAACACATCATTACATTTAGCATCATGAGGAAGGAAAATCTTTTAAGATATCTTCCTTGGAATATTTTACAAATTTTAGTGTTGAGTATAAGAAGGTAGAAAACTATTTTTCTCAGTAGACACATGGGCCATATCAGCTTATCTTAAATATTTATATAATTGTCTATTTTTAGGTGAAATGTGGTTATGTATTTTGTTATCTAAGGGAAACTGTTCCTTCTACTTGGAAGAAATGAGATTTTCATATAGGAGGATCGTTCACTGCAAATCTAGGATCCTATTTTTAGGAAAGATCTCCTTGGGGAATTTATTTATCACTCTACCTTGTGACTTTAAGAGATATAATAACAAATTCCATAAATTAAATGTGATTTATTTCAACATGGAAAATTTCATGGACAGAAGAGCCTCATGGGCTACAGTACATGGAGTCACAAAGACTTGGACACGACTGAGCATGCATACACATGCATATTTCAACTTGGGAATGTAGGGAAGATGTCTTTGAAAATCTCTGGGCCAGGTCTTTATAGGCAAATAAGCAATTTCCAGTACAGAGGGTTATATAATCACTCTAGTAGATTAATTCACTTCTATACTCTTGGATTTGGCTAGGTAGATCTGTCTTTGCAATCAACAAATTAGGAGTGCTGGGCTCTGCATTAACTGTCAAAATTGACTCAGTAACACTGAAATCAGTCAATTTCTCTTGGTGTGTTTTGTTACTAATGTGATTTTCCCTACCATATGCATATTGTGAATATATTAACTACAGAGAAATACTTGATCTATCATATTTCTTGGAGGCATGGAAGCTACATATGATGTTTTTCTGTATTTACATACTTGATGTTTGGAGATGTACGTGAGGGTCTTTATCCTCGATCCATCCCTACATGTATCAACAGAATAGAAGGCTAGGTGGATGGGCACTAAAACATGATGTGATCCAAGAGGAACAAAATGAACAGCTGCTCTGTGTAGCTTCAGGGTCTAACCCTGTCCTAAACATTTATAGAGATACCATACTAGGATCTGATGACTGTTTTCTAGATGAAACATCATTATATTAATATCTGATTTTCCAATAACAAATTCACTTTCAGAAAAACATACCCAGAGAATTTTTAGCATGAGCCTTTTCCACATTGCTGAAAGGTAATAGTGAACACTGCAAAGGGAAATGAATATAATGGGAGTAGCCAGGGAAGAGCTACAAAGTTTGGGAATTAGGAAAAGAAAGGTTAAGGCTGCATATTCCCAAGGGGACACATCACTGGATCTTTGGAAAAGGTTAGGGATGCATGATTCTAAAGAATGTGAGCAGGTCAAGCATCTATAAAACACTGCATTGATTACCAGGCTATTCTGGGCAAGCAATTCTTCCTGTAAAGACATGGGTCATAATTCTAACTACAAAGTTATGTTGCTTTTTTAAACTTATAATGTTCTGTTCTACAAGTCAACCAATTAAAATAATGTATACTATGATCACTGATTTAAAAGTTCCATGGGAGATTCAATCAGAGGACCCTTGACAAAACTGACATTGGAAGAGCCTCTGAACGCATGTTTTCAGATACCTTGACAGGTAGAAAAAAGTCACAGACAGCTTCATACTCACCCATTTCTTGTTGGCTGGAAAGCTGAAGCACTCTCTCCTTTGGGAGTCCCACCATTTAGTGGTTGCTCCTTCTATAGGTAAGACATTCTCTCTTTGGGGAGATGATTAACTGTGGCCTGATTAAGCTCTAAAAAAATCTCTCTTACAATTGTTTCCCCTTCCTATGCTATCTTTGCAGCTGGAATACCAACAGGACCAACTCACACTTGACACACATTGATGCAAGACAATGAATATGATTAGAAGTGATAGGAATATAATGGCTGAAAGGAAGAACCGAAATGCAATCCACTACTAAAACTTGTAAGTAGAACTGAAAGAAAGCCAAGGAATCCACTCATAACAGCACCTTTCTTTCTTTGTAAGATAAATATGATTTTGTATGTCTTGTCTATGTAATACCTTTGTTTATCAGTTGAAATGCTCAATTTTACTACTCTTGGCCAAGGGAAATGATGACTACAACAAAAGCAAGGTGCCATTTGGAGATTACGGTAAGATCCAGTGTTGTACATGGTTAATTATGAAATGACCAAATATTCTTGAAGTTGTGAAACTATACCCAAGACTTGCTCTGGATATAACTGCCCGCTATCAGACAGAGAAAACCATAATCAAGAGAGATTTCATTTCTTGAGTCAGGAAACACTGAAGGAAATCTTAAAGGAGCTTTAAGAATGATTTACATTCTTGAGAAAGTGAAGTTTTGTCACCATTAGAGAATGCAGGACTTCATCACCTATTAGAGGATATTTGTTATTTTTCTGATTGCTTCCACAACATTCTCAGATGTATGCAGCACAAACTGGTCAATCTCACTTTGACAGGTTAGGAGCAGGGCTGTGGGATCAACAATGAATCAAGCCCTCTGTGGACAAAACTACGTGTATGGTGATTTTTTATTAACAGTGAGACCACTGGAGGGAAGGTATATATTAGGAAATCTAATAGGATGACAGTCACCTATCAGAATAGCTTCAGAATTGAAGACTGACAGTACGCTTTTCAAGAAAAAATTATAAGAAGAAAAATTAGTGTGTTTATGCCATGAATGGTAAAAGCAAAGTTCTATGAAATCTCCACTGGTAGAAGGCTTGAACTGGAACCTTTGAAAGAACAGAATTAGCTTATGAGAGATTAGAATCATTGGGCCACAGCATTTTGCTGAATAGCTGCTCAGTAGTCAAGGCTAGTCTGGTCATTGAATTATCCCTTTTACTGTTACAGTAGTAAATGTTGGCTGCTTATTTTGTGTTATGCCAAAGATTGGGTCCCAGGATACATACTAATTGTTGATCCAAGAAAATTACCCTCACATAGGAAAGCGTTTCATGCATGACCATATATGAATATAATGAGGAATTCTAAAGAAAAATTTAAAGACAATTAGATGAATAAGGTATCATTTATCTCAGCTGTCAGACACTGTGCTCCCTTGGGACATTAAAAGCAGACAATGCATGACCAAGGGTTGACATTTGTACGGTGATTACTGGGCATCTATTTTCTTTCTTTTGGATGAGGATACCAATGGCACAATAATACCTTTTGGGTCTTTATTTCTTCAGAACATGAAAACAAAAGGTGAAGTAGATGACAATGAGAAGAGAGAAAACATTCCATACAGAATATGCTGGATCACTAGTGATTAAATCAGAAACCATTAGAAACTTTATTTGTCTGTGTCAATAATGTGTACCATTTATAAGGAACAGCACAATTAGTGTACCTCCCCCACTAAGCTGTGCACAATACACACAAAATAAAATGAAATAATTTTACATGACTATAATTACTAAAACAACCCTGAACAACCAGAATCGTATTTTCCCTATAACATAAAAATTTAAAAAGCAAACAAACCAAAAAGCTTTGAAATTGAAATTGACCAACGGAAAGGTTTCTTAAAATCCTTTGTGAAAATTTGCTATGGGATTATTAACATTCCAAATATAGCTAGAAAGGAGTGCAAAGTCTTTCTGATGTTTAAACAATTCATATCCCTTGACTATTTACTTGGTGTTTCTAGGCTAGCTTTTCATTAAATAAATCTTCTGAAAAAAATGGGCTAGGATTATGCCACCAGTGCATTGGGCCATGACAGGTCAGGGCTGAGGCTCCAGGAGATGTGAGAAATTATAGCTGCAGGGGGCATGGAAAAGTACTGCTGTCCTACAAAGATCAGCTGAAGATAAAAACTGGGATTACTTGGGATTGCTCAGACAGCTGGGTCATCAGCAGGATTGCCTTACTTGGTTTAAAATGGGAAGAGGTACAGGTCTACAAGATTGGCTCAGGATACAGACTGCTGTTCCTACCCTATGCCTTATACTCTCTCAGTTCAAGAAGATCTTAGACATCTAGGCAAGAGAATTTCAGCAATTGTGTTTTTCGTGTACGATCAAATTGTTTCCATGTGGCTGTGTTAACTGTTACTCGGGGGTTAACTGTGAACCCCCTCAGGATAGGGATCTGGGTTGTCTGGTCCATGTTTAGTCCTCAAATGCTAGCACAGTACTGGGCAGCTTGAGAGGGTACTCAGCATTTACTTATTTATTCAGTCACCCAGTGTTTATTAAATGGTGAATGATTGTGATTACTAAGTGGAAGAAGAGAAAATAAGAAATGAAAACTATTATCAGTTAAGTATCTTTGAATCAACACAGATGGCTTAGGGGAGTCTCCAGCCTGGGATTCTTTATGGATCGAAAAATGTCTGAGAGGGGACCTAAGTCATTCCATTTTTCCTCATTTGTGGACTCACAGCTTTGGAATGTTGGGTGTATCATACTCTGATATTGTGAAATAGAGCCATTCCATTTCCAGGGTTAAAAACCTCCCTGAGCAATCCTGTGAGAGGCACGAATCATCTCATTTAACCACTTCCTCCTTAGCCCTAAGTAGAGAAGACCCACTTCGAAAGGCCTGTTGCTCACTGTGGCTGCCTTTCTCCTCAGGAACTGCAGATACTATCAGAGGGTTCTCAATGGTGAAAAGAATGGGGCTCTGAATAGCCTTTTACATAAGAAAATAAAATGAACAAACCAGCACTATCTACCATCTGTGCCAGACAGAGCAGATGTGAAATAAATACTTTGGGGGCAGGGGTGTTCCAGGAAGGGAGGCTTTCAGAGCCCAGGCACATCTAACGTATCCCCTTCTCTACACAGCCCTTCTCCTTGGCCTTCCTGAACCAGCAGGTGAGTTTTCAAGGCTTTGATGTGACCACATGGCTAATTTTCCTTGAAGATACTTTGTCGTGTGCCCGCTGTCCTCTCAATAGCTTTAACTCCCACGTAACAGTTATTGTTTCTCAGAAATGAACGTGCAGATCCATGAACAATAAGCCATTTTCTCCTTCTATCCCTAATCAAACTCAATAACAACACAAAGGTTACAACTCAGGTGAAAAGAAAACTCACTTATGTCTTCAATGTCCAATCAATGCCGCCAAATGGGAGAGCAGTATATGCTACACTCTACTATATACAGAGACGCTTTGTTTTGTTGTATTTGTTTTTCATCCATGCACTGTGTAACAGGTATCACAACATTCCCAAACAGGCACATGAAAGAGGAGCAAATGTTCCATCAGGAGTGTGCAGGCCATAGATGCCTTGGAAAACAGAACCAATGGACAATCCCAGGCGACAGCAACGTGGGACGCAGACTGATGCAAATGGAAAAGGATGATGTGCTTTTTGAATGGAGTTGTTCTTCCTGTTTGTATGAGGGGTAAAGGGCAGGAGAAAGGGCTTGGGATGGGAGGGCTGGGGAATCAGCACATGTGGAACCTCAGAATCAGGGCCTTGCTGATCACAGTCCAGCGCTAAAGAGATAAAAAAGGACTTTCTATGTTCCTGGGAATCTAGGCATGTTGTTTTTGTACCTGTTGAACAAGGGTGCCAGGCCTAGTATCTTTAAATATCAGACTGTATCTAGAACCGTGACTCTTCTTGGCTCCATCCAGCTCCCATGTTTCTTCTTGGAGGGAGCTTCACCTCTGCTCCCACTCCAGAGATAAGCGTGAAATTTAGTAATATGGTGAAGACATGCTTCTTTCTTCTTCCATGCCCATTTCCTTTCTTACTCCAAAATAATTTTTAAAGTTTTTGGGCAAAGGGAGAGTCATCTTCCTGATTTCCATTTTTTTTTTTTGCCATTTTTACCACTGAGATTGGACATCACCTCCCACAAGAGAAGCACAAACCCTGATCCTCCCCCTGCAAAAACAAAACCAAACCCTAAGATCAACCACCTCCCAATCCCGACCCAAAACAAGCAAAAACAGAAAACAAAGACTTAAGGATTTATGAACCCGTGGAGAACACAGCCCTTCTGGGCTGAGCTGCAAAGATGGCCCTGCCTCCATGCCTGGTTCAACAAGACGATGCCCCTGGGAACGGGAGGTGATGCCTTCTCACTCCAGCCCTGGTACAGAGTCTGCTCTTGAAGCGGGATTCCATCAGCAGGTGGGTGGACATGACAAATGCCAGTTTCCTCTGTTCATTATACATAATTTTTATGTATATATATATATGTATATATATATAAATTTACTACATCTGATTGTTCCTTTAGAAGCCTTTTATGTGGCAGTAGGCCTCCAGGGAGGAGAAGAAAATGTACAAGAGCCACAGGAGCACAAAGAGGCAGGATGTGAGGAGCTTGGCAGTCCGGGGCCCACCCAGCTCACCTCCAATTTCTGGCCTCCGCCGATACAGCAGCACCCCCACATTGATGAAAGCGAAAATGGTGAAGAGAGTGACAGAAAAAGCTAGCGTGCCAGGGGACACTTTGAACTGTTCCCCGTTCGCAGCGTGGTAGATGGCAGCGATGGACCAGGCCACACCGATGCCCAGGAAGACGTTCACCGCGTTGCTGCCTGTGACGTTACCTATGGATGCATCTGCATACTGGTCCTGGGTGGCTGCCACTTTGCTTGCAAATGTGTCTGAGGAGGAAGAAGAAAAAGACAAAGACGATTAGCCACTTACAGAGGACTGTGGAGTGCTGGAAGTTTCAGCCGTGTACTCTGGTATCAAGCCTTTGGTGGAAACCCCGCGACCAGGACAGAGCTTTGTTCTCTCAAGTCCCAGTCTGTGTAGTCAGAACAAGAGGATCCCAGGGTAACAGGATTGAGGGCTTGATGGTGGGTGAGTTATAGGTGCCTTTGGTCAAGTTCTTTTCCCCACAAATACCACATTTCTTTGTTGATGGTAACGATTCTACGGGGGTTAATAAAGTTTAGAGGTAAGGATACTGGGCTCAGAGAGGATAAGTAAATGGATGCAAAATCACACAGCAAGGAAGAAGCCACATTAAGGCCTGAACTCAGGCCTTCTGCCTTCAGGTAAATGCTTGTTCATTGTATTATCTCACCTTTCCCTCTGCCTGGAGTCCTAATGGGCAGCCTCAAAGCTCTTTGTTCACCAATAATCCTGTATGCATCTTTTCTCTGAGGCTGGGGAATTCACACGTTTCCTTTATAAGGAGTGGGACAAAACTGACTTAGACTTGGTGAACAGAGCACAAGGGTTTAGTGCATATTTAAGCCAGAGGGTTTCAAATTCTTCCTTCGCAAGTGAGTATGTGACCCCAGGCAGTTACTCAATTTTTAGAGATTCAATTTCCTAATTTGTGAAATGATGATAGTAATGCCCACTTCAGAGTGCTTTTGTTACATTGAGCTAGTAAAGGTAAAATGCTTGTGTTTCTGGTACAAAGCAAGGGTAGCTGTTTTTGTTGTTTTGGGACGACACCATGAATGGAGCTGCCCAGATCTGTTTACTAAAAGGTGAGGTGAGAATGGATCTGAAATAGCTCCCTTTATTAATAATGTAACAGGACCTGTAAGATAGTCAACTTCCTTTTTCACCGAGTTACTGATATCAAAGTCCTTTCGGCTACCTCTGCAAAAATATGTTGCCCGGTCAATTTAGAATAAATATTAATAATTGTCAAATTGCATTCACATTCGCAAAGCTAGCAGTGGCAGGTACGCTATTACTACAAGGTATCATGGTCAAGCATATGTGTAGATGTGTTGATACCTGGATGGCTTTCTCCACTCTGTTGCTATTTTGTTGCCACCTCCAACAGCATGTGTGCTAAGTCACTCAGTCATGTCTGATTCTTTGTGACCCTATGGACTGTAGCCCGCCAGGCTCCTCTGACCATGGGATTCTCCAGACAAGAATACTGGAGTGGGCTGCCAGGCCATCCTCCAGTAGATCTTCCCAACCAGGGATCAAACCCACATCTCTCACATCTCCTGCAATGGCAGGTGGGTCCTTTACCACTAGTGCCACCTGGGAAGCCCCAGCCCCAATGGGGATAATGCATAAAGCAGGTTTGCTTACATAAGCCTCTAGATTCTTGTGCTTTACCATGGGAGAGGGGTTACTTAGGCTTCTCAGAGGCTACTGAATCTGCGGTGTCACTTTCTTTCTGAAAGGGAATTGGTTAACCTATGTTTTACAAAGAGGCAGAGTTCTTACTCTGTGCTATGCATATTACATGGGTATGTTTTTAGTTTTTAATTCCATGTTGTGCTGGTTTCTGCCATATAACAATGCAAATCAGCCATAGTTACATGGATATTTTCACTGAAACTTCCATCAGCCTTGTAGAGTAGATGTTGTTATTCCGTTTTTACAATCTGGGAAACAGTGATGTTGTGACAGTCTGCCTATTGTCTGTCAATAGAGCAAGGATTCTGAATCCAAATCTGTTTGATTTCAGAGCCCATTTTCAGCCTACACCTCGCTTCCCCTCCTAGGAAGGCTCACGTTTTCCTCTCCTCAGTCCCTTTCAGGCTGCCCCGTTCCTTCCACTCAGAAAACTTGAGACAGGTTTCCGCAGAGTGTTCCTTCCTGTACTGGTGAGAATTAAGAAGGAGGTGTAGGCAGCTGGCTCTCCTGTCCTGCTGGACTGGCGCTACATGTTACACTTGTGATCACACACTGTAGCCTGATCAGGATCATCACAGAGGCCGGTGAGTAAAAGCCAAGCGAGACAAATCTTCGTCTCTTGAAGTTCATTATTAAGAGTTATTAGGAACTGCCGCAGCAGCAGCCTCAAAAAAAAAAAAAAAAAAATCACTTGGCTTTTAATTTTCAAGGACAGACAGCTGAACAAGGAGTGTAAATGAACAGAGTCTAAGGTGGGAGACGGCCACTTAGAGCTCCGCTGCAGCTGAGGAACACTTGAGATGGTATTCTGTGCTGACATGCCTGCTGGTGGTGGCTAGTGATACGGGGCCCTCCTCTTCCTCCCTTCCCCGCCGCCACACTGTACGGATGGGGACCTGGTATCCTAGGCCTGTTTACCTCCCTTGGCACACAGTAGGTGGCACTATAAACTTCCTGGGTGCCCCATCTCCACTCAGACCCTGGACTTTCTGGACAGCATCTCTGCTGCTGTGTAAGAAGTAAATGAGGCACAAAATCAAAGATTTCACTGGGTCTTCCTGGGTCTGCATGGATTTCTTCTCACTCAAGTCATTTTTTCAATAGCCCATTAATGTGAATAGTGCAGGAGAGTCCTAATAATAATAGGTTCCTGTTTATAAATGCCTCTGAAAGTTAGCAACCTAAGTGATTACCTTATCACATAAATGAAACGTGTTTGGGCCTCTGAGCCATGTAGGTTTTACTTACTGGAATTAGACATCAGATCTTTGTTTTGCAATTCAAAAGCTGTATAAGAAAATTGTAGAAACATAAGCAAATCCAAACTATTAGCTTCAATTTCAACAGAGACAACTCTGTTTTCCAAATGAAGTGTGATGGCATCTCCCCAAACCACCTTCTCTCACCACTGCTTAGCGCACAGCGGCAGACCACAGACTATAGAGGAGGTCCTGCCAAACCTGCCCCTGAATGCCAAGCCCAAGACCTGTTTGTGGATGAACAAGGCAAAAGCCACGCAAATGCCATTCCCCAGGGTGACATCCAAACAAGAACTGTGGCCACAGAACTGGCGTATTCAGAACTTAGACTGTTAAATACAAACCTCTATGAGTCAGATCTCCATTGTGATTGCTACAAACTAAGTTATTGTTGATAATAATTTATATATGTGTTTATAACTATACCTATATATATACTACAGGTCAGTATTCTAATAGGGATTTTTATTTCTAATTCTCACCTTGAACTCTAATACATTTAAAGTTAATTGTAGAGTTTTAGATTTTTGATCTTGCCTCCTTGGTCCCTGAAACTGTGAATCACTAACAGGAAAGATATGTTTGGGAGGCAGTGTGGCTGAAATTAAACCACACATCACAGAGTCAGGACATGATTGTTCTCTGCATCTGGCCTTTGCCAAGTCACTTGGTCAATATGCAGGACTATGTCAACACACTCCCCTTTCCTTCAGAAATGTTTTTTTTTAACTGAATTTCTCAAACTTTATCGCTAGCTATGGACTACGCCTTAAACATTTATAGTTCTTACAATCCCGCAGGTCACTTGAAGGGTTTCTGTGCTTTGTATAGTTCTACCCCGAAATGATTTATCTTTGCCTTGACTCTTAGCATATGCTGGGGGCCAGCTGTTCAACTCTCAAGTGATCTGTTCTCAGGAACTGAGGCTGACAGTGATTTTGACTGAAGTCCAGCCTGCCTATGAAGGCAGGGTTGCTGTCTCCCAGCACCTGTGAATTATTGACAACGTGAGGGACTCAGAGCTTCCTCATAGTAGTGACAGAAGTCTCATCAAGGGGACATTCTAGGCTCTTCTATATGTGAGTACTCAGGGGTTCTGGTTTCCTAAATTTACTGTTGGGTGGTACATAGACTATATCACAATACTAAATTCAGATAAATGATTTTGGTGGGATTTTTCTTTTTTGCAGGACTCTATATACGTCTACCCTTAAACTTGACTAATGATGACAATATCTCCTTTTAAAAGAATAAATGAACTAGATGAAATATTCAAAGTGATGTCTAGACCTGAAGATTTTGCCAGTGATGAAATTGTGCCAGTGTTTGTGAAGTTAAACCACACAGCACAGAGTCATTGAACTCTTAAAAATAGGTAAGAAATGTTGGCACGGTTATTGACTTCAAATCATGTAAGTGACTACTTATAGGAGTGTAGCCATGGAATAACTGGGGGCAGGGAGGACTGTTTTAGATACTGTGCATAATGTCAATCAAATGTGTGTGGAAAATACTAGGAGATCCTTGTTTTGTTAAAGATTTGGGGCTCTACCCTCCACCCAATTAATCAGGCTCTCTGAGAAAAATACATAGGAATATGCATTTTTATAAGTGCTTGGGTGAGTTTGGTGGAGGTGCTGGGGCAGCCTGGCCATGAAGTCCCCCGCTCTCTAGCTGTGCTGTGCTTTTTTATTTTTTTTAAAAAACCCAGTTCGAGCATGGCAACTATGAAAGGCCAAGGAATGAGGGAAATTTACTTAAAATTAACTGAATTCTGGCTGTTTCCCTTGCCACGTAAGAAGTTTACCTACTTTATATGGTTTTGAGGGAAATGAGTTAACATGAAGAAGAACAGGGCCTAGTACTTAATGAGTGCTCAATATTACTAATTATTTTTATAATACAACAGAGCCAGATCCCAAGAGAATCCATAAGTGGTCCAGAATTCTGAGCTACTGTAATGATTCTAAACTTCTAAAGAGGAGTTATAACACCCTTTAAAGACACATTAACTTTATGGTCCTAGGTATTTAAAAATGTGGTAGAACATAAAATTATTCTTTAAATCAGAGATTTTTATTTGAAAACTCCATATAACCTAAGTCATAAAAGGACTGCCTTTGTGGTTCAGATAGTAAGGAGTTCCCCTGCAATATAGGAGACCCAGTTTCCATCCCTGGGTCAAGAAGATTCCCTGATGAAAGGAATGGCAATCCACTCCAGTATTCTTGCCTGGAGAATTCCATGGATAGAGAAGCCTGGAGGGATATGGTCCATAGGATTGCAAAGAGTCAGACTTCACTAAGTGACTTTCACTTTCTAAGTCATAAAAGGACACTAGAGATCTAGTTTATGGCCCTAATTTTACTAATAACTGAAAGACACCCTTGCTTAAACAACGCATACATTCCTCTCTATTATTTCCTCTCTTCTATGCCCTTTTTGTTTCACTCTTTGAGAATTCAAATGGAAATTTTACTTATGTACTAATTCCTCTGTCACTAAGGACTTTAAACAAGTTTTTGCCTTTGTAATATTTATTTACCCCAGTAAATATGAAACCTAAACTTCTTACTTACATACACACACTCACCTCACTGGTTCATATGAAAAGAAACCTTGTTTGGCATCCAAGTGAAGTTTAAGAGATCAGGGAATTACTGATGTTTAATTGATTAATGACCAGTTAGAGAAGTTATGAAAACTGAAAAAGGGAAAAACACTTAAAATTTCTACCAATAAAAATTTGTCCCTGACAAAGAGATGGAGACAATGACACTGACCTACTTTTAGAAGAGAAGAAAGAGGTAAGTCAAAAGTTCAAGAGGACTCATGTTGGCAGGTCAGAACACCTGCTTCTACTCAGTTTTATCATCAGGGTAGCTTTGGAAAAATACCAGATTGCCAGCTCCACTCTGGGTTTCTGTTTCCTTGGTCTAGAATGCAGCCTGAGCACTGACATTCGTTAAAGCTCTCCAACCAGACTGAGACCCACTAACCAACTGTGCCGAGCCCTCGATTCACCCTCTGTGTAAGGACAGTGGTACCTTCCCTGTATTAGTTGAGAAAACACATGGAATAGCTCTGACACACAGGTCAACAAAATCAACATTGTGGGGATTCAGGATGGAGACAAGGTGGCAGCGTAAGAAGGATGTGAGCTCACCTCTTCCTCACCAAAATCACAACTAACTGCTGAACAACTATCAAGAAAAAAATGCTGGCGCATAACAAAAAAGATATCCTACATCCAAAGACAAAGAAGGAAGTATATTATTATGATGGTAGGAGGGCACGGTTGTGATAAAATCAAGTCCCATGCCCACTGCTGGGGGGGAGTGTGTGAGCCAAAGACTAGAAAATAATTACATCACACACATGCTCCCACAGGAGGGAAAGTTCCGAGTCCCACATCAGGCTTCCTGGACTGATGGTCTGGCAACAGGGGAGGAGCCTCCAGAAAGTCTGGCTTTGAAGGCCAGCAGTGTGTGATCACAGGACTTCCACAAGACCGGGGGAAGAAGAAACTCCACTCTGGGAGGGTATACACAGATCTCATGTGCACCAGGACCCAGCGAAAAAAGCAGTGACTTCCTAAGAGCCTGGGCCAGACCTACCTGCTAGCACTGCAGGGTCTCCTTCAGTGGAGGTAGAGGCAGCTGTGGTTCACTGGGAACAAAGACACTGGCAGTAGCAGTTCTGGGGAGTGCTCACTGGTGTGAGTCCTCAGGGCAGACCACCATCTCTCACCAAGACCTGGCCCCACTCAACAGGATCCCGTTCTAGGACACCTCAGGCCAAATACCCACCAGGGTAGGAACACACCCCTACTCAGCAGCAGACAGCCTGCCTAAAGTCTTCCTGAGCATATAGCTGCCTGCTAAACCCCTTGACATGGTCCTGGCCACCAGACAGACAAAACTCAGTTATACCCAGCTTGAGGAGGAGGCAAAATCACTTCAAATGATCTAACCTAAATGAGATAAAAGATAATATATCATATATAAATATTATTTATGCCTAGCAACATGATAAACTAAAAAAAAAAATTCCCTTTGTGGTCATAAAAGTTTCCATTCTCATTTTCTGATGGTTTCTATTCCTTTTGACATTTTGAGAGCTGATTTAAATTTAAATAATAACTTCCTGGATTTTATATCAACTTTCATTTTAGGAAGTGCTCTGAAATCCGTATTACTTAATCCTCTTATCAGCTCCCTAAATTGTCATGATTACGCCTATTTTACAGGCAAGAAAAGTATGGCTAAGTCAGGAAGTTGATTCCAGCAATAACATGAATAATGGTTAGAAGTTCTGTTTCCTGAATTCAGTTTTAAAGTTCTTGTTTCTAAAGAAAAGTCTCAAACCTATCCTTATACCTAAAGCAACTAGAGAAAGAAGGACAAACAAAACCCAAAGTTAGTAGAAGGAAAGAAATCATAAAGATCAGAGAAGAAATAACAACAAACAATAGCAAAGATCAAAGAAGCTAAAAGCTAGTCCTCTAAGAGGATGAACAAAATTGATAAACCTTTTAGCCAAAATCATCAAGAAAAAAGGGAGAGGGCTCAAATCAATAAAATTAGAAATGAAAAAGAAGGTACACTGGAAGCCACATAAATTCAAAGGATCATGCAACTATTACAAGCAACAATACACCAATAAATTAGACAACCTAGAAGAAATGAAAATATTCTTATGTACAATCTCCCAAGACTGAACCAGGAAGAAACAGAAAATATGATCAGACTAATTACAAGCACTAAAATTGAAACTATGATTGAAAAATTCCCAACAAACAAAAGTCCAAGACCAGATGTCTTTACAGGCAAATTCTATTAAACATTTAGAGCAGAGTTAACACATAACCTTTGATACCCTTCCAAAAAATTGCAAAGGAAGGAGCATTTCCAAACTCATTCTATGATGTCACCATCACTCTGATACTGAAACCAGATGAAGATATCACAGAAAAATATTCAGGCCAATATCACTGATGAACATAGCTGCAAAGAATCCTAAATAAAATACTAGCAAATCCAATCCAACAGAACATTAAGAGGATCATATACCACGATCAAATGGGATTTATCCCAGAGATGCAAAGATTTTTTCAATATCTACAAAATAACTAGTGTGAACTGCCCCATCAATATAATTGAAGTGTAAAAACCATATGGTCATATCAATAGATACAGAAAAAGCTTTTGACAAAATCCAACACTCATTTGTGACTAAAAAACTTTCCAGAAGTTGGACATAGAAGGAATGTACTTCAACATAATAAAGGTCATATATGACAAACAACTAATATCATACTCAATGGTAAAAAGCTGAAAGCATTTCCTCTAAGACTAGAAACAAGATCAGGATGTGCACTCTTGCAATTTTATTCAACATGGCTTTAGAAGTCTTAGCCATGGCAATCAGAGAAGAAAAATAAAAAGAATCCAAATTAGGAAAGAAGGAAGACCTTCACTGTTGGCAGATGAAATGATACTATGCATAGAAAATCCTAAAGATGCTACCAGAAAACTACTGGAGCTCATCAATAAATAGGTGAAGTCAGAGGATACACAATTAAAGTACAGAAATCTCTTGCATTCCTATACACTAATAATGAAAGATCAGAAAAGGAAATTAAACAGTCCCATTTACCATAACATCAAAAAGAATAAAATATGTAGAAATAAACCTACCTAAGGATGAAAAATGCTTGTACTCCAAAAACTATGATGCTGATGAAAGAAATTGAAGATGACACAGATGGAAAGATATACCGTGTTCTTGTATTAGAAGAATCAATATTATGAAAATGACTATATTACCCAAGGTAATCTATATAGTCAGTGAAATCCCTATCAAATTACCAATAGCATTTATTTTCATGGAATTAGAACAAAAAGTCTTAAAATCTGATGGGGACACAAAAGACTCTAAAGCCAAAGGAATCTTAAAAAAAATGGAGCTGGAGGAAATTAGGCTCCCTGACCTCAGACTATACTACAATAATCAATACAGTATGGTACTGGCACAAAAAAAAAAAAAAAAAGAAGTATAGATCAATGGAGCAGGATAGAAAGCCCAGAAATAAACCCATGCAACTGTGGTCAATTAATCTATGTCAAAGGAGATAAGATTATACAATGTAGAAAGACAGTCTCTTCAATAAATGATGCTGAGAAAACAGGACAGCCACATGTACAAAACTGAAATTATATCATTCTTTACCACTATATACAAAAGAAACTCAAAATGGGTTAGAGATCTAAATGTAAGATTGGGTGCTATAAAACTTCTAGAGGAAAACATAGGCAAAACCCTCTTTGACATAAATCACAGCAATATTTTTTCAAACTATCTCCCAGAGTAATGGAAACAAAAACAAACAAATCGGACCGAATTAAATTTAAAAGCTTTTGCACAGTCATGGTAACCATAAACAAAATGAAAAGCCCACATAATGGAAGAAAACAATTGCAACTGATGTAACTGATATGGGATTAATATTGAAAATTTATAAACAGCTCATGTAGCTCAATATAAAAAAAAAATCCCAAACAACCCAATGAAAAAATGGGCAGAAGATCTAAATAGACATTGATCCAAAGAAGCCATACAGATGGCCAAGAGGCACATGAGAAGATGTTCAACATGGCTAATTATTAGAGAAATGCAAATCAAAAGCACATTGAGATATCACTTTACATCAGACAGAATGGTCATCATCAAAACATCTACAAACAAAACAAAACAAAAAAATGCTGGCAAGAGTTTGTAGAAAAGGGAATTCCTTTTGGTGGGAATGTAAACTGGTACAGCCACTATGGAGAAACATATGGAGATTCCTTAAAAAACTAAATACAGAGCTACCAAATGATCTAGCAATCCTACCTCTGGGCATATATGCAGAGAAAGCCATGGTTCAAAAGGATACATGCACCCCAGTGTACACTGCAGCACTATTTACAACAGCCAAGAAATGGAAGAAAAATAAATGTCCATTGATGGAGGAACAGATAAAGAAGATGTAGTATATACATACAATGGAATATTACTCAGCCACTA
This sequence comes from Antilocapra americana, assembly GCA_007570785.1. Taxonomy (NCBI): domain Eukaryota; kingdom Metazoa; phylum Chordata; class Mammalia; order Artiodactyla; family Antilocapridae; genus Antilocapra; species Antilocapra americana. The sequence continues at coordinate 3,414,711 of ML664199.1, forward strand.
AAAAGAATGACATAATGCCACCTGCAGCAACATGGATGGACCTGGAGATTATCATACTAAATGAAGTAAGTCAGAGATAGACAAATATCATATGATATTGCCTGTATTCAGAATAAAAAAAAAGATACAAATTTACAAAACAGAAAACAAACTTATGGTCATCAAAGGGGAAGGGTGGCAGGAAGGGATAAGTTTGGGACTGACATACACAATGCTAGATAACTGACAAGGACCTACTATATAGCATATGGAACTTGGCTCAATATTCTGTAATAACCTAAATGGGAAAAGAATTTGAAAAAGAATACATACATACATAACTGAATCCCTTTGCTATGTACCTGAAACACTGTTAATCAACTATACTCCAATAGAAAATAAAAATTTTTTAAATCAACATTTTGTTATTGAATAAATTACTTTTCACTTTGATATTGTTGACTTGAATGTTTGCACTTTGCAGGGTTACCCCTGGAACTTAGTTTTCCTATGATGTATCTGAAATCCTAGTATATTTCAAGTTCAAAGAAAGATTAATTCCAATTAAAATAGAAAAATTATGTGTTTATTCTTCAAGGAACACAAGGCAGAGAAGAGAATGAACAGCAACCAGCAGTACTATTTGATTTGCTTTCCAAAGTGTAATTTGATACATTTTCTCAAAAGGAAATGGTAAACACTCCACTCAAACATACTGGGAACATACAGTTCCATAATAGGATTATTTTTCAGAACAATGTTCAATGTTCATGAATGTTCAAGAGTGGGTTCAAGGTTCCCCTTCCTTCTTCAAGCTCTTAGCTTCAGGGCATTTGCTAAAATTTTCTAAAGTCTCTGATTCTAACTCTTCATGTTAATAGAAGCATTTTGAACCTTCCAAAGTACTCTGTTGCTTTACCGGAGATGGGGCTCTTGAATTTCTCAGTCATGTGTTGCCCCTCTCACCCTCAGTCCTGCAAAGAACCCAGAACCAACTAGCTGGGTGTAGAGCAAAGGAGTTCTGTTCTAACCTGGCTGTCTCTTGAGACCTGCATTAATATGGTTCTGGAGTGGATCAGATTATGTATGCTGGGTACCCTAAGAGTTCTGCTTGTTTGCTAACCCAAATAAAAAGGCTGATACAGATTATAGCGGTGGACATTCCAATGTGTGCCTAATCAAGTAAGGGGTTATAAGGTTGACTGACTTAAAGGAAGTCTCCTTGCTCTGGTCAACCAGCAGCTGGATGATGAACATGATACCTGACAGTTTCTAGTTGGTGCATGTGAGATAATGGTTCCACTTAGCATGGGGATATTTAGTAAGCTGAGGCCACTGTGAGTGGCCCATTTGGCCACCCGAGTCTGTGTTACTCTGGATAACCGCTATTGCTACTGAAGAACACCAGTCCTAGTAGCTCTGGTCAGCATAATATATCTAATTATGGTAGTAAGGCGCCTAAACTTAAATAAGTGAAAGTGTTAGTCATGTCTGACTCTTTGTGACCCCATAGACTGTAGCCCACCAGGCTCTTCTGTCCATGGAATTCTCCAGGCAAGAATACTAGAGTGGGTTTCCATTCCCTTCTCCAGGAGATCTTCCTGACCCAGGGATTGAACCCAGGTTTCCTGCATTTCAGGCAGATTCTTTACCATTTGAGGTACCAGGAAAATCCCAAACTTAAGTGAGACCTGGCTTACTTTAGTTACTCTACCTACTTATTCTACTTCCATTTGCCATACACTGGCCATGTGACCTCAGCACACCTTCTCTATGCCTCTAAAACCTCACTTGTAAAAATGGGAAAATACAAGTCCTCATTTATATGGCTGATAAGATGATTAAAAGAAGTGATGCAAAAAGGCTTAGTGTGGTGTCTGGAAATTGGTATGTATAACAAATGCTAAGTGTCATTATACTTTGGAAATCTTTGTTCTGGTGATAACAAAGGATATGCTGATGATATTAAAATCTTTTATCATGGTTTCCTTCAGCAAGGTGATTTACAGTTAATAGGCCTTATATAGGATGATAGGAAAATGTAGGTCTGTCCTTGATGTTCAGAAATGATAGAAGAGAGAAGGACAACAACAGTTAACATTTGTGTGGCTTCCTAGGTGAGGCACTACACATACATAGATCCTCATTTAATCCACAAACAACCCTTTAACGTGGGTACTATTATTATCCCCATTTAACAGATGAGAAAACTGAAGCCCAGAGTGTAAGAAATTTGACCAAAGTTACATAGCCAGTAACAAGAGGTGAAGTTAGGATTCAGACCAAAGAGGTGTGTCTCTAGCTGGAGTGAATATTCTTAACCACAAGTCCGGCGGGGAGGGGGCGGGTTGATAAGGACTAGATAACTGACATACTTTAAACTTGAACGTGGACAAAGAGTTCAAAGAAAATGTATAGAAACAATTATGTTCAACTATGATTGTAACTACATAATGTTAAAACAGCTGATCATTTTGAGAGGTCAATGACTGACAAAACAGTTTTTTTTAACTCCTTATATTCCTGGCTTCTCCCAGCATTACATTTACACTATCTATAAAAGTACATAAAAATGGGTTTGAATGAATCTATGTTAAATAATTTTTTTTATATTTTGAGTTATAAATTCTCTTACTCTCATAATAAACCTTTAGTGACACCACGTCCTTGAGGGTAAAAAAAAAATGGTAAGATTTAGTGAAGCAACATTTTCTAAAGAAAAAAGAGAAGGGCAGATCTGGGACTAAGACAAAAAAGCTGAATTGACTGTCACTTTCCCTAAGCCGTGTTAGTTTGTTAAGAGAAAGATACACCTGAAACACCCTTCTTGCCTCAAAAACAGTTCCGAGCTGCCCTGCACAATAGCGTTCCCAGTTTGCGTCTCCCTCTCAACCTTCCTTGCATTTGAAACCTGGTTCTTTCTTCTGTGCTTTGTTCTATTTTGGGAACATCCATCTCTTATCTGAGTCTTCTCAAATCCTCTCCCTCCTTTTCTCAAGTCCTACTTTAGACATGGTAAAGCTCAAGGTCCCCCAAGTATCACTAGAGCTAGATATAGTAGAGAAGGATCTGAAAGAAAAACCTGGGAAAAGATGAAAACCGAAATCCTTGCTCTCACCTCCAGATAGCCTTAATGAGTCACAAAGGAAACTTCCTGTTAGGTGGCTGTTGGTGTGATTCTAAGTCTGTGGCTCTAGACAATGCACTGACGACAGCGACCTGTGTCTTTACCCTGTGGGTGTCTACCGAGCTATTTATTCCACAGAGAAATTCTCTTTTTGAAGAGGCGGCTTTGTGTATTGTAAGCTCGGGAGAACACGAAAAACTATTAAAAGTAGGCAAGTGGAAAGTGAAAGTCACTCAGTCGTGTCCGACTCTTTGCGACCCCATGGACTATACAGTCCATGGAATTCTCTAGGCCAGAATACTGGAGTGGGGAGCTGATCCCTTCTCCAGCGGGTCTTCCCAACCCAGGCAAAGGGAGGCGACTCAATAAACGTTAAAGGTCAGTGCCCACAACTTCAACCCAGCCCTGGAGGCAGCAGGTGAGACCTAAGGGGGTTCTGAAAAGTTCTGATAATTGTCCCATTTCTGATTCCTCCTTGCCTTGACTTGGTGTAACATTTCCCTCATTAACTCATTCCTATGCATCACAGTACAAAATGGTATGTGTCAATGAAAAGTTAAAAATCCATAAAATCTTTGGTCAAGCAATTCTACTTCTGGGAATTTAGAATTAACTTTACAAACGTGAAAGTTTACCTATGAGGATGTTTATAGCAGAGATTTTATGTTAGAGAAACATTAGAAACAACTGAATTGCCTGCAATTTCAGCAAAATAAACTGCAATTTCATATAACATAATATTGTGCAATTGTTAAAATCATGATGTAATGATACACTAACAGAAAAATTTTCATGATGCTTCCCAGTGGCTCAGATGGTAAAGCATCTGCCTACAATGTGGGAGACACAGGTTCGATCCCTGAGTCGGGAAGCTCCTCTGTAGAAGGAAATGGCAACCCACTCCAGTACTCTTGCCTGGAAAATCCCATGGACGGAGGAGCATATCAGGCTATAGTCCATGGGGTCGCAGAGTCAGACACGACTGAGCGACTTCACTTTCACTTTCCACTAAGAGAAAAAGCAGATTATGTAACGATGTCTCATATGAGTCCATTAAAAAGTGGTGGATAAATATTTGTCTTTGTACACACATTTTTGTGCAATTTATTTACATATCCTATAATTTTAAAATTTGAAACATAGGAGATCAAGATGGAATAAGAGGATACAGAACTCAGTTTCTCCGAATGAATAAGTCTCACTTAAAATGAACTGGAAACTGGCAGAAGAACCCCTTTACAATCAAGGCTGTAAGGAAAATACATACATACTTTGATAGGGAGAGAAGAAAAGTGACTGGTTCTAGACCTGAGCCCTTAGAAAGGAACTCAGAGGAAAAGGGAGATGATGAGAGTGGACCTATGGAGTGAGTAGGTCAAGCCACAGACTGGGCATCCCAGATTCTGGGGATCTATGCAGAGGAAAGAGACACCTTTGCCTGGCTAGAGGAACTGGGTCAGATGGAAAGGCTGGAGAAGCCTGGACACTGCACATGTGCTGACTAGCTCTCGAAGTAGGACAGAGAGAGGTCTACCTTGGAGGCTACTGGGTTGCCAATGACTGCCTCATTCCACTTCCCAGCCTGAACTGAGCAAATGATCTGGCCCTGCTTACTTCACACCACAGTGCAGTACTGGACCTGGGGCAGCCGGGAAGTGGGGGAAGCCCAGACCATGGTCACACAGGTGACCCATTCTGAGGAGGAGCCCCAGGTGGGCAGCAGCAGCACACCAGGAACCCCCCAGATCACCGAGAGCTGCCCCTCTACCACAACTAACCTACCCAAACATGCTGAGTCCACGCAGGTCCTTGCCAGACTACAAGAGTAGTTCTACAATAGGGGTGGGGCTGGCGGAGGCAGGGGGCAGTGATTGGCTGTGGGAAACAAAGGGGATCCACACCCGAGGCTGCATCTGAGCGAAGCAGCAGATGCCCACACAGGCTGTGCATCGGACCTCTGTCTATTACAGGCCCCGCATGCTTCAGCACAGCCCTCGCGGGCAATGGTCCTGGTACAGAGAGAGGGAGAAACAGATACTTAAAGGGAAAGGAGTCAGCTTGAGCCCGACCCTCAGGGCTTCTTCTCTAGCAATTCAGTTGCTAGACCTGACCCTAACCTAGCGGCAGTGATGGCCGCTGAGCAGACAGGAAGGCCTGACTGCCTACCAAGGTGATAGCTGCCTGCACACGCTGAGGAAACATGAGACAAGCATATACATAAAATCCAGTCCTCCCACCAAAGGCATTAGGTACATAGGGATCCTCCCACATAAGAACACCACTTCAAGGACACAATAACTGTTTAACCTAAATTCACAGAGGCAGAGAAAGTTAAGCAAAGTGAAGGGTGGAACTACTCAAAATTGAAAGAGCAAGAGAAAACCTCTGAAAAAATAATAAAACAGAAATAAACAATTTATCAAATAAAGAATGCAAAACACTGGTAATAAATTGAACTAGACATAGCTACGTCAAAAATAAAATTATTAACTGAATTAAGGAAAATAACTGATCGAAATACTATTCTAGCAAGGGACTAGCAAATATAAATGAGACCCATTCAGAAATGAATAGTAGGTGAAATACATAAACCAGAAACATGAATAACATACTAAGTGATATGGAAGAATATGCAAGTGACCTTAAAGATAGAATTATGGAAATCACACAATCAAGATAGCAGAAAGAAAATTTTTTAAAAATGAAAGCAATTTGATATCTGGCATAATAGTAAGGGTTCTGACATTTTCATTATATGAATTCCAGAAGAAGAGAGAAGAGGATTGAAAATGTATTTGAGGAAATTATGGCTGAAAACCTCCCAAACCTGAAGAAGAAACCAGATACAGGTACGGAATGCACAGAGGATTCCAAACTGCTTCACACTAAGACATATCGTAATTAAAATGGAAAAAGTTAGAGAATTCTAAAGATAGCAAAGAGTCATATACAAGGGAATTCCCATAAGGCTATCAGCTGACTGGTCTGCAGAAATTTTGCAGGCCAGAAGACAGTGGCATGATATATTCAAAGTGCTGAAAGGGAAAAACCTGCAACCTAGAATATTCTATCCAGCAAGATTATAATTTAGGCTAGAAGGAGAGATAAAGAACTTTTCAGACAAGCGAAAACTAACATAGTTCATCAATACTAAACATACCATAAGAGAAATGCTGAAGGATCTTCTCTAAATTGAAAAGAAGTAAGAATATATAGGAAAGGGAAAATCCCATGAGGAAAGGCAAATATATAGTAAAATATGAGGATCAACCACTTAAATAAATCAGTACCTAGATTAAAAGGCAAAAAATTGTAAAAGCCACTATAACTACAATAAACAGTTAAGTGGTAAGCATAAAGATGTAAACTATGATAATAGAAACAAAATGTGGGAGGAGGGAAGTAGAAAATGTAGATCTCTTGTAGATCTCCATTACTTTAAAAGTTAATGGATAAATCCTCCAATCAAAAGACATAGAGTGGCTGACTAAATATAAAAAAGAGACTTCCTTCAGGGCCACAGACACACAGACTGAAAGTGAGGGGACAGAAAAAGTTTTATGTATTAATATATGGGTATATACTGAACACCTGAAACTAATATAACATTGTGAATCAACTATACTCCAATAAAAATTTTTAAAAGACTGATACCACAGAGATACAAAAAATAATAGTATGAAAAGTTATATCCCAATAAACTGAAAAACCTAGAAGAAATGGACAAAATTTCTAGACATAGACAACTTGCCAAGACTGTATCAAGAAGAAACACACAATTTGAACAGACTGATCACTAGTAGCGAAATTGAATTTTTAATTAACAAAGCTCCTAGGAAACAAAAGTCCAACACCAGATGGCTTCACTGGGGAATTCTACAAAACCTATAAAAAAGAAATAATTCTTCTCAAACTATTCCAAAAACTTGAAGAGGAGAAAGCACTTCTAAATCCATTCTATACGGCCACCACTACCCTGACATCAACATTAGACAAAGAGAGCACAAAAAAGAAAAGTACAGGCCAATATCTTTGTTGAATACCTATGCAAACATCAACAAAATGTTGGTGACCTGAATCCAATGATACATAAAGAGAATGATACATCATGATCAAGTTGGATTTATTCTAGTGAAATAAGGATGGTTTGCCATTAGCAAATCAATCAGTGTGACATACCACATTAACAAAAAGAAGGATAAGAATCATGATTATCTCAATAGATGCCAAAAACCCACTTGACAGAATATAACACCCATATGATGAAAAAAACTCTAATCAAAGTTGGTATAGAGAACATTTCTCAACATAATAGGGCTTCCCTGGTGGCTCAGATGGACAGAGCCCTGCCTCCACATCCCTGTAATCAAATAGCACTTCTTCCCCACTAAGCCTGCTGCAACAACCTGAATTTCATGGTTTCCACCCTGTACAATAAGGCAACTTGGCTTATTTCTTTATTTCCATGGGGTCCCACAGAGTTGGACATGACGGTGCAACTGACGCTTTCACTTCACTTTCTCAACATAATAAGGGTCATTTATAACAGACCCACACCTAGCATCATACTCATCAATGAAAACCTGAAAGCCTAACCTTAAATTAAGGAAAAAGACAAGGATGCCCACTCTCATCACATCTATTTAACACAGTATGCAAAGTCCTAGCCATAGCAATGAGACAGAAAGAAATAAGAAGCATCCAAGTTGGAAGGAAAGAAATAAAACTCTATTTTCAAATGACACTTTTTATATAGAAAATGCTAAACTCTCTACTCAAAACCTATCAGGTTTAGTAAATGAACTCAGCAAAGTTTCAGGATTCAAGATTAACATATAGAAATCTGTTGCTCTTCTGTACACTAATAATGAATTATCAGAAAGAGAAAGTTAAAAAAATCCTGTTTAAAAATTGCATCAAAAATAATAGAATGCCTAGAATAAACTTCACCAAAGAGGTGAAAGACCTATGCTCTGAAAATTATAAAACACTGATGAAGGAAACTGAAGATGATACATAGAAATGGAAAGATACTCTTCGTTCTTGGATTGTAAGAATATTTTTTAAAATGGCCATACTCAAAGCAATCTACAGATTTAATGTAATCTGTTATCTAAATATCCATGACATTTTTCATGGAACTAGGACAAATAATCCTAAAATTCACATGGTTCCACTAAAGACCTTGAATTGCCAAGACAATCTTGAGAAAAAAGAACAAAGCTGAAGATGTCATGCTTCAGGACTCACACTATATTACAAAGCCAAAGTAATCAAAACAGCATGGTACAGGCACCAAAACATACACATAGATCAACAGAACAGACAGCCCAGAAATAAACCTATGCACCTATGGTCAATTCTGGTCAATTAATCTATGGAAAAGTAGGTAAGAATATATACAATGGAAAAAGTATCTTCAACAAGTGACACTGGAATAACTGGACAGTTATATGTCAAAGAATGAGATTAGAATATTTCCTTACACCATACACAAAAATAAATTCATATAGATATACAAAGACAGATCCAAAAAAAAAGATGTTGCTATTATTTACATCAGAAAGTGTTCTGCCTATTTTCTCTTGTAGACCTGAAACCATAAGATTTCTAGAGGAGAAAATAGGTAGAACACTGTTTATCTGAAGGAACTAAAACAAATTAAAAAAGATACATGAATCCCAATGTTCATGTATGAATGTAGCACTATTGACAGTAGTTAAGACATGGAAGTAATCAGTATCCATCAACAGATGCCTGGATTAAGAAAATGTAATGTATGCACATACACATGAACTGGAATATTAGCCATGGAAAGGAATGAAATTCTGCTAAGTGCAGCAACATGGGTAAATATAGAGAATATTACACTTAGTGAGGTAAGTCAGAAAAAGATAAATACTGTATGATATCACTTATACATGGAATCTAAAAAATAACACATATAAGTATGTATGCAAAACAAAAACAGATGCACAGATACAGAGAACAAACCAGTCATTACCATTGGGAAGAGGAAAAGGCAAATTAGGGATACAGTATTAAGATGTACAAACTACTATGTATAAAATAGATGAGCAAAAAAATATATCATATAGCATAGAAATATAGCCCATATCTTATAATGATAAAATGTAATCTGTAAAAAGACTGAATCACTATGCTGTAAACCTGAAATTAATATAATATTGCAAATCAGTTATACTTAAATAAGAGAAAATAATTGTGTAACATAATTGAATAAGATTAAAAGAAACAAATAAGATTACTAAAAAAGTGAAACATTACTAAAAAAAAAAAACAAATTATACACATTTTCTTTCTTAATATTATCTTCCATGAACTCTCTTGTTCTAAACACACCAAACTATTCATTGGTCCCTTTTATTCCACTCTCTCTGTTTCAATAATTTATATTCCATTCACTTTCTCATACTCAGTATCACATGTCCAAGTTCTACTCATCCTTTACTACCTAAGTCAAAGTCTAGCTCTCCATAGACCTTCCTAGACACACAGTGGAAGCAAGAGATCCCCTTTCTGAACCTCTGAAACATACATCCTATTCTGTGTCATTTCCTACTTTGTGGTACACCTTTATTTATGTCACGGAACTGCAAGCTTATTGGAGTAGAGGTTGCTTTTACTTTCCATATGTCCAGTACTTGGTATAATATCTGGCACATTTTTTTTAATAAATGACTGATTGAAAGAAGGATTACTGTGTAAAATGGCCTGAAGCATGGTCATTTAATCAATAGATGCTATAACTCTTAACACAATACCTTGTCAATGACATCCTGTCAAATATTTGTGAAGAGATGTTTGTCCTAATCATTGGCCATATGGAGACCAAGAGATGAAGGTTGAAACCAGCTCTACACACCTCCTATCGCATTTAGCATGTAATATTTCAATTCAATATATCAGTTATGCTTATATAGCTTTTGAGGTACTCAATAATAAATAAATGACATAAAGTAATTGATTGTCATGAGAAAAAACAAGACAATGTAAAGCTCAGTATACACAATTAACATATGTATAAATACTCATTTCAGTGTTAACAGCGTTTTTCTCTAGGTGGCAAGGTTATGAATGATTTATGTCTTTTACCATTTGCTCACTGTCCTTTCAAATTTAGTAAACATACACCCCATTTTGTGATATAAAGGGAAAAACTAACATGGCCCTGAAAGGAAGTTTCTGATGACTATAAGATCAATTTCATTCAGTACAGTTATTTAACTGAGAAGGAATACAGAAACCTGTCAACATGGTCTTTGATCCCACTCTTAGCACATACACCCTTGCCTACTTCAAGAGGGGAACAGTATGTAAAATAAAATAATCTTCCTGTGTATAGAAATACACTAACAACGAGAAAACAGAAAGAGAAATTAAGGAAACAATTCCATTCACCATCGAAACAAAAAGAATAAAATACTTAGGAGTATTTCTACCTAAAGAAACAAAAGACTTGTACATAGAAAACTATAAAACACTGATGAAAGAAATCAAAGAGGACACAAATAGATGGAGAAATGTGCCGTGTTTGTAGATTGGAAGAATCAATATAGTGAAAATGAGTATACTACCCAAAGCAATCTATAGATTCAATGCAATTCCTATCAAGCTACCAGAGGTCTTTTTCAGAGAATTAGAACAAATAATTTCACAATTTGTATGGAAATACAAAAAACCTCGTATAGCCAAAGCAATCTTGAGAAAGAAGAATGGAACTGGAGGAATCAACCTACCTGACGTTAGGCTATACTACAAATCCACAGTCATTAAGACAGTATGGTACTGGCACAAAGACAGAAACATAGATCAATGGAACAAAATAGAAAGGCCAGAGATAAATCCACGCATCTAAGGACACCTTATCTTTGACAAAGGAGGCAAGAATATACAATGGAGAAAAGACAATCTCTTTAACAAGTGGTGTTGGGAACACTGGACAGCCACTTGTAAAAGAATGAAACTAGAACACTTTCTAACACCATACACAAAAATAAACTCAAAATGGATCAAAGATCTAATCATAAGACCAGAAACTATAAAACTCCTAGAGGATAACATAGGCAAAACACTCTCTGACATAAACCAAAGCGGGATCCTACATGACCCACCTCCCAGAATATCAGAAATAAAGGCATGAATAAACAAATGGGACCTAATTAAAATTAAAAGCTTCTGCACAACAAAGGAAACTATAAGCAAGGTGAAAAGACAGCCTTCAGAGTGGGAGAAAATAATAGCCAATGAAGCAACGGACAAACAATTAATCTCAAAAATATACAAGCAACTCCTGCAGCTCCATTCTAGAAAAATAAACGACCCAATCAAAAAGTGGGCCAAAGAACTTAACAGACATTTCTCCAAAGAAAACATACAAATGGCTAACAAACACATGAAAAGATGCTCAACATCACTCATTATCAGAGAAATGCAAATCAAAACCACAATGAGGTACCACTTTACACCAGTCAGAATGGCTGCCATCCAAAAATCTACAAGCAATAAATGCTGGAGAGGATGTGGAGAAAAGGGAACTCTCTTACACTGTTGATGGGAATGCAAACTAGTACAGCCACTATGGAGAACAGATGGAGATTCCTTAAAAAGCTGCAAATAGACCTGCCATATGACCCAGCAATCCCACTGTTGGGCATACACACCAAGGAAACCATAATTGAAAGAGACACGTGTACCCCAATGTTCATCGCAGCATTGTTTACAATAGCCAGGACATGGAAGCAATCTAGATGCCCATCAACTGATGAATGGATAAGAAAGCTGTGGTACATATACACAATGGAATATTACTCAGCATTAAAAAAAATTCATTTGAATCAGTTCTACTCAGATGGACGGAACTGGAGTCTATTATCCAGAGTGAAGTAAGCCAGAAGGAAAAACAACAATACAGTATACTAACGCATATATGTGGAATTTAGAAAGATGGCAGCGAGAACCCTGCATGCAAGACAGCAAAAGGAACGCAGACGTATAGAACAGACTCATGGACTCTGTGGATGAGGGAAAGGGTGGGATGATATGGGAGAATGGCATTGAAACATGTTAATTATCATATGTGAAATCAATCGCCAGCCCAGGATTGATGCTTGGGGCTGGTGCACCGAGATTTCCCAGGGGGAGGGAATTGGGAGGAGGAGGGAAGGGGATTCTGGAGGGGGAGCATATATAAAGCCATGGTGGTTTCATGTCATTGTATGGCAAAACTAACACAATAAAGTAAAGAAAATTAAAAAAAATAAATAAAATGTATGTTGAAAAAAAATAAAAGAAATCTAACTTCAGATTGTTTGGTTGAATACTTTAAAATGACAAATGAAAAATAAATGTAACATACTAAAACTTGAAAGATAGATACAAGAATGCAAATGAATGTTGGGATTATACTTCTTTTGCATTCTTTGCTTATTAATATTTCCTATTATATTTACAAAGAATGTATTTAGTACTTGTGCTATTAAAAGGCTCTTAAATATACATTAAAATGCAGTCTCATCTAAACAATGGAGTCTATCTGGGAAGGGATAGATGGTTGATTTTTTTCTGCTTCTTTCAGTAGTCATGGATATGGTACTCAAATCCTTAGATGGAATGCATCGCACATATTATATGCAAATCAGATACATTTAAAGGGTGAGGAAAGGGTATGGAAGAGATGAAGAGAATATTTCCTGCCTATCAGGGGCTGACCTAGGGCCCAGAGACAAGAAAGTGCTCAGGATAATCCATATAGTGAAACAAGAATTTTAAAAACAAATTTCATCCACTATAAAAGTATCCCCAGGGCCAGCTCTGAAGAGATATGTCTGTATTGGTTTCCTTCCAGTCCCTCCTGTTATGCAATGAAGGATGGTAGAGCAAGGCCAAAATCCTCTTTTAATTTTGTATCTTCTGTCACAGCAACATATTTTATTTACTAACAGTTGATTTTATTGACTTCAACCCACAGAGCTGCTTTGCATATTCACTGAACCTGACAAATACTTTTCACAAGCTTGTTTGTACCCTTGAGATGTCTAGGAAGAGTTGTCGGCCCAGGTCTTTTATCATTTGTACTTGGGTTCTTACTAGATATATCATTTGTAATGTGAAGACGAGCGAATAAGGGGTAGGGCTCTCTCTAAGCTGCTAGGAATATGTGATGAGGCTGAGCTCTTATGTCATGTTTTGTCCTTGTCTCTCTCAGGCACCAACACAGCTTAGAACTTAATACATGTCTCTTGATAAATAGCTCTTAGTTGTACAACATCTTACAGTTTTTAAAGCACTTCCACAGATGTCACACTACTTGTTCTTCCCAACAGTTCAGAGGTGGGAGGTGGCTAGGAGGAGTACCATCAGCCCCACTATTTTTTTCAGGGGAGGAAACTGAAGTTCTCTAGGGTGGATGAGCTGTGAATGCAGAAGGCGGGCTTAGAACCCACATTCTGTGATGCCCGTGCCCAGGTCTTCATGCTTCAGTCTTGTTCCTAGGATCCTTGATCAAATCCTGTTCTTGGGACTTTTTACCCCATGTTCTGAACCTCACATAATGAGACTGCCCAACTCCCAAGGCTGCTGGGATATCAAAGAGATAATTACACAAATGTACCTTCTGAACAATGAAGCTATCCAAATGTATTACTGTTCTGTGTTCAGTGCAATGCTCTAGCCTCATGAAATCATTAATCATTGATACACTGGTGTGGATCATTTATTGAACATTCCAGTCATAATATTCAAGTAGTCCCTTGAATATTCAAGGCTTCCCTTGTAGCTCAGCTGGTAAAGAATCTGCCTGCAATGCGAGAGACCTGGGTTCGATCCCTGGGTTGGGAAGATCCCCTGGATAAGGAAATGGCCACCCACTCCAAGTATTCTGGCCTGGAGAGTTCCATGGTCTGTATAGTCCATGGGGTCACAAAGAGTAGGACATGACCGACCAACTTTCACTTCACTTCCAGTCATAATAACACAGGCTGGGAGCTGAGACTTTTGCTGCAGTGCTTGCACCTGGACAAACTTCTCAAGAAATAAGATACAAAGAAACTATAGGGGCCAAAAATTATTATATGCACCATACAGTTAAGGAAAATTATGGACAAGATACAAAAAGATAAAAAAGCCCAAGTGCTACTTCTGATAGGCCTGGAGCAAAAGCAGAGTATATACATGCCCTCCACCCCCAGCATACACCACCACCAAAGGGGCGGGCAAACCACCCAAGTCACCTGTCTGACCCGACTTTCGGACACACCACTACCCTCATCACATATAAGGAACGGGCTCACCCTAACTTCAGTGAGTAAGCAAGGGAACCTGTTGTTTGTTCTTGCTGCCCCCTGCTGCAGCAGGTGCCCCAGTAAAGCCTTGTCTGAATTTCTTGTCTGCCCTCTGATCAATTTCTGTTGGTTAAGGAGGCCAAGAACCTGGTTGGCCACAATAACTAACCCAGAATATTTGGGCTGAGAGGAGAAAGGTGTTGGGAAGAAACATCCAGGGTACTGTGGTCTTATCTGGACAGAACAGATAGACTGGGGGTGACATGAGAATACTAGCTGCCAGAGAGAAGCGGAAAACAGAAGATAATTCAAAGCCATTGTTTGAAGTGGGGTCCAAGGAAAAGCAATACTTTTTCATAGTTTCTAAGATTAGAACTGTCTGGGTAAGTTGGCAAAGGGAGAACCACAGGCTTAAGTGATTGGGTGATTTGCCACCTATCAGTGGTACCAGGAGATATACTACCTCATTAAAATAGCATCCCCCAATTCCATGATCCTGCTTTATTTTCTTAACAATATTCATCCTCACTGCTATCGGAATATTATCACGTTTTTAAGTATCCAACTTCACGGGACTCAACATCTGTCTTTTATTAATCCCTCTGACCCCAAGTAGAACAGGTCTTAGCACTTACTGTATGTTCACTAAATATTTGTAGCATAAGCAAATGAAAACAAAGACAGAATGGCTCTGAAGCCTATGTGTTGCCACTACGTCACATCACTTCCTTTGTTTTAATTCTTTAAAAATTTTCATGCTTAGTGACTGATGAAGAAGGAAGACCGCTTGAATGTCTGAGGATCAAGGATGCCACATTGCCTTTAGGACTAGGTGTGAGCTTCCTAGTTAGCTGTTGGCATCATCTGTCAGAAGAGTTTTTAAAATTTGAATATTATTTGTGACTAGTATCCCGCCATTAGACTCAGCTCAGGTGTAAGAAGTTATAGAAGATTGGGTTTAATTCTTTTTTACTTTCACAACTCTCTTTATTGCTAAGTTGCATTAGACAGGTATTTATTTTCCTCCCAAAGGAGCAGCATGAGGAAATAGGATGTACAAACTCAGTCTTAGGGTTAGCACTGTGGCAAGTTCTAGAGCTTTTGCCTTTCAGTTTGGAGCATCTGCCTTTGAAACACAGTATTGCTGCCAAGCAATGGAAGCCACAGTACTTTTTGCTAGAACAGCTCTAACTGGGTCTGAACCCTGGCTGCATTACTGCTATACCCTCTAGCTTCTCTTCAACTAGTCTTCCTCTCCTGCCAGTCTGTAGTCTGTTTTCCTGTGTAGTCAGTCATCCTTTTAAACTGAAGGTCTGATAATATTGGTCCCCTAATTCTTACTGGAGATCGAACCAGTCAGTTCTAAAGGAAATCAGTCCTGAATATTCAGTGGAAGAAGTGATGCTGAAGCTGAAGCTCCAATACTTTGGCCACCTGATGTGAAGAACTGACTCACTGGAAAAGACCCTGATGCTGGGAAAGACTGAAGGAAGGAGAAGGGGACAACAGAGGATGAGATGGTTGGATGGCATCACCAACTCGATGGACATGAGTTAGAGCAAATTCCGAGAATTGGTGATGAACAGGGAAACCTGGTGTGCTGCAGTCCATGGGGTCACAAAGAGTTGGACACAACTGAGCAACTGAATTGAACTTAATTCTTACTGTCAGGACAAGAATATCTGGTACAGCAGAAGTTACTGACGTCAGGTTCTTGTGTATGGTTTGTCCCCTTTCTTCTGAAATTTGGAAACACCAGAAGCTTGAATGTAAGGGCAGGCAGCATCTGGAACCACTTCTAATGCAACCTCACACTGAGTCCCGACCCCCTCTGAGCCGCTGGCCTCTCTTGTTTGACAAGTGGGTTAGTTTAGGGGCTCTGATTTGTTATATTTCAACCCTCTGAAGCATCACCATGGCTAGAATCCTTCAGAGAATGGCATTCTCACAATCTTTGTGCACATTTACAGTGATTTTTCTTTTGCAACTATAACTCAGGAATGAAAAGGTATAATTAATCCTCTGCTGGGTCCATTTGTAGACCCCAGTGGGGATCATTTTCATTTGGAATGACAGCAAGCCCTGCTTGTTATCTCAACTCACATGCTTTTTCTTAAACAGGGATAACCTAATAATAGCTTGAAATTTATGGAGGACCATGCCAAAAAGCCCCCTGGGCTTCAGAGGGCAGAGGACGGGAGAGGGGGGCAGAAAATACCACATAACTTCCTGCTTGCAAATAACTGAACCAAAATAAGCTCTTTTCTCCCTGTGCACAAAACACTGAATTTATAGGTACTGAGTTAAACAAAGGTTATCAAATATGGTCACCAATGAGATCAGCATTTCTGGATGATGTGTCAGAAAATGTGGCTAAACCATATAAAGTGTTGTATAGATTTAAATCCTTTTCTGGAATAAAGCAGAGTATAAACAGTCATACATAGCTTATGTTTCCTTCCTGGGAAGAGGCAGGATGTGAGGTCTATGTGCTAAGGAGCCTCGATGGCGTTCCAGCTGGCGTCGTGCATAAATGCAGAGCACCATGATTTCATAGCCAGAAAATGCACTATTCCCAACAGATACTAAAATTCCTCTATAGTCACATGGAAGATCTGCCTTGTAAATTGAGTTAGCATTTCATCCGCCTTTTCTAAAAATACCAATGGGTCTTAAATTAATTTTGTTGCTCATGCGGTACCCATGACATGGCAATTAAGTGATGCTTTTTTATAACCCACAGTTCTTTAAGTTCACTAACAACACTTTAATAAAAACATGTCTAACTTTGGGCAGGGAGGTCGTGGCACATGCTTCTGTCCTATAGACCTGGGTCTCTGTTCCTAATGGTTTTCATGGATTTGAACTGATTCAAGGGGCCTACAAAGTGACACACTGGGACCATGGATGAGAATAAGAGCTGAAGTTTGCCTCTTTAGTACTGTGTTATGATCAACTAACTGAAGGGTTTTATATTTTTTATTATTAAATGAAGTGCAAAGAAGGGTAACGCCTAAGAATGTTCAAACTATTGTACAACTGCACTAATTTCACATGCTGGCAAGGTAATTCTCAAAATCCTTCTAGCTTGGCTTCAACGGTACATGAACTAAGAAATTCCAGATGTACAAGCTAGATTCAGAAAAGGCAGAGGAACCAGATATAAAATTGCCAACATCTGCTGGATCATAGATAAAAAGAATTCCAGAAAAACATTTACTTTTGCTTCATTGACTATGCTAAACTCTGTGTGGATCACAACAAACTGTGGAAAATTCTTAAAGCAATGGGAATACTAGACCACCTTACTTCCCTCCTGAGAAACCTGTATGCAGGTCAAGAAACAACAGTTAGAACTGGATATGGAACAATGGACTAGTTCAAAATTTGAAAAAGAGTATGTCAAGACAGTATATTTTTACTCTGCTTATTTAACTTATATGCAGAGTGTATCATGCAAAATGCCAGACTGGATGACTCACAAGCTGGAATCACAAGATTGCTGGGAGAAATATCAACAACCTCAGATATGCAGATAATACCACCCCTAGTGACAGAAAGCAAAGAGGAACCAAACAGCCTCTTGATAAAAGAGGAGAGTGAAAAACCTGGCTTAAAACTCAACATTCAAAAAACTAAGATCATGGCATCCAGTCCCATCACTTCATGGCAATAAATGGAGGAAAAATAGAAACAATGGCAGAGTTTATTTTCTTGGGCTTCAAAATCACTGCATATGGTGTCAGCAACCATGAAATTAAAAGAAACTTGCTTCTTGGAAGAAAAGCTATAACAAACCTGGTCAATGTATTAAAAAGCAGAGACATCACTTTGCCAACAAAGGTCAGCATAGTCAAAACTGTGGTTTTTCCAGTAGTTATGCACAGATGGGAGAGTTGGATCATAAAGATGAATGCTGAAGAACTGATCCTTTTGAACTGTGGTGCTGGAGAAGCCTCAGGAGAGCCCTATGGATTGCAAGGAGATCAAACCAGTCAATCGTAAAGGAAATCAATCCTGAATATTCATTGGAAGGACTGCTGCTTCACTCCAACACTTTGGCCACCTGATGTGAAAAGCCGACTCATTAGAAAGGACCCTGATGCTGGGAAAGATTGAGGGCAGGAAGAGAATAGGGCGACAGAGGATGGGATGTTGGATGGCATCACTGACTCAACGAACATGAGTTTAAGCAAACTCCAGGAGATATAAAGGATGGGGAAACCTGGCATGCTGCAGTCCATGGGGTTGTAAAGAGTTGGATACAGCTTAGTGACTGAACAACAACCTCAAGGTTCATGGTGCTAATTCTGAGTACCACTGTGTGATATTTTCTCCCAGAAATCCCTAACATATAGGTAAAGGTTACTGCTGGCAGAAGGGTTATGTGTTGTTTTAAAAGGCACACAAATTCATATATGCACAAAGCAATGAAGACCAAAAACATCTCACTGCATAGACTGTACATATCTGTAGAGATTGTGTAATGAATAAAACAAAAATTGTAAATCCTATACATTATGTATAACAAGTATAAGTACTATCATATAGAGAATCCATGACATTTTTATGTTAAAATTGGTCCTTGTTAAATACTGAGAAAAGACAAATCTGTGTAGTCAGAATGTATATTAGCAATTATTTGGGGCTGGAGGTGGAAATGGATATTACCTGTATGTGGGCATGAGGGGTCTTACTGTGGTAATGAAACATTCTAAAACTGGATCAGGGTAATGGTTGCACAACATAGTAAATTTACCAAAAAAAAAAAAAAAAATCATTGAGTTGTATACCTCACATACCAATTTTATGGTATGTGAATGACACCTCAATAAAGTTGCTTAAAAATGCAGTCTGGGGCCTAAATTTGAAAGAAAAAAAAGAGAGTGGCCCTTGAAAACTGTATTTTCATTATCTTATTTTCAAATGTGCAAAGGGAGAAATGAGAGTCATCACCTGTACATTGTTTACTGGTCATTCAGCAGAGACCCACACTTCCGCTAACCCCCATGGAGTGAATATGCCTAATATGCTTTCCCTACACTTGATGCTCTCTCTGTTTGGAATACAACTTGAGATAGAAAAAATAAAGCTTACATTTGTCTGTAACACATATCCACAACACCAAGTCTTCAAGCACAAAACACACATACAAACACACACACACACATACACACATGCACCTCAACAGTATGGTATTCCTGCCAGGTGTTCTTATTCGGCTGACCTAGAGTTTATAAAAAAGGCCCAGTTAAGAGTACAACAGAAGGAAAAAAGAGTTACAAAATCAACCCCAAACAATTAAGAGAATGGCAACAGGAATATATGTATCAATAATTAAATGTAAATGGATTAAAGGCTCCAGCCAAAAGACACAGTTGGCTGGATGGGTACAAAAACAAGACCCATATATATGCTGTCTACAAGAAACCCACTTCAGACCTAAAGACACATATAGACTGAAAGAAAGAGGATGGAAAAATATATTCTATGCAAATGGGAAGCAAAAGAAAGCTGGAGTAGCAATCATCATATCAGAAAATACAGACCTTAAAATAAAGATTACAAGAGACAAGGAAGGACACTACATAATGATCAAGAGATCAATCCAAGAGGAAGACATAACAATTTTAAGTATCTATAAAAGATGCTTACTCCTTGGAAGGAAAGTTATGACCAACCTAGACAGCATATTTAAAAGCAGAGACATTACTTTGCCAACAAAGGTCTGTCTAGTCAAGGCTATGGTTTTTCCAGTGGTCATGTATGGATGTGAGAGTTGGACGGTGAAGAAAGCTGAGCACTGAAGAATTGATGCTTTTGAACTATGGTGTTGGAGAAGACTTTTGAGAGTTTCTTGGACTGCAAGGAGAGCCAACTAGTCCATCGTAAAGGAGATCAGTCCAGGGTGTTCATTGGAAGGACTGATGTTGAAGCTGAAACGCCAATACTTTGGCCACCTTATTCGAAGAGTTGACTTATTGGAAAAGACCCTAATGTTGGGAAGGATTGAGGGCAGGAGGAGAAGGGGATGACAGAGGATGAGATGGCTGGATGGCATCACTGACTCGATGGACATGGGTTTGGGTGGACTCCGGGAGTTGGTGATGGACAGGGAAGCCTGGGGTGCTGCAATTCATGGGGTCACAAAGAGTCGGACACGACTGAACAACTGAACTGAACTGAAAAATAGGATGAAATATTTTTTACCTCCCTTTCTCTTACACTGTGACCGTTGTGTCTCAGTGAAGGCAGCTCGTGTGAGGTTGGGACCCTGATCCTAGGACCGTAAAGCTTCAGGTGAAGCCTGGCGCACGCTGAGAACTCCTACTCTCTGGACCACCTCCTGCTAGATGACATCCTTGTTATCATGCTGGTCTCTCCCTAGCCTGGTGCACAGGGCAAGGTGCCCATGCAGTGCTACCATTTGAGAAAAATAGGATTGTAATGGCCAATGAAAAAACTAAGAGGACTGAATACAAGCTTTTCTTTTGAGCAAAAGGGATAAAGGATGGAAATAAAATTTTGAAATGGGTCTTCCCCAGACTGGCTTTTACAAAACGGTTTTGGGCCTGTTGCATACAGTTGATTTTTATTTAGGATAATAGGCAGTACTGGTTGCATTTATGGAGCAACTCTTGTGAAAGCTGGTGTCTGGCCTTCCACCGTCTTGCTCTGTCCTTGTAAAGTTTTGCTTTCGTAGGCTCCCTTCAACTCTGATGACATCACTCATTCGTGGGAAAGTTCTCTGGAAAGTACAGAGTGTTCTGTCCCCAGGCAGCTTCTCACTGGTGTGAGGTCCCGATAATGTTCCATGGAAAGACATTTGAGTGACTAGGGCTGACCGGGGCTGCTCCCCCGGCCATGTCCCTGGGTATCTTTGCCTCTTGGCCTGACTACAGATCAGAAGGCCCATTGTCAACAGCCCTGACCTTTGCTGGTGGCCAAGAAACTGACTGCATATTAGAGCATTTGAAAACAAAATATACCTGCCCTTTAGGGTCCTCCTGGGAGAACGGTCACCATGGCTATTGGGAAATCTTGGCTCAGAGTAAAGCAATTCTGTTTTCATTCCCACGTGACCTGATGTGAAATGTTAACCATCCAATTTAATATGTACACACACTGGAGCTATGGCGCTGTCTCTCCAACGTGCACTGAATTGAAATGCCAGTGCTTGGAGGGTGAAGCTCACAGAGAGTCAGTGACACTGCAGGAGACAGGAATACATTTGGGGATGACCATATCATCAGAATTCTTAACAAGGTATAGTAATGAACATAGGCTAAGAATTTTCTTGGCTTTCTATTTTTTTCAATGGCTGCAATATAGCAGAGCTAAAAATACTGTGGGAAGCCTAAACCCACTTACCAGTACATTGAAGTAGAAGGGGAAAGAGATCTAACTTTCTTAGCAGGTCAACTATATGTAATATCCTGCACTATAGAGGTGTTCATATAGTCCTCAACTCTAAGGTAGATTTTCATGTCCCCATTTATGCAGCTTAAGAAACTAAGGCTGAGAGAAATTAAGTAATATGCTTCTAGTAAGCGAGGGTAGGTGGATTTGAACTCAGAGCTACCTGAATCTAAAGTTCATGTTCTTTTTTATACACTGTTGGTACATGTTCACTAAGATGGTACTGAGAGAAGATTTTGCATAACTTTCCTGGGACTGAGACTATTAACCAGTTAATCTGTGAGCCCCACAACAAGAACAAGGAATCTGTTTAACATAGAACAAAGAGGAAGAGACTGCAGCGGTCTGATTGCTGCTGTCTCCAAGGTAGCTCAGATGACTGGGGAATTTGGAATGACTGGGTACTATTTCCCCTGAGAAGAGTTTTCTTTTGGGTGGGGTGCTATGCTACTGTGTTGCCTTCTGACCCCCTATTTTTGGTTAGGTTGGGACAGAATGAGTATGTGTATGGATAGGTGTTTTGGAGAGTAACCTCTAGAAATTCTGCTCCCAGGGCTCCTACTTCTGCTAAACATTGAAAATTAGTTTCCAAAGTTGCCAATAGGTCTTTGCAGATCCTGACTGCTGAGAGAGTGTCCCCAATATGTCCTTCCTGAGCTCCAATGACCCCAGTGCCTGGGAAACCTCGTATCACAGGCAGCTTCTGGCTAGGATCAGAATGACTCAGTCTCCCTTGTAGTCACTTAAATTAGCACATGGCTCTGCTGATGAAGATTATCTTGGCATGCTATTTTTCACCAGCTGAGTCAAAACTGAACATGCTTAAAAGTTTCCAGTCATCTAATTTTTTCAAATTTACATGTAGGAAATGCTAAGAATCTATGAATAGAGGATTAGGTCTTTACTACTTTCTGAAGTTTTTTGAAGCATGAACTCTATGAGGTGTTTGATGACAGAGAATAATGTAGTATTAGATCTCAAGGAGCTTGAAATATAATCCACTGTTGCATATTTTAAAAATGGAAAATACGAAATTTAATGCAAAAGTGTAATATCCCCCAAATTATAAACTATATGGCAAAGAATATATGCCATGCTTACTTTGCAACTAAATCCCAGGTGGAATGATAAAGTGGTTAAATACCAGATTTAAGTGTTATGAGATAATATGGATTCCATAACTTACCACTGATACAAACTTGGCCTAAATGTGGCCAAATCATTTTTCTATAAGCCCTAGTTTTCTCATCTAATAATTGAATCATCTAAAACAAAGTGCAGACCAGCTCTCTTCACAGGTGAATTTTATCAAACATTTAGAGAAGAACTAACAACTATCCTTTTCAAGCTTTTCCAACAAATTGCAGAGGAAGGAACATTCCCAGGGTCATTCTACCAGGTTACCATCAACCAATACCAAGAGCAGACAAAGAGATCACACAAAAAAGAAAACTACAGGCCCATATCACTGATGAACATAGATGCAAAAATCCTTAACAAAATACTACAAACAGAATCCAACAATGTTAAAAGGATCATACACCATGATTGAGTGGGATTTATCCCAGGGATGCAAAGATTCTTCAATATATGCAAATCAATCAATGTGATACATTGTATTAACAAATTAAAGATTAAAAACCATATGATCTCAATAGAGACATGAAAAGCTTTTGACAAAACTCAACACTTGTTTTATGATAAAAACTCTCCAGAGAGTTGACACAGAGGGAACCTACCTTAACATAATAAATCCATATATGATAAACCCACAGCAAACATCACTCTCAATGGTGAAAAATTAAAAGTATTTTCTCTAAGATCAGGAACAAGACAAGGATGTCCACTCCTGCTGCTATAGTTCAGCTTAGTTTTGAAAGTTCTAGCCACAGCAATCAAATAAGAAAAATAATCCAAAATGAAAAAGAAGTAAAACTGTCACTGTTTGCAGATGACATGATACTATACATAAAAAATAATGATGCCACAAGAAAACTACCAGAGCTCATCAACAAATCTGATTAAATTGTAAGATACAAAATAAAGGCACAGAAATCTTTTGCATTCCTGTACACTAGCAATGAAAGACCAAAAGAAAAATTAAGGAGACAATCCCATATTCCATGTGTCAAAAAGGATAAAATACCTAGGAATAAACCTACCTAAGGAGGTAAAAGAAGTGTACTTGGAAAACTATAAGAAAGTGATGAAAGAAGACAAAGATGACTCAAACAGATGGAAACATAAACCATGTCACTGAATTGAAAGAATCAATACTGTGAAAATTATTCTATTGCACAAAGCAATCTACAGATTTAATGCAATTCCTATCAAATTACCAATGGTATTTTTCACAGAGTTAGAACAAAATATGTATGGAAGACCCCAAAGACCCAAAGCAATCTTGAGGGAAAATTTGGAGCTGGAGGAATCAGGCTCCCTGACTTCAGACTATACTACAAAGCTACAGTTATCAAAACAGTATTGTACTGGCACAAAAACAGAGATATAAATCAGTGAAACAGGATAGAATGTCCACAGATAAACCCACACACCCTTTGCCACTTAATCTGTGACAAAGGAGGCAAGAATATACAATGAAGAAAAGACAATCTTTTCAATGAATGGTGCTGGAAAAATTGACAGCCACATCATGTATTATAAAAGAATGAAATTAGAATGCTTCCTAACTCTGTACACAAAAATAAACTCAAAATGAATTAAAGATTTACATGTAAGGCTAGATACTATAAAACTCTTAGAAGGAAATACAGGCAGAACACTCTCTGACATAAATCATAGCAAGATCTCTTTTGATTCACTGGCTAGTAATGGAAATAAGAAAAATAAACAATGGGACCTACTTAAACTCAAAAGCTTTTACATAGCAAAATAAACAATAAACAAAAAGACAACCCACAGACTGGGAGAAAATATTTACAAATGATGTGACTGATAAGAGATTAGTCTCCATAGTTTACAGAACAGCTCATGATGCTTAACAGCATCAAAACAAACAACCCACTCAAAAAGTGAGCAGAAGACCTAAATAGACATTTCTCCAAAGAAGACATGCTGTTAGCCAACAGGCACATGAAAAGATGTTCAGCATCACCCATTATTAGAGAAATGGAAATCAAAACTACAATGAGATGTCACCTCACACCGGCCAGAATGGCTGTCCAAAAAATATCCACAAATAATAAATGCTTGAGAGGGTGTGGAAAGGAATGGAGCTCTCCTACACTGCTGGTAGGAATGTAAATTGGTATAGCCACTATGGAGAACATTATGGAGATTCCTTAAAAAATAAAAATAGACCTACCATGTGACCCTGCAGTCCCACTCTTGGGCATATATCTGGGCAAAAACATGACCTTAAAAGATACATGCATCCCAATATTCATTGCAGTGCTGTTTATAATAGCCAAGGCATATTACAAGGCATAGAATCAACCTAACTGTCCATCAATAGAGGAATGGATAAAGAAAATATGGTACATATATACAATGGAATATTACTGTCACTAAAAAGAATGAAATAATGTCATTAACGCAACATGGATGGGCCTAGAGAGTGTCATATTTAGTGAAGTAAGTCAGACAGAGAAGGAGAAATATCATATGGCATCCCTAATATGTGGAATCTAAAAATAAATTATTTAAATGAACTTACTTTCAAAACAGAAACAGACTTTGAGACTTTGAAACTTTGAGAATGAACTTATGGTTGCCCAGGAGGAAAGATGGGAGGAAGGGATAGTCAGGAAGTTTGGTATGAGTGTGTACACACTGCTATATTTAAAATGAATAACCAACAAGGACTTACTGTGTAGCACATGGAACTCTGCTCAATGTTATATGGCAGCCTGGATAGGAGCCGGGCTTGGGGGAGAAATGATGCATGTTTATGTATGGCTGAGTCCCTTTGCTATTCACCTGAAACCATCATAATATTGTTTGTTAATCAGCTATACCTCAATACAAAATAAAAGGCTTTTTTTTTAAGCCTTTTTGTTTTCACAACAAAGGAAGCCGTGAACAGAATGAAATGGCAGCCCTCAGGATGGTAGAAAATATTTGTAAATGAAGCAAGTGACAAGGAACTAATTTCCAAAATATACAAACAACTCCTGCAGCTCAATATCAAAAACACAAAACTGAATCAAAAAACCAGAATTTGAAAGGATGCATGCACCTCAGTGTTCACTGCAGCACTATTTACAATAGCTAGGACATGGAAGCAACTTAAACGTCTATCAGAGAAATAAAGAAGGTGTGATACATATAGCCAATGGAATATTACTCGGCCATAAAAAACACACATCTGCAGAGATGAGGATGGACTTAGAAACTGTCATTCAGAGTGAAGTAAGTCAGAAAGAGAAAAACAAATTTCATTTAGTATTAATTATATGTTGAATCTAGAAAAATTGTACAGGTGAACTTATTTGCAGAGCAGAAATAGAGTCAGAGATGTAGAGAACAAATTTATGGCTACCAGGGTGGGGGATGAATTGAGAGATTAGGATTGATATATATATATATATACATACACACTACTATGTAAAAAACAGATAATGAGAACCTACTGTATATAGCACAAGGAACTCTATTCAATGCTCTGTGGTCACCTAAATGGGGAGGAAATTTTAAAGAGTCAATATGTCCACTGACAGATGAGTGGATATAGATATGGTACACGCATACAATGGAATATTACTCAGCCACAAAGAGGAACAAATTTGAGTCAGCTGTAGTGAGGTGGATGAACTTAAAGCCTGTTATTCAGAGTGAAGTAAGAAAGAGAAAAATTAACATTATATATTAATGTAAATATATGGAATTTAGAAAAATGGTACTGATGACCCTTGTGGTGCAGCAATAGAGACAAAGACATAGAGAACAGATTTGTTGATATAGCTGCGGAAGGAGAGGGTGGGGCAAACTGAGAGAGTAGTAGTAAAACATATACATTACCATATGTAAAACAGATAGCCAGCAGGAATTTGCGGTAGGATGCAGGAAGCTCAACCCTGCTTTGTGATAACCTAGAAGGGTGAGGTGGGGGCAAGAGGGAAGTTCAGGAGGGAGGGGATGTATGTATATATATAATTATGACTGATTCATGTGGCTGTACGACAGAAACCAACACAACGCTGTAAAGCAATTTTCCTTCAATTAAAAAATATAGAAATTTAGAAGTCAAAAAAAAAGAGTGAATATGTATGTGTATAACTGACTCACTTTACTATACAGCAGAAGCTAACAAAACACTGTAAAGAAACTATACTCCAATGAAGCAACGGACAAACAATTAATCTCAAAAATATACAAGCAACTCCTGCAGCTCCATTCTAGGAAAATAAACAACCCAATCAAAAAGTGGGCCAAAGAATTGAACAGACGTTTCTCCAAAGAAGACATAAAAATGGCTAACAAACACATGAAAAGATGCTCAACATCACTCATTATCAGAGAAATGCAAATCAAAACCACAATGAGATATCACTTTACACCACTCAGAATGGCTGCAATCCAAAAATCCACAAGTAATAAATGCTGGAGAGGATGTGGAGAAAAGGGAACTCTCTTACACTGTTGGTGGGATTGCAAACTAGTACAGCCTCTATGGAAAACAGTGTGGAGGTTCCTTAAAAAACTGCAAATAGACCTGCCATATGACCCAGCAATCCCACTGTTGGGCATATACACCGAGGAAACCAGAATTGAAAGAGCCACATGTACCCCAATGTTCATCGCTGCATTGTTTACAATAGCTAAGACATGGAAACAACCTAGATGCCCGTCAACTGATGAATGGATAAGAAAGCTGTGGTACATATACACAATGGAATATTACTCAGCATTAAGGAAAAATTCATTTGAATCAGTTCTACTCAGATGGACGAAACTGGAGCCCATTATCCAGAGTGAAGTAAGCCAGAAGCAAAAACAACAATACAGTATATTAACACATATATATGGAATTTAGAAAGACGGTAACGAGAACCCAGCATGCGAGACAGCAAAAGGAACGCAGATGTATAGAATAGACTCAGGGCCTCTATGGATGAGGGAAAGGGTGGGATGATATGGGAGAATGGCATTGAAACATGTTAATTATCATATGTCTAAGCAATAGCCGGCCCAGGATTGATGCTTGGGACTGGTGCAACGAGATTTCCTGGGGGGAGGGAGGAGGGAGGGGGGTTCTGGAGGGGGAGCACATGTGAACCCATGGTGATATCATGTCATTGTTTGGCAAAACTAATAAAAAAATGTTTAATAAAAAAAAAGAAACTATACTCCAATAAAACTTCTTTTAAAAAAAGCTCTTGTTTCTATACCTCCATGATTCATATTCACTAACAGTGCAATTAGAGAGCAAAGTGAATGGCTAGTATACTAGTTTTATATCATGTACATCCTATGGTATTTAAGAGTCTGGAAGTGGTAACTTAAAAATGACAGATGATCTGATATAAAGATTTTTTTAAAAAAAGATTCCATGTAGAAAATAGGGCAAAACTTCTAAAATTGTCTATTTCCTTCTCCTTCATGCCTTTAAATCTCTAGGGTAAAATAATTTTTACTTGACAGAACTCAAAGGATAATCATAATACTGGAAGCAAACAGAAGTCAGACAATGCCAGTGGCTAAGGTATAGCCTAGAATACCCAATTTTTAAATTGTCCTGGTCCCAAATGTAAACAGGCAGTAAAGAGAAGATAAAGTGAGCAGTAGGCAAGCTTTGGGCACAAGCCCAATCAAGATATATAAAGAAAGATCAAGACAGGACTCAGGTCAAACTATTCACAACTCATCAACATCTCAGAGTTTTCTCTGTAATTAAAGAAGAATGCTTACTTCTATTTGACTTGATTCAAAAGGAGCTAGAGATGAAAGAAAAAAGTTCATATTTGGAATCTGATGTATAAGCGTGTCTTAATATACCCAAGTTTTACTCAAGTTAAAATGACTGTGTGCTAAATGATTGCCAGTTAAAGACGGTTCCTAGTACAAAAAAGGCTAGGTTCCAAATGTTCCTTCTTACACATTAAGAATCTTGTATTTCAAACCTGTATTTCCAGAGAAGCAATGTGATATAACATGGTTATGAACTTATGCCAGTCTACTGCAAAGTGCCTGTTTAACACTCCACAAAATACACCCTAAAGTTTCTAACAGTTCTGGGTCTTGGAAGCAGAGATTATAGGAGAGAAAAGAATGAAGAGATAATATCATGCTCCTCACAGTTCCCACCATAGTCACAATTATAAATTGAGAAAACATTGTTTCCATTCTGATACACTTGGTGCTTTGAAATTTACTTTAGCCCCTTCTTACTACAATAACCTACTCAGATATATCCTATTCTTCAAAAATAAGCTACACTATAGAGACAGCTATTCATCTCCCTTGATTCTAACTTTAATTCTTAGCTGTCTCTACAAGGTGCTATGAAGAAAGCAATCTGATAGACCAATTCATACTCGTGTGTAAATGATTGTACAATACTTTATATATACAGCACATATCCACGAACACATGCACACAGGTGATTGCATTATTTATATGCTAACTAGGAATCATTCCAGGAGCCAGGGATGTAATAGACAAAAAGAGCAAGGTTTCTGCTCCTATGAAACATTTCAGTGGGGAGAGTAGGCCAAAGAAAATACTCAAAAGCAAATTAAAAAATTCAGAAAATTATAAACACTCAATATTAAAAAGGGTGATATAACACAGGAAAACTGGGTGACTACTTCGTATGGCATGGTCAGGGAAGGTCTCTTTGAAGAGGTGACATTTAGGATGAGATATAACTGAAGATAGCCAGTCTTGTGCAAATGAAGGGGAAGAGCATTTAAGACAGCTCGTGAAACCATGAGAAAGGAATGTACTTGGCACATGAAGGACAGTAAAAATACTATGCTCAGATGCTCAGTCGTGTGCAACTCTTTGTGACCCCATGGACTGTAGCCTATCAGGCTCCTCTGTCCATGGGATTTTCCAGGCAAGAATACTGGAGTGAGTTGCCATTTCCTTCTCCAGGGGATCTTCCCCAGCCAGGGAACTAACCTGGGTCTCCTGTATTGCAGGTGGATTCTTTACCAACTAAGCCACCAGGGAAGGCTGAAAAACAGAGGGCAAGGAGGTAAACAGGACAGAGAGGCAGGGGCCAAATCATATGGTCTTTGTAAGCCAGAGTGATGCTTTTGAAGTGTATCCTAAGTGAAAGACCGAGAAGATTTTAAGATGAAATGCGGTCTGATTTACATCTTAAAGCCATCTCTACGAGAAGCATGGAGACAGATAGGAGGCTACTCTGGGGGTTAGAGTGAGGAAAAACAGTTGCCTAGACTAGCATGACTATGGGAGAGACAGCTAAGTGGGTCTGATCAATACAGATGGTAGAGGAAAGATCTGCAGGAGTTATGAACAAATTCACTGGGGATGAGGACAAAGGAGTCAGGAACACCTGGGCAGATTATACTGTTTTCCAGAGAAAGGCAAGATCTAGAAAGAACAGGTTTGGGTGAGAGATAAAGCACCTGGGCAGTAGAAATCAACAGTTCTATTTGGTACATGGTGCTTTTCAGCTGTGAATTACACATCCAGTAGGTCCGTCTAGTCAAGGCTATGGTTTTTCCAGTAGTCATGTATGGATGTGAGAGTTGGACTATAAAGAAAGCCGAGCGCCGAAGAATTGATGCTTTTGAACTGTGGTGTTGGAGAAGACTCCTGAGAGTCCCTTGGACTGTAAGGAGATCCAACCAGTCCATCCTAAAGGATATCAGTCCTGAATATTCATTGGAAGGACTGATGCTGAAGCTGAAACTCCAATACTTTGGCCACCTGATGTGAAGAGCTGACTCATTGGAAAAGACCCTGATGCTGGGAAAGATTGAGGGCAGGAAAAGAAGGGGATGACAGAGGATGAGATGGTTGTCTGGCATCACCGACTCAATGGACATGGGTTTGGGTGGACTCCGGGAGTTGGTGATGGACAGGGAGGCCTGGTGTGCTGTGGTTCATGGGGTCGCAAAGAGTCGGACACGACTGAGCAACTGAACTGAACTGAACTGATGGATATAGGAAAGCACTTGGTATACGAATCTAGAACTCAGGGATAATTTGAAGTTGGGGATGTACACTTGGTATTCACTGGTGTGTCAATGGTAATTAAGAGTTGGAGACTGGGACAATGGCCCAGGGGGTGAGCATGGGCCAAGAAGAGGGCTGGAGACCAGGCTCTGGTTCACTCCAACATGAGGGGAAGCATATGTAAAACCATGGTGATATCATGACAATGTATGGCAAAAACAATAATAAAAAAAAAAAAAGAAAAGGTGGGAACATATTATTTTGGAAGCCCCCTTCTTCTCCAGAAAGGCAGCTGTGTGGAAGGGTGAGTCAGGAGAAAAGACTCTTCCTGTATGAACAAGTATGGGTCTTTAAGCTTATACAGGTGCACCTGAGGGTTGTCAGGAGTCCTTCTCTGCTGGTAGGTTAATAATAAAATCTCACTACCAGTTGGTATGAAGAAGCTCTGTCTCAACTGCAAAGTTATAAGCTCTTTTTTTCCAAGATTTTGAATATGGTAAGAACATACCATTAATGAGATACATAGATATTTAATTCTACCCTGAGTTGGGAGGACTAGTAGTGAAGCTTTTCATTGCTCAAATACCATCACTATTTAAGAATCTCAGTCTCACATCAGAGGAGGCAGCAGTTTATCAAACACTAGCCAGGAGCCTTTCTACTTTAGGAAAACTGGTAAGATGTCAGCTGAGAGAAAGAGCTAGGCTCTAGAATGGTAGGCTGTAAGTGAAAAGGATCAGTTTTCTTTATTCTTCTGCCCATAGCAACTGGGCTTTGTTATTTGGGAAGAATAGCATCTTTTTCCCCATAAGAAGTCAAGAGATATAATAAAGCACTGCTTTGAATCATAAGGATTGAAGGATGAAGTCAGAAATATTGAACAAGATGCTGAATTAACAATTTGCAGTTTTCTGAGGTGGGGGGGGAGGGAATGTCTGTTTACATAGATATGATCATTTGAGATTACCTGTGAATATATTGTTTGGGGAGTATGCTGCACAGTTAATATTACAGCAAGTTATAGGAATTCTCCCACTAACAGAGCAAAGAAATCTGCTTCCCAATGGGAAGAATTTATGGTAAAACAGGGAAACCATTTTGACAACTAATGACTCTGCTGTATAATCTCACAGGCTCTCTCACCTCTTGATACCCCTACCTGGGTTCTGCACTGGTTTATAAGTGGCAGTACAAATGACTTCAAGCACTAGGGTTTACTGTAATCCACATTCCATGTCACACAAATTTTAATCATATAGCTTCAATAATGTTCAAAAGGGTTCATTCATATACAAGAATACAGAGCCATGTTGGAAGACTGATACCTAGCAAAAGGAGCCAGCTTTGAGATATTGATATGAATGAAGAGAAAAAGAAAAACACCCCAAAACATTTTCAGATCCAAGGATTTCATGTAGGAAAAGCATTGTTTTCAATCCCTTTTAAAGTAAGAGATGAATTTGGTAGGCCCTATTGCTGACTTATCAGAAATTCAGGCTAATTTCGAGTAACTGTCATGAGATCTAATTTTGCCTTCATTACCATAATTTTCACATATTCTCCTCAAGGGTTAAACCCACGGCCAAGAGTGTGCACTGACTTGGGCACCGTTTCGTACAGTGACTTAAGCCTTAAGGAAAGCAGACCCCTGACATTTTCCATAGTAACCTGAGACAGAGCTAGGGCTGACCATAATGCTTAGTTCCTGTGGTTGCGTACACATTCTCTAAACAAAGCAACTGAAGGATATTTTCAGTTTTTCCTCTTGCTTGCTACATTTCTGGTCATTTTTAGAAAAACTTAAAGACCAAATACAGATCTGTTGGGATACAGCCGGTTTTAAGGGGGAATCCACTCTCTTCTGAGGATCAGCAACCAACAGGAAGAATTTGCACAGCCCTGCTCACCAAGGTGGGAGGCAGAGCACTCTCGTGATCGCTCGGCTCCTCCATGAACTCAGTTGGACCCCCACACCATGCCGGGCCCAGCATGGTCAAGAGTTTCAAACAGTCAGTCAGTTGTGTAACACCAAGCACTGTGGCTGACCAGTATAAATCTGGACACTTCATCCATCCCTTGTTTCTCAACACTATCTTTAGCCATTCAACACCATGATCACAAAAGCTGCTTCTTTATGGAATTCCTTCTATGTCCCAGATGCTTTACTAGCTGTATAATTTACAGGCATTTCCCCAATCCTTATCCTCATTCTGCAAGTTAAGTATGGTTATCCCTAGTTCATAAATGAAGAAACCGAGGCTCAGGGAAGTAATCTATCCATAGTCACTGAGATAATAAATACCTGAGAAGAACAACTAATGATCTCGATCAAGAAATAATGTTGTTTTCAGTCTCAAAAACCAAAAGTCAGGTTGCCAGCTATGTCAAGTGTTAGTAGAAGTCACAGAATTTTTATCAAGGGTCTGGCAAGTGTGGAAAGGGGGCAGGGAATAGCTATATCTCCCCGAAAGTCCTGCCTTTTCCCAAGCTCACTGCAACTCTTGTCACTTCCTGTCGATAAAGACACAAGTCTTGTTACTTTCACCTGAGGCTGTAACTCTGTCAAGATGTCAACCAGTGCTGGAGAGTGGGTCCAGAACCTGAGTTATAATAAACTCGGATGTGTTGATATACACCTGTGAATCACCTGTGAGCTTAACACACACTTTGGGCCCTTTTTTAGACCTTCCAATTCCATGGCTCACAACACTTGCATTTTTTAAACAAGCTCTGAAGTAATTTTGATGCCTAACAAAAGCAGTTTGAAAATTACTGCTCTCAAAGTAATGTTCGGGAGAAGGCTATCTTACTCAGAAGAGTGAATATACATAATGAGCTATAGTTGGAAGAAAAATTCAGCTTACAGGAATGCATGAAGGGATGTCCATTTGGTCTGCTCACTTTGGCCAGGGTGACTTTTACCTCGTTCTGATTCATGTCAATTTTTTATTTACTCCCATTAATATTTGGGTCTAAAGAACATCGTATCAGGTCTTAAATGTTTACTTTCATAGCTCAGTCGGTAGAGAATCTGCCTGCAATGCAGGAGACCTGGGTTTGATTCCTTGGTTGGGAAGATCCCCCAGAGAAGGAAATGGCAACACACTCCAGTGCTCTTGCCTGGAGAATCCCATGGACAAAGAAGCCTAGCAGCCTACAGTCCATGTGTTCGGAAGAGTCAGACATGACTTAGTGGCTAAACCACCCAACAAATACAGTGAGTGCTTCAACCAAACTTGACTAAATACACAGAAGACAGAAATTTTGTTCTTAAAGATGATTCTGCAGCTGTGTTTTTCAAAGTTCTAATTGTAATAGGAAGCTGACCTATCAATCTAGCCATCAAATCAGTCTGCTCTCTCTGGGCAGGCAGGCAGGCCCTCTGGGAATGCTACGCTGTCAGCATGATGACATTGACCAGCTTTCTAACCTTGAGAATGCCTTGACAATGTTCTGGCAGTGACATCGTGCATAGCTTTGGGCTTTTGTCTTTCATTGGCCGGGTTTGTTAGCACAGCCCTTGAAACAGCAGGAACAAAAAGGTCAAGAAGGTGAAAGGGCTTCCATTTCGAGGCAATCACATAAGCATGTATTCCCTACCTGGCACTGAGGTTCCAAGCGCGACGAACACCACCGCAGTCACGGAATCCTTCAGGCCGATGGTGCAGCCGAAGTGGGAAGCAAGGTCTCCAATGAAAGCCGTCAGTAGGCCGATCATGAGGATGGAGACGATGAAACACGCCCAGCCGTTCCAGTACTCTGTCGGGGGGACAAAGGCGAAGAGGACCTTCCAGAATACAGTCAGAAAGTGCATCACGTAGTCAAAACAGGAGGGCAGCTTCTCCTCCCCACATTCGTCGTCATCGTCATCTTCCCCTAGAGAGAAAGGGATGGAGGATATTCCATCAAAACCTGTGCTCTCAGCTTTCCTTCTCTCCTACTTTCTCCTTCCCAGGCTTTTTAGCCCTTGCCTGAGAGGTGGGTGAAGCTTTGGGTTTTCCAATAGCCAATCATAATCAACTGAATAAGTATTAAGGTACTGACATACTTCAGGAAACAGGAAAAACTTAAGCCCCAACCAGTTCCGGCGATATGCAAACAACACACACTTTCTACTCCCATGTCACCTCCACTGAAAGTTGTCATTTCATAGAAATGAAACGGATTTCTCCCCAACACCAGGAAAGTTATGTCCAGGCTTGGAAAGAAGCCTCTTTTAATGAAAGATAACTGACGATTCTTCTACCAGGATTCTTTCTTTCCAGCTTGGAGTCTGGCTCTGGGAATGGCTACATGATCTCATATAGGACCATGTTCTAATAGAGCCCTCTGAGCCCTGCATATTTCTCCAGCTTCATCTCCTGCAACTACTTCAAACTCAAACTTCATCCTGGCCAAATGGAATTAGTCACATAAAAAAAATAAATTGTATGTAATATATTTTCTCCTACTTTTATCCTTTAGAATCAAATGTGCTTGGCACAGGAGAAGGAAATGGCAACCTACTCTAGTATTCTTGCCTAGAGAATCCTGTGGACAAAGGAGTCTGGTGGGCTGTTGTCCATAGGGTCGCACAGAGTCAGACATGACTGAAGCTTCTTTGCATGCATGCATACATTAGAGAAGGAACTGGCCAACCCACTCCAGTATTCTTGCTTGGAGAATCCCAGGGACAGAGGAGCCTGGTGGGCTGCCATCTGTGGGGTTGCACAGAGTTGGACACAACTGAAGCGACTTAGCAGCAGCAGCAGCAGTGCTTGGCATATCCTAACCCCTCCCTCCTTATTCTTTGAAACATCACTGCCTCTGTGAAACTTTCCCTGACCCCTGTCCCCTCTCCCTCTAGTCATGCTGGGAACTTCTCAAAGCGTCCATAGCCCCCCAACACTGGTAACACTGGATCACTGGTTCTCAAATTATGGTCCCAGAACAGTGGCAGCAGCATCACAAAATTTTTTTAGAAATGCAGATTCCTGGCCCCACTGAATCAAACACTAGGAGGGAGGGGGTTAAGGGAGAGGTGTCTGAACAAGTCATCCAGGTGATTCCCATACATGCTCAGTTTGAGAACCAGTCCCTAGATTATACCTGTTTCCTCCTCCTTTGTGACTGTGAACTTGTCAAGGGCAGGAATGTGTTCATTTTTGTGTCTTTAGTGCTTGATCTCATCTCCAGCATATGCAAAAAGGTGGCCAAGTTAAATGAATGTGTGTTTGGATTCCTACTGACTCAATTTAAGTACTTAATTATATAATCACAACACATTTAGAAAAATCAGCAGTGGCCACAGGACTGGAAAAGGTCAGTTTTCATTCCAATCCCAAAGAAAGGCAATGCCAAATAATGCTCAAACTACCACACAATTGCACTCATCTCACATGCTAGTAAAGTAATGTTTAAAATTCTCCAAGCCAGGCTTCAGCAATATGTGAACCGTGAACTTCCAGATGTTCAAGCTAGTTTTATTTATTTATTTATTTATTTTCTTTACATTATCGTGTTGGCTTTGCCATACATTGACATGAATCCGCCATGGGTATACATGTGTTCCCCTTCCAGAACCCCCCTCCCACGTCCCTCCCAATTCCATCTCTCTGGGTCATCCCAAGCTTGTTTTAGAAAAGGCAGAGGAACCAGAGATCAAATTGCCAACATCCGCTGGATCACTGAAAAAGCAGGAGAGTTCCAGAAAAACACCTATATCTGCTTTATTGACTATGCCAAAGCCTTTGACTGTGTAGATCACAATAAGCTGTGGAAAATTCTTAAAGAGATGGGAATACCAGTACCTGACCTGTCTCTTGAGAAACCTGTATGCAGGTCAGGAAGCAACAGTTAGAACTGGACATGGAACAACAGACTGGCTCCAAATAGGAAAAGGAGTATGTCAAGGCTGTATATTGTCACCCTGCTTATTTAACTTATATGCAGAGTACATCATGAGAAACAATGGGCTCGAGGAAGCACAAGCTGGAATCAAGATTGCCAGGAGAAATATTAATAACCTCAGATACGCAGATGACTTCACCCTTATGGCAGAAAGTGAAGAACTAAAGAGCCTCTTGAAAGTGAAAGAGGAGAGTGAAAAAGGTGGCTTAAAGCTCAACATCCAGAAAACTAAGATCATGGCATCTGGTTCCATCACTTCATGGGAAATAGATGGGGAAACCGTGTCAGACTTTATTTTTTTGGGCTCCAAAATCACTGCAGATGGTGATTGCAGCCATGAAAATTAAAAGACGTGTACTCCTTGGAAGAAAAGCTATGGCCAACCTAGACAGCATATTAAAAAGCAGAGACATTACTTTGCCAACAAAGGTCCATCTAGTCCAGGCTATCAGTTTTCCAGTGGTCATGTATGGATGTGAGAGTTGGACTATAAAGAAAGCTGAGTGCCGAAGAATTGATGCTTTTGAACTGTGGTATTGGAGAAGACTCTTGAGAGTCTCTTGGACTGCAAGGAGATCCAACCAGTCCATCCTAGAGGAGATCAGTCCTGGGTGTTCATTGGAAGGACTGATATTGAAGCTGAAACTCCAATACTTTGGCCACCTGATGCAAAGAGCTGACTCATTTGAAAAGACTGAGATGCTGGGAAAGATTGAGAGCAGGAGAAAAAGGGGATGACACAGAATGAGATGGTTGGATGGCATCACCAACTCGATGGATAGGGATTTGGGTGGAGTCCGGGAGTTGGTGATGGACGAGGAGGCCTGGTGTGCTGTGGTTCATGGGGTTGCAAAGAGTCAGATATGACTGAGTGACTGAACTGAACTGAATTACATAATGGATACACCCATACCAATTTTGCCAATTATGTCACATGATACTATCAATGCATAATAATCAAGTCTCAAATAATATTACCAAGAAATTCTAAAGCTTACTGTTTAAAGAAGTCAGGAAATCAATAATAGTGCTTTAAGATGGAGACTTCATTTACAACGTGATATTGTGAAATAGTGGTAGCATCACCAACTCAATGGACATGATTTTGAGCAAGCTCCGGGAGATTTTGGAGGACAGAAGAGCCTACTATGCTGCAGTCCATGGGGTCACAAAGAGCCAGACAGGACTTAGCAAATGAACAGCAACAACATAGGGATATAATCCCCATTCACATATTTTCAACTCTTCTTGAATGTCAACTCTTCCTAAGAAGGGGCGAATAAATATTTCTGTGTTTTGTGGCCACTTTGGAAAGAACCCCTTGAGACTTTGTTTCACCACCAGCACCTCCCAAGATCTTGTCATCAGGGATCCACTGCCTTTCCAACTAATGCAGCTGGCAGCAGGTGAGGCAGCCACACTTACAAGCTGACTGCAAGATCTGGGACTGCCAACACGGGGCCAATGTGTGTGCCCTTCATGAGACTCTCTGTGGAGAGGCCATCTGAGGCAGCCCATAACTGGGAAAGCCTCTTAAAGCAGAGGAGCTTTGAGAGCAAAGTAGCTCTCACAAAACACGAGGTGTGTCTGGATTTGTCATCTGTCATCTTACAGGACAAGAAAAGAGACAGTGGGTCACCCTTCAGTAAGCACAAGGTCAGGAATTATTATGCAGACACACTTTAGGCATCCACAGAGAAAGTAGCCCTGTCTGAGGCTTGGGCAATTCTGGAGTAAGCTCTCAGGAAGAAGCCCCCAGCAGATGGATGGAATCAACTTTGGAGACTAACTAGGACTTGACTCAGCAACAGATGGAAAAAGGTGAGACTCACTGGAGGGAGAAAGTGTGGATGATCATGTTAAAGTAAGTGACCAAGGAAGGCATTCGGCTATTACACTAGGGTGACTCCAATGCCTTAGTTAGGAGTCGATGTAAGCAAGCCAAACCTCAGCCAGAAGCAATTTCTACACCTCCACTAGTACCTGAGCAAATGAAATCAAGGAGCCACCAATCTCCTATTTCACAAGTGAGCAAGCCAACTGCTTAAAGAGCCGATCGGATAATCTTCTTGCTTCACTTCTGAGTCTTCTCCACCCGAGACTTTCTCAAGGTCCCATCAGCAGAGTGCCTCTAACCACTTTCGGTTTGGTTCTGCCCAACGTGAATCCATGTTTGGTCAAATAAAGTCTTAAAAGCTTTTAATGTGCCTCAGTTTATCTTTTAAGAACCATTTCCTACAGTGCTTATGCTGTATGGTTATTATTACATTTTTAATATCTCCCTTGCCTGAAAGTTGAAGATGTTTTTAAGGAAACGCAGATATTATGGGCTGAACTGTGTCTCCTCCAGACTCAGCCTGACTACCAGGACCCAAGAATATGACTGTATTTGGAGAGAGAGACTTAAAGAGATGGGCTGTTAGGCTGACCCCTAAACCAGTCTGACTGGTGTCCTTGTAAGGGGGAACTGGGGATCCACAGAGAGAAAGCAGGGGCACATGCATGTGGAGAAACAACCCTGTGGGGACACAGCAAGAAGGAAGCCCTTCCTTCTCCCAAGTTAAGGAAAGAAGTTTTGGGAGAAGCTGAACCTATCAAAACCATGATCTTGGACCTTTATCCTCCAGAACTGAGAAAACACATTTCTACTGTATAAGCTACAGTCTGGGGTGTTTTGTTATGGCAGCCCTAGCAGACTATACCGGAGAAGGCAATGGCACCCCACTCCAGTACTCTTGCCTGGAAACTCCCATGGACGGAGAAGCCTGGTGGGCTGCAGTCCATGGGGTAGCACAGTGTCGGACACGGCTGAGCGACTTCACTTTCACTTTTCATTCTCATGCATTGGAGAAGGAATTGGCAACCCACTCCAGTGTTCTTGCCTGGAGAATCCTAGGGATGGGGGAGCTTGTGGGCTGCCGTCTATGGGGTCGCACAGAGTTGGACACGACTGAAGCAACTTAGCAGCAGCAGCAAACTATACAACCCCTTTGGAAGCATCCTGTATTGTAGCACTGACAGGTAGGAACAGCCACTCAGTGTTTTGATTACCTACTCCTTTCTTGTTTCCTTATCCATTTCTTTTTTCCTACTGTTACTGAACCAGGTTCATTTTGCCCTAAGAACAGCAAGCCAAACCGCTGAGAGGCTGAGGTTTGCGTAAAGGGAGGGTTTATTCCCACAGCAGCCAAGTGAGGAGACAGGAGGACAAATCTCAAAGCTGCCTTTTGAAAGCAGAGGGTTTGGATATTTACAGGATGATGAATAAAGAAG
Organism: Antilocapra americana; assembly: GCA_007570785.1. Taxonomy (NCBI): domain Eukaryota; kingdom Metazoa; phylum Chordata; class Mammalia; order Artiodactyla; family Antilocapridae; genus Antilocapra; species Antilocapra americana. The sequence continues at coordinate 3,454,812 of ML664199.1, forward strand.
AAGGTGGTCTGGGACATGGGGAGCACAGGGAAAGGTGATTGGACAAAGATGCAATAATCTTGGTTCTGCACAGGCATAATGTTCAAAAGGTCACTGAGTCAAGAAAAGAGGCAGTGGGTCACCCTTCAGTAAGCACAAGGTCAGGAATTATGCTGACTCACACATGCCCAGTTGGAGGGTCAGTGGTCTCATCCAGTCTCAACCAGCTCAGTTCCAACTAGACACAGCCTAAAACATCTCAGGCAAGCATCTATTGTTTAAGCTACTTGGAGGACTTGCAAGTCATAAAATAACCTTGATTAGTGAAGGCAAGTGAAATGGATTTGACGTCCAGTTCCACTTCATTTCACCTTTCTTCTCATTTCCCTCTTACCCTCCACTTGAGTTTCAGGTGAAACTCACTTTGAGAGTTGCAGTTGTCAGGTCTTATTTGGGGGGGTGGGCAAGAAAAAGAGGACTAAGTTAATTCTTTCTCCACCTCCTCTTCTCCCTACTTCCCAATCTAAATTTCGGGGTGGGAGGTGCTGCATGTACCCTAGGAAAGCTCAGAAAAAGCACTAGATCTTTTAACCATATTTTTGTATCTGATCCTTCAAAACTTCTATATTTATAAAGATTTTATGATTTTATAGGGGATATGATTCCCAGGTGGTGCAAATGGTCAAGAACTTGCCTGCCAGTGCATAAGACATAAGAGATACAGGTTCGATTCCTGGGTTGGACCCTTGGTGAAGGTCATAGCAATCCACCCCAGTATTCTTGCCTGGAGAGTTAGTTCCATGGAGAGAGGAACTTGGCAGGCTACAGTCCATAGGGTTGCAAAGAAACATGACAGAAGCGACTTACTATGCTCACATCATGCATGCATGATTAAAATAGTTTGGAAAACACTGGATTTTAATCAATCATTCATAGAAACACAGATCACTCTGTCTCTAACTCTGTGAAGTTAATTTCAGGTGTCTAAGTCTCATATTGTGAAGATGAAAAGAAAACAAATAATGAAGCTTCTCATAAGAAATGACACTTATAAATCAAGAGTAGATATTATATTTGTCTTCAAGATGGAAATAATAACACCATTCCCAGGAGGGACGTGCAAGGGAATAATTAGATCATCTCTGAAAAATGTTTGAGGATATTTCAAGGTAATGATTATCATGGTCATGATCATTATTTCCCTCCACTTAGTACTGTTATGGTGTTTCTCCATCATTATCTAATTGCTTAGTCAAGGTGCTGGGTCCTAAGGTGACATTCTAGGCTTTTAAAAACAAAATCTGATATTGCCCTCTGGAATTAACTTTATGACCTGTAAGTTTGAAATGTAAAATGTGTGTATGTGTGTGTGTGTGTGATCAAGAGAGAGAGAGAATTTCCTTCTGTAGGCTTCCAGCATTATAAGAAATCTTAAATATTTTAATGCTTAAGTCTGGACTGGGAGGCCTATCTGTTTCATTGCATTTGAAAGTAGAAGTGGCTTCCCATCCTTTTTCCTGAGATCTTACTGGTCTTTATAAGTTTTAATCTCCAACTCAGATGTTATTTAAATATTAAAAATGACCTCTGACTCCCATGTATGATGCACAATTACCCTGTCTTGGAGAAGGACAAAAAATATTGTGTTCATTCATCAGCATGTGTATTATACTTAAAAGTGTGCACCTTGCAAAGAGAAGTGGAACATTAAAAAAAAAAAAAAGCACCTGGAACATCTCTTATGTGATGGCACAGATGATAGTAATTTGGGATTTCTGTATGTTTGCCAGCTCAGAGTTACCAGACGCTAGGTAATTTTTTCTAGTTTCTCTTCTGCATTAGCAAAAGAACTGGCAGGTTAGTTGATTTCCTTTTATAGAATTCCAAGCAAAGGGTCCTCTTATCTCAAAATCCTTCTTTTCGGCTTTATGGACTTCACTAATGGGAAGATAACAAACAAGCTGTATTTACATTAATCCTTCCCATGGCCTTTTAAGTGGTTTCCTTGATACATGTTGGACTTCCTAAATATAACTACAAAAGTAGCCAAATCATTAAAACTACAGAGTGTGGAGAGAGCGTGACTTCAGCTATTGATATAATAGTACTTTCCCTGGCCCTGCTCTGCAGCACGATTAATTGATCATGAAAGGCAACCCCTAGACATTATGCAACTGCACATTATACAGCATCTAAAGTAAACCAGGTAGAGACTTCCCTGACAGTCCAGTGGCTAAGACTCTACACTCCCAGTGCATGGGACCCAGGTTCAATCCCTGGTCAGGGAACTAGATGCCACAGACTGCAACTTAAAGATCCTGCATGCCACAGCTAAAAATCCCTCAGGCCGCAACTTAGACCCAGCATAGCCAAAGAAATAAACAAGAATTTAAAAACAAAGTAAGCCAGGTGGTAATTTGTATCCTTCTATAAGGCACTCAAGGTTTGGCCTCAGGGAGAACTTGGAGAACCAGAAACAGAGGCTGCTAGGTTCAGTGGACATTTGGTTCAGAAGATTCAGAAGGCTTACATAAATTTCTGGTTCTGATCGCTTGTTTTGGGGCAAGACACGTGACCATCCTCGGCCCCAATTCCTCTTCAGTCAGATAAGTTTCTAAACTCCCACATCACAGGGCTGTTTTGGGGACAGAGAAGAAACGCCCAAGTCCTTTGTAAAACTGCAAACCCCTTTTCAGACTGGTGTGCCGTCTTCCACCACTGTTATTCGTCAGAAGAAAGGCAGTAAATCAATAGGATCTGAGGATACTAATTGCACAGAATCTATATGCTGTTTGAATGAGCTGTTATCACTGCAGCTTCCCTGAGTGGCTTGGTTTTAAGCAAAAAAGGCAGAACACAGAGAGAGAGAACATAATGGGGTGTCTACTAAATGTCATACACTGTGCTAAATTTTTTCACAAACCCAATCATATTTAATCCCTACAATAACCCTGTGAGGTAGGCATCATTAATTCTATTGTACAGATGAAGAGACTGAAGCTTAGAGACTTTAAGTGACTTTTCTAAAATAATGACACAGTCAGTAAGTGGCTAAGTTGGGATTTGATCTCACAGCCCATGGAACATTTTACTTCCCGTGATGTCTTGCTGAAGCAACTTGAGGAATACAACATTGATCATTGTACACTGATTCAAAGTCTAAATCTGAGAATTATTCTAATGCCCTGTGCTATAGAATGTAATGTTGCCTTTTTGTAGGAATGCAAAAATGATGTTGCATCATCAGTAATGTTTGTATTCTCACTTACTTTCTAGATATGCTATGCTCTTGGCAGAGTCAGCCGTATGTTCTTTCTTGAACTCGTGGGGACTAACTAAACCCAGGAGACAAGACAATTAAGGAAGGGAGAACATCACGGTTATGGATGATTTTGAATAGAGTATGGCAAGTTATTTTCATTTTTAGTTGTCAAAGGCCAACTATCTGTATCAAACATCCTGGTTAGGATCCAGCTCTTCATGTAGAATTTGGGAAACTGGCCTAAATTATCAAAGTTTATAATGGAAAGCAGTTTACAGAACCTCTACTGTTGTTAACCTGAGAAAGTGTTTGACTTTCAGTGCCTTCTAGATATTATTTATTTATAATTAGTCCATTTTTATTTTGCAAGACTATCTTCCAATATGAGAATAATGAGAATGATCAGAATGCTTTCCGGGAGTATAACATGACTGATTTAGGATGACATTTGTGGTCAATCACACTGCCTTCCATGCAATCTTGTAAGCCCAGTAAGTGTTACTCAGCAGCCCCATGTAATATACAAATCAATAACTGTGAATGCAGATCACTAAAGTGGTTTTCTTCATTGTACAAGCATTGTTTGGGCATAATATCTCTCTGAAATTTTATGTCTTTTTTCCCAAGTGTGGCTGATTTGATTTTGTGTCTCTTTAGTTTCTGAGCACAAAGATTTGCTGCCTTCAAACAAATTAAAAAGCTAATGTATTACTGAATGGACTTTCTCTTCCATATTACTTTTTTTTTGCAACCTGATATATAATGACTATAAATCAAGTTCTACTCATCTGGTGTATAATTCTATTTCTCTTATTCAAAGCTTCTTACAGAATTATTAACTATTAAAAATGAAAGAAACCTTAGCGATCAGCTAATTTACCCCCCTTTAATTTTAAGAGAACAAACAGAACTGATTCGACTGATGAATTTTTTCTCTTTTCTCATTCCTTTCTCTCTCTCTGTGTTATATGTAAGAACTTGATTGAAATCCAGTGGCTTTTACTGCCTTGCTCATTCAGTGATCCGGAAACTTCTTTTTCCTCTCTCTCATTTTATATGATTGTAAATTATTTCTCCTCTTCATGGATTACAGCTTTGCTGTGGGGAAGTTGCTTGTGAAACTCAATGAAGCTATGAGCCATGCCATGCAAGGTCACTCAAGATGAATGCATCACAGTGGAGTGTTCTGACAAAATGTGGTCCACTGGAGAAGGAAATGCAACCCACTCCAGTATTCTTGCCTGGAAAACCCCATGGACAGTGTGAAAAGGTAAATAGATATGACACTGGAAGATGAGCTCCCCCAGTTCAAAAGGTATCCAATATGCTACTGAGGAAGAGCAGAGGGTAATTACTAATAGCTTCGGTAAGAATGAAGTAGCTGAGCCAAAGCAGAAATGATGCTCAGCTATGTATGTGTCTGGTGGTGAAGGTAAAGTCCGATGCTGTAAAGAATAATATTGCTTAGGAACCTGGAATGTTAGGTCCATGAATCAAGGTAAATCACACATGGTCAAGCATGAGATGGCAAGAGTGAACACTGACATCTTAGGAATCAGTGAACTAGAATGGATGGGAATGGGAGTATTTAATTCAGATGACTGTTATACCTACTACTGTGGGCAAGAATCCCTTAGAAGAAATGGACTAGCCCCCAAAGTCAACAAGAGAATCTGAAATGCAGTACTTGGGTGCAATCTCAAAAATGACAGAATGATCTTGGTTCGTCTCCAAGGTAAATCATTCAACATCACAGTAATCCAAGTCTCTGCCCCTACTACTGCTGCAGAAGAAGCTGAAGTTGAACAGTTCTATGAAGTGAAAGGCAAGGGAGAAAGGGAAAGATATATACAACTGAATGTAGAGTTCCAGAAAATAGACAGGAGAGACAAGAAGGCCTTCTTAAATGAACAATGCAAAGAAAGAGAATGGGAAAGACTAGAGATCATTTCCAGAAAACTGGAGATATCAAGGGAATATTTTATGGAAGAATGGGCATGATAAAGAACAAAAAGAGTAAGGACCTAACAGAAGCAGAAGAGATTAAGAGGTGGCAAGAATATACAGAATCATATAAGAATGGTCTTAATGTCCCAGATAACCTGATGGTGTGGTCACTCACCTAGACCCAGATATTCTGGAGTGTGAAGTCAGCAATTTGAAACATTAAGCAGTGGTGTCAGCAATTTGAAACATTAAGCAGTGGCCACAGAACTGGAAAAGGTAGTTTTCACTCCAATCCCAGAGAAGGGTAATGCCAGAGAAAGTTCAAGCTACCAGATAATTGTGCTCATTTCACAGCTAGGAAGGTTATGCTCAAATCCTTCAAGCTATGTTTCAGCAATATGTGAACCAAGAACGTCCAGATGTATAAGCTGGGTTTTGAAGAGACAGAGGAACCAGAGATCAAACTGTCACCAGCTGTTGGATCATGGAGAAAGCAAAGGAATTCCAGAAAAACATCTATTTCTGTTTCATTGACTATACTGAGGTCTTTGATTGTGTGGGTCACAACAAACTGTGTTAAATTCTTTGAAACGGAAGTACCAGACCACCTTACTTGCCTCCTGAGAAACTTTTATGTGGATCAAGAAGCAATAGTTAGACCCAGACATGGAACAATTGAGTGGTTCAAAATTGGGAAATGAGTACAATGCTGTATCTTCTCGTCCTGCTTATTTAACTTATATGCAGGTAAATCATGCGAAATGCCAGGCTAGATGAATCACAAGCTGGAATCAAGTTTATCAGGAGAAATATCAACAAACACAGATATGCACATGCTACCACTCTAATGGCAGAAAGTGAAGAGGAACTAAAGAGGCTCTTGATGAGAGTGAAAGAAGAGAGTGAAAAAGCTGGCCTGAAACTCCACATTCAAAATCTAAGATTATGGCATCCAGTCCCATCACTTCATGACAAGTAGAAGGGGAGAAAGTGGAAGCAGTGTCAGACTTTATTTTCCTGGGCTCCAAAATCACTGCAGATGGTAACTTCAGCTGTGAAATTAAAAGATGCTTGCTCCTTGGAATAAAAACGATTACAAACCTAGACAGTGTATTAAAAAGCAGAGACATCACTTTGCCAAAAAAGGTCCATATAGTCAAAGCTATAGTTTTTCCAATAGTCATGTACAGGTGTCAGAGTTGGTGCATAAAGAAGGCTGAGCACCGAAGAACTGATAGTTTCAAATTGTGGGAAGACTCTTGAGAGTCCTTGGGCAGCAAGGAGATCAAATCAGTCAATCCTAAAGGAAATCAACCCTGAATATTCACTGGAAGGACTGATGCTGAAGCTCCAATACTTTGGCCACCTGATACGAAGAGCCGACTCATTGGAAAAGACCCTGATGCTGGGAAAGACTAAAGGTCAAAGAGAAGGGAATGGCAGAGAATGAGATGGTTAGATAGGATCGCTGACTCAATGGACATGAGTTTGAATAAACTCTGGGAGATGGTGGAGGACAGAGGAGCCTGGAGTGCAACATTCCACGGGGTCACAGTGACTGAAAAACATCAACTTACTTCTAGTGAGAAAACATATATCCATCTTTTCTACACTTAATGGATTCTATATACTACTAAATTCAGTAACCTGAAGATTCAGTCCCCAAAAGAATTTAGCTCTTTGTTCTGGATTTAGGAGGAGTGCTATAAACACTCCCTATACCTTACTTACATATTCTCTGATGCAAAGTAAAAGATGTCAGCACCCTTCTTCCAAGTATATTGCAAGGTAATTCCTTATCAAGAAAGATCTCAAAACACAACTCACTTAAACTTCCAGATCTATGATTTGCCAAAGCACAGGGAAAGAATATAGATATTTTCTTTTATCAAACAGAACATGTGGGGATTAGAAAGATACTTGGACTTAAAGCATTGGGAGAGTTTCGGAGCTTGCCAAGGTCAACTTCCTGTATAATGTGAATTCCTTTAAAATCTCTTGGCCAAGGTCACGTATGCCACATTTGAGAGTCCCAACTATTAGTGGTTCATAGCCTCACAATGCACATTTTAACAGCTATGGCTGTCAGCTTGGGCTGGTAGGCCCATGCATCTGTCCAGGTCTATTCCTTAAACCATATAGGATAAGTCCAGTCCTGTTCCTCATGACATTCCTTCAGGCACTTCAATCTGGCTCCTCTCATTTCACCCTGGGGCCTCATTCCAGGTTCAGTCTGGTCATGCTCTTATGAGCACTATCTTAGTCAAAGCTTTCTTTCTTTTTGCAGTTTTTATTCTATATTGAAGTACAGTTCATTAACAATGTTGTGTTAGTCCCAGGTGTACAGCAAAGTGATTCAAATATACATATATGTGTATTTATTCTTTTTTCAAAGTCTTTTCCCATTTAGTTTATTGCAGAATATTGAGGGGGTTCCCTGTGTGATACAGTAGGTCCTTGAAGATTATGTATTTTAAGTATAGCAGTGGGTTATAGCATGGAAGGGTTAGGGTGGGGAGGGAGAGATTGGGAGTTTGGGATTGACATGTGCATACCCTTCTCTTTTAGAATGCTGTGCATGGAGCTGAATGCAACTCCGAGAGGTGATTATTTGCCTGCACTGGGGAAGGTCTTTTGCTATCCTCATTCTGGGCACTTTCATTAATGAGTAAGTTGGGCTGTTGATAGCCACATCACACATTCTCATACGTAGAGTATATCACCATCACTGTTCCAATGCCATTTCTAGCTCATGTCTTCCATTTCCCATACTAGTGTAATTGATTTGGGGAGACACAATTTTACAATCTTTTATCTATCCTTATTAGGCTCTTTAAAAGAATGGATTACTTACTATCTGTTCAGTCGAAGCAAAACTTTGTTAAGAGAAAACTTGAACCTTGACGTGACACCAGCTCTTACTAGGAAGTGTCATTCTTGAATGTATTTGAATGACGACAAAATCCCTTGGTGTGGCTAGTTGTCTGTCCTTGAGGGGGATGTGGGTCCTTCTAGTCTCACTGCCCTCATCTTTGCAGCCAAAGGCCTGAGGATTAGCCTAGTCATATATTGAGAGGCCCTTTTTCACTAGCTTGTGGGACTATATTGACTGTGGAGACCCCATGTCTAGAATCAACTGTGCCTAAAGACACCCATAGCTAGGAGTGTGTCCTTTCCTCTAGAGACTTGGCTGAACTTGGAGTTTTTGGTCTATTTCGTTGTAGAGATACATTGGATATCAACACCGTATGGCAAGAAATATGAGTTCAAGACTTCTGTAGCTTTGTGACTTGAACGTCTGTCCTGTTTCAGATGGAGCAGATGCCTCTAAAGGTCCTGTTAAACATCTCCACTATCTATTGGGTTGACCAAAAAGTTCGTTCGCATCTGTCCATAAGCGATAATGGGAAAACTCAAATGAACTTTTTAGCCAACCCAATAATACTTTCAAGCTGAGACAGCTATGGCCCATTCTGCCCTCACAGGACCAGTACTAGTATCAGCCCATATTTGAGGGGCTAGGGGCAGTGATGAGTGATAATACTGAAAGGGACACTAGAAGGTAACTCACTCTCTGTGCATAAATTTCAACCCTGTCTGAAACAAAGGAACCCCTGGGTGATATTTTTCACAAAGAACAGAATGCCTATCGGCTTAGGCCATTATGGACCTTGTTAGGATAGGTAACACAGCACAGGAAGTATCTAATGCGACAGAAATATTTCTCAGCAAATGTGGCCACTGCCAAGATGAAAAATGGATCCGCTAAGGAGTTCTAGCTCCATGCAAGTTTGATTATTAGCCAAATGAATCAGTTTAAAACTGAAACTCGATTGCTTAGCCTCTTTCTGTTTTAAGAATTCTTCTATGTGAACTGAGTGCTCCTAAATGATTGTGGGCTGACATAATTAGTTACATGTGGTTTTGCCCGAAGCTCTACTTTCACAAAATCACTTCAAGTCAGACTAAGAATCTTGAAATTCAGAGTGTCCTCTTACCCTTTATTGATTGTAGGAATGACAGAATTTCAGGCTCTTGCAATAGAGAGGCATATTGCCTGCAGATTTGAGGAGCTAAGAATTAAACCTCCAACAAGCAGAAATGATATTCAGCAAGTGTAGATGCCTCCTGATAGTTTCAGTGCTTTAGTTAAACTGGGTAGTATGTGGGCACACCAGAATCCAAGACTGGCCCAAGGGCTCTGATAATACTTTGTGAATATCAGCAGCTGTGTCTGAATTAGCCTCCTGGAGTGTGGGAAGCTGAGCCTTGAAGGAACTGTTTGGGCAGCAATAACCCTGTAATCATCAACAACAACAAAAATCAATATTATGTCCCAGGAAAATATTGAAATTTATATAAAGGGTTGATGTGTATCAAAGGCTGCCATGTGAAGAGGAGTGCAAAGACGATCTATATTCTCTTAAGATGGTGTTGTGATTAAACTATAAATTCAGATTCACTTACTGAGTGCCTATCTTTACGTATATGGGTCAATACACACATCCCACTTAATCTCCTAGCAAACTAGTAAAGTAGGTATTATTTTCTCCATTTTAAAGATGAAGAAACCAAGGCTCAGAGTTTAAAATTTGCTTATGAGATTTAAACTCTTTCCATCACTTTATTGTAATTACTTGACCCACTGTTCCCAGAGAGAAACATCTCTGTAGTTTGTCCAGCAAAAATCCATTCTGATAAAAATCTAAGCCCATCTGGCATTGCTTTAGGAACACTGTAATTGGGAAGTAACTTCCTGCCTTAAAATAGCCCCCTACATATGATACCATGGATAAAATACTGAATGCTCTTTCAAGGAATGAATGGATGGCCCTTCTTCCTTTCTTCTTCCTAAAAAAATCTGATTTTCTTTTAATCTTTGGGAAAATCCTCTCTTAGTGGTTTATATCAGCCCTGTTGGGAAGTGGGATTTTCTTTATGCCATGGAAAACATCAATTTCTTTGCATAGCAAATGGAATGGACTCTAGTCAGCTCTTCAGTAAAGACAACTCCCCTCCTCTGTGATTGCTTTTCTGGTCTCAGGATCACTTGAACAAACTTTTTTCTGATTGTGGGGTTTGTGATCTGCCAGCAAAGTGGTGGTGAAAGTTGAGACTCTAGGAACCTCATCATGGCCTCGGTTTGCACAATACAAAGTGACAGCAAGCGTTCAAGGTGCACCTCATCTGCTTTCTCCTGGTCCCTTCTCTCTGTGTGATTTTCAATGAGATCCCAGGAAACAGGGCCCTACACTGACAGCAAAGAAGCTTTGATGATTTCCATGTGCTCAGGCATCTCATAGATTCTTCTCCTGGAAACAAAGGCTAGCCTCAACTAACTTTCTCTTTGGTGATTTTGAAAAGATAGACGAGACTTTTTAAGAGAAGAATCTTATAGATAGTGAAATCAGTTTTGGACAATAGGATTGTCTCATTAGCAGAATTCAGATGGAGCATCTCATTCTCTGACTGCATGGGAACTCTTCTTTTAAAGGGTAGGCTGCCTAAGGTGAGTGCTGACAATCAGATTTGTCTGTCCATTGGTGGTTTTGACAAAGGTCTGTATAGTCAGAGCTATGGTTTTTCCAGTAGTCATGCATAGGGGTGAGAGCTGGACCATAAAGAAGGCTGAGCACTGAAGAACTGATGGTTTCAAATTGTAGTGCTGGAGAAGAAAGTCCCTTGGACTCCAAGGAGATCAAACTAGCCAATCCTAAAGGAAATCAACCCCGAATATTCATTTGAAGGACTGATGTGGAAGTTTAAGGTCCAATACTTTGACCACCTGATGCAAAGAGTTCACTCATTGGAAAATACCCTCATGCTGGGAAAGACTGGAGGCAGGAGGAGAAGGGGATGACAGAGGATGAGATGGTTGGATGGCATCACTGACTTGATGGACATGAGTTTGAGCAAGCTCTGGGAGTTGGTGATGGATAGGGAAGCCTGGCGTGCTGCAGTCCATGGGGTCACAAAGAGTCGGACAGCTTGTGCATAGGCCCTGAGGCAAGAGCAAAGTATGAGGAAAACACTGTATGGATGGAGTGGCCCATGGGCCTTAGATTCCAGGATACACATGTGTGACAAGAGGTAAAGAAGACCAACCTTAGATATAGAACCTACAGGTCCAAGTGTAAATCCTAACTTCTGTTTCCTATCTTGTAAATAGGTTAGTGAATATTCACTGAGCAAGATTGCCACGAGGCTGGTGTGAACACAAGATGACTATTCAAGAGTGGGAACCTTCACTTCACTGGAGACTGCAGATTGTTGGCCCGAGAAAGCTGTGGTCTTTACTTCACTTAATCCTGAAGCATCACGTCATCAGGAAGTCCAGAAGACTTTAGGTGATGTATCAGGGGACAGGCATGGGCTAAGGACAAAGGCGCTGGTTCCATAAATGTCAATTTACAAAGAAGAATGAGACAATGCTGTGTGGTGTAGCAAGTACCTAGGATTCTAAAATAGGTTCTGTGTGACCTTACAGGAAATTCCTTCCCTTCCTGGTCTCAGCTGCTTATCTATTGGGGGAAAAAAAAAGTGAGGTTGGACTAGCTGATCAGTAAGCTCCTTTCCAGGTCCATGTCAGGATTCTGGTCTAAGATGTTTTCTCAGGACAGAGGGACAACACCCAGACAGCTGTGCACAGGCAAGGCAGGAAAGACACATGAGCCGGTGGGTTGTGTTGAAGCCTGTTGGTTCAGCCAAGCGGCGTTTCATTGCAGGAGTCAGAATAACAAGGCCTTTATCAAGAGAGCAGGCTGTGAACTGCAAGAATTAATGCTGCAAGTCACTTTCATGACATTCCTCTGCCTCTGTGTGTGTTGGAGGGGGTAATTGGCTATGTTTTCTCTTTTCCCACTTTTTCAGATTACGCTGAAATGTTTTCCCCCACTGCAAACAGTGTACAACGGCTCCCACCTGGAGATGAACGCCCACCGCCACCCCCTTTCCCCCAATCCTCAATGCCATGTGCATTGGTTTGGAAGCAACAACTAAAATTGTATTCACATTGCAGCAGTGAATCCAACAAAAGAGTTTCTGGACCCAGTGATGGCACATTGTTTGCAGAGTCGAGCTGCTGCCTCTCCAGACAAAAGCTATATTAGGGATGTGATTCCAGGCTTACAAATAAGAGCGCTGAATCACTCCCCAGCTTTTCTATACAGTGTTTTCCTCAAGATTTTGAAATAAGCAATTTAAGAGAAAAACAGTCCAACAAGTCAATATTCTTTTCAGAAATATTAGCTAAAGCATATCCAGGGGCAGAAAAATAATAGCTTGTTTCTCCCACCTTCTTGTTCTCTCACCCCTGTGCAGCTAGCCTGCCTCTTTCTGAAATTAACAGTTGAAGTTACCTAATTCAACATTTTCTGCTACCACTGACATTTTGAAGTTGATTGATAGTCGAGATTTGCTTTATCTACCTACCAATATGGCTCTAGAATATCTCCCTTAATATTTCCTATTTATGGGAGATATTTAAGTTTCTCTCTGGAACTTACTGTCATCTTTCTCCCTCATGCCCTCTGCTTTTCCTCTTTCTCAATTCAGACTCTGATAACAAGCCAAAAAAAACACTAAAATCCCACTAAGGAAACAGACAGAAAATGCAATTTTAAATATTGATTTGCATATCCAATTTGCATACACAAAAATAAATACATTTTACATGTACTGTTACATGCATATGTATATCTGCATATTCTGTGGATGTGTATTTATTATATATGAATTAAAAATATGTCTGGAACTTTGAAACAAGGAATATGGATATGTGTGAGGGTGTGTGCTTATATAGATTTTTTTCTAGATCAGACATGGCAGTATGATACCAGGGAAATCAGGCTTTTAATCTAGTTACAGGTAGATTGAAAAACATTGCTTCCCACCTAAATTCAATCACTCTTTATTCAATAAATATTTTCACTACCAAACACTGTCCTGGATACTAGAGAAACAGTAGTAAAAATGGCAGATTGGTTGTTTAAAAAAATATTTTAATTTAGATTCTTTCTACTTCTAAGAGGACTTGGGCAGATCTGTACCTGTTAATAAACTAAACTACTTTAAAATAGGACCAAAAATATCTAGAGAAAGCAGAAATAAAGGCCACTTTCTGACACAAGACTTGAGTGAATATTGAATACTGGACAAAAAAAAGTTAAGCTTTCTGATGGCAAAGCAAATAAGAAAACATTGAATTAAAAATTTGCTAAAAAAAAAACCCCAAATTTTTCTTTGAGTAGGAATTTATCATGCTTTCTTTCTAGGAAGTGACATGATGAGCAATAACTAACTCTAAAGAAAGATAAAAATACTTTTCAAATATTATATTCTGTTATACCTTGGACAGCAAGGAGGTCAAACCAGACAGTCAAATATTATATTCTAAAGTAAAAATTAAAATTATTATTAATTTATAATCCATGAGAGTAGTTTTGATAGGGGCTCTGATAAAAGACTATTGAGAGTCCCTTGGACATCAAGGAGATCAAATTAGTTGATCCTAAAGGAATTCAACCCTGAGTATTCACTGGAAGGACTGATGTTGAACCAGAAGGCCCAATTGTTTGGCCACCTGATGCGAGGAGCTGACTCATTGGAAAAGACCCTAATGCTGGGAAAAATCGAGGGAAAGAGGAGAAGGAGGTGACAGAGGATGAGATGGTTGGATGGCATCACTGATCAATGGACATGAGTGTGAGAAAACTCAGGGAGATCGTGATAGACAGAGAAACCTGGTGTGTTACAGTTCATGGAGTCACAAAGAGTTGGACACACTTAGCAAATGAACAACTGATAAAAAGTTAAATAAGCTTTACTTTCCTGATATCTAATTCAAAGCAAGAAGAGTAGCTACTGAATTTAATGTGACTATTGGACAGCATGTCTCAAACATTAGATGTCTTAACTGAACTTTGGCCAATAGGGTGCACTTACCCAATTAATCTAACATGTACTCTAAGGCAAATATTTTATTTTCTTAAAGCTAGAGCCCTAAATTTGAAATAGCAGTATCATCAAAAGCAAATTGACATTTCCTGCTGATAATGAAGGGTCCTTTAGAGGACCTTTCAGTATCGCCATGTTCCCAAAACAGATTATCACCATTCCAATGCCTTAACCTGTTTGTGGCCTATTAAACACTGTATGTCTGATTTAAAGAAAAGGGCACCATGACCAGGAGTAAAGAATGTCCATGTTAAAAATAAAGATTAAATGCCCCTCTTCCTGGGATTCCAATGCTGGTTCTTTGATGATAAGATTTATTTCCCAGGTGCCAAGGCCAAACTGACTCTTTGTGTAGGTGGTCTGTTTCTTTTTTTTCCTTTTTGAAACCTTGACGAAATACATCCCTGACTTGTTTAATGTTCTTAATTCTTTTTTCAGAGTAACCTTGGAAGCTGTCTTCTGGGCTACAGTTCTCAGTTTGGTTCAGATAAAACTGGGGGACACATGCACACCCAGGGCTGATTCATGTCAACGTGTGACAAAACCCACAATATTGTAAAGTAATTAGCCTCCAATTAAAATTAATCAATTAAAAATAAAATAAAAGCACCTCCGTGAGGGGAGTAACAACTTTAGGGGTAGGAGTCAGGGACATCCCTGGGGCTCTAGGAAAGGGGTAGAGATTTCTAGAACAGCCAGGGTAGCTGGACCATGTACAATCTTCTATGCTCCTTTGCACCTGACCAGAACTGGGCCTGATAGAGTACAAATCCCTTGCCAGGCAGAGATCTTAACATGTTAAGGAAGCAAAGGTCACTTTCAGACACCTCTAGTCTCCTCTGTGCAGGCACATTCCTATGGTTAGGTCAGAGCCCGTTAAGGGGAGCTGACCACAGCGTCTCTCTCAAAGCACAGGTGCAAAACATGTCTTTCAAATACCAGGAGCTTTTGATACAAACACAGAGGTAAATTAAGGCCCCAGCAGGAGCAGCATCACCTGGGAATTGTTAGAAATCCATAACCTCAGACCTCCCCCCAGTGCTTTTTGAGAATATACACCTTAAAAAGATCCCTGGGAGATTCATGTACATATTAAAGTTTGGGAAGCATTGTTCTTATAAGCGTTGGGCTATTTCTGACCTAACTTCTCCCAGATCTGCAGAAACCTTCTACCAACAGAAGTTTCACTCCCATGTTTACAAATTGAAGATTAGAGGGCTGGTGGATTCTATAGTGATCAGAATTAATCTTTCCGACTGTGGCCCCTGATTGACATGTAGCAAGGTGGTCACTGAGTGGGTTCCAGGTCTTACAGTCTTTCTTCAGTAAGAGCAACTCTTAAAATATTCATGTTTTAGATTTGCTTTATGTTTTTGTGTAAGTTTTCCCATCTTACACAAAAAGTTGGAAAGAGTTTTATGATCTATGGTGTTTTATTAGTAAATGCCACTTGAGCACCAAAAAAAAAAAACCCAACAACTCTTCTTCTGATTACAGATTGTTGTGATTATTTTCATTGACACAGTAGATATGATAACATTATTTAAGCAGAAAGTGAGCCAAAATTTCATACACATTTTTTGACCAACTTCTTTAAAGGCAGCTGTACCCACTATTTCTCATGAAACCTCATCTTTTTTTCATGAACCTCAGTCAGCTTCTATGTTTAGATAAAGGATAACTTAGACTCTTTATAGTCACACAAGAAATAGGACAAAAAGAAAATTCCCAATCCCTAATGTCCTCTTCCCTTTTTTTCTGATTGCTTCACAGTCAAACTAATGCTGTGTCAAATCTGAGCTAGCAGTGTCTTTTGTCTCTTCAACTGCTTAAATGGGATTTTCATATGACCCACGGGTTATACATTAAGTAATGAGAGTGTCTCTACAGTAATGATGTTCAATAATAGAGGAGATGTTAAAAGATTCTTGCTTAGACCAGATGGCACAGCAACCCTTGAAACTCATTTGAGGTACCATTTTTATTATTTATTATTTAGAATTTAAGAGTGGATCAGTCTTCAGGCTGACAGAATTGTCAAGTGAGTTATTGTTCAGGGCACCACTGAGGTGACAGCTTTTGCCATTAAATAATTCAACTTATCTGAGTGCACTTATTATTCTATATAACACATGGTGAAGGACTGATGGCATAAGCATCACCCAAACTGAGCCAGTCTCCATACTGGGTTGGTAGGCTCAGAAGACGATGTCCCCTCCACCTCTTTATTTAACTGACATCAGGTTATAATTTTGAGCCACCTGGGAAGCCTTAGTACTGGATACTTAAAATGATCAGGTAAAAGAGAGGGCAGTATGTTGACTTCATTCAAAGAAAGTCACCAATTAGTAGGCAGAAGGCTACAGATGCACCCAGGGAAACAAACACCTCTCTCTGGCCTTGAGGGAACTGACCAGTTCCCTCATATTCCTTTCCTTAGAGAAATATGGGATTAAGGAGATTTAACAAATATTAAGAAAGGAAAAACTTTCATATTTCAATCTGCTGCTCAATTATCCAAAAGAATAAAGATATAGGTCATAGAATGTGCCAGTCTCTGTGTGCCTGTGTTTTGTATGTCTGCATGTATACACATGTTTATATATGTGTGTCTCTGTGTTCATGTATTTGTACACACACATATAGGTCTGTGTGCATCTGTGTAAGTATGTATACGGGTGTTCTATGTGTGTGTGCACAGGTAAGTGTGCACTCAGTTCTCAAGCATAGTGAGTATGCGCACTTCCACAAAGAAGAAAACCTCAGACTGATGTGTACACCAGCACTGACATTTACCAGCTCTGCGTTCTTGTGCAAGTTACGTTGTTTTTCTGAATCTCAGTTTTCTAATCTATCAAATGGCATGTGTAAAAGGGAATCGACTGCCTTTCCACAAAATTTGTTTTTTTTCTTATTTTTTAACTGAAGGATAACTGCTTTACAGAATTTTGTTGTTTTTTGTCAAACCTCAACATGAAACAGCCATAGGTATATATTTATATCCCCTCCCTCCTGAACCTTCCCCCCATGTCCCTCCCCATTTCACCCCTCTAGGTTGACACAGAGCCCCTGTTCGAGTTTCCTGAGCCATACAGCAAATTCCCATTGGCTATCTATTTTACAAATGGTAATGTAAGTTTCTGTGCTACTCTTTCCATACATCTCACCCTCTCTCCCCTCTTCCCATGTCCACAAGTCTAGTCTCTATGTCTGTTTCTCCACTGCTGCCCTGTAAATAAATTCTTCAGTACCATTTTTCTATATTCTGTATATATGCATTAGAATGGAGAAGGCAATGGCACCCCACTCCAGTACTCTTGCCTGGAAAATCCCATGGATGGAGGAGCCTGGTAGGCTGCAGTCCATGGGGTCGCTAAGAGTCAGACACGACTAGAAACTTCACTTTCACTTTTCACTTTCATGTTTTGGAGAAGGAAATGGCAACCCACGCCAGTGTTCTTGCCTGGAGAATCCCAGGGACGGGGGAGCCTGGTGGGCTGCCGTCTATGGTGTCGCACAGAGTCGGACACGACTGAAGCAACTTAGCAGCAGCACCATGCATTAGAATACAATACTATATTTCTTTTTCTGACTTACTTCACTCTGTATAATAGGTTCTAGGTTCATCCACCTTTTATGGCTAATATTTCATTGTGTGTATGTACCACAACTTTATCCATTCATCTGTTGATGGACATCTAGGTTGCTGCATCTAGTGCTGCAATGAACAATGCGATACATGTGTCTTTTTCAATTTTGGTTTCCTCAGGGTATATGCTTAGGAGTGGGATTGCTGAGTCATATGGTGGTTTTATTCCTATTTTTTTTTTTTTAAGGAATCTCCATACTGTCTTCCATAGTGACTGTGTCAATTTACATCCCCACCAACAGTGCAAGAGCATTCCCTTTCCTCCACACCCTCTCCAGCAGTTATTGTTTGTGGGCTTTTTGATGATGGTCATTCTGACCGGTGTGAGGTGATATCTCATTGTAGTTTTGATTTGCATTTCTCTAATAATGAGCATTGTTGAGCATCTTTTCATGTGTTTATTAGCCATCTGTATGTCTTCTTTGGAGAAATGTCTGTTTAGGTCTTTTCTCCACTTTTTGATTTGATTATTTGTTTTTCTGGTATTGAGTTGTACAAGCTGCTTGTATATTTTGGAAATTAATCTTTGGAAAATTAATCAGTTTTTTCATTTGCTATTATTTTCTCCCACTCTGAGGGTTGCCTTTTCACCTTGAGTATAGCTTCCTTTGCTGTGCAAAAGCTTTTAAGTTTAATCAGGTCCCACTTGTTTGCTTTTGTTTTTATTTCTGTTACTCTAGGAGGTGTGTCATAGAGGATCTTGCTTTGATTTATGTCATCAAGTGTTCGGCCTATGTCTTTTCCTCTAAGCGTTTTATCATAGAATATTCAAGATGATTTGCCTCCCAAATAACCAACCGTGGTATTCCAATGCAAAAGTTGGTTCTGGTGAAAATACATGTTGCCTTGATTAGTCCTTATAGCAACTCTATGAGTGAGGAGCTGTTTTCTCCACTTTTCACAAAGGGGACTGAAATTTAGAGGGGAAGTAATCTGCCTTTAGAGGGTTTCCCACATGGCTCAGTGGTAAAGAATCCACCTACCAATGCAAGAGATGTTGGTTTGATTCCTGGGTTGGGAAAATTTCCTGGAGAAGGAAACGGCAACCCACTCCAGTATTCTTACCTGGGTAATCCCATGGATAGAGGAGCCTGGGAGGCTACAGTCCGTGGGGTCACAAAAGAGTCAGACATGACTGAGCGACTAAACAATAACATCTTCTTTGAGTCATCCAGGAAGTTGTAGGTCATCTGGGATGCAAACACGCATCTGACTCCAAAGCCAGGCTTGTCACCCCTCTGCCCTTCACCTCACCATAGCCCAAGGCTGCTGGGAAGAATAGCAGTGTGCTGGCTATGGAATTGGCACTGGCAGTCTGCTTCTCCTACCCAAGCAACCTTTGCCTTCTTCCTGACACATTTCTCCCTCATAGCCCAGCTGGTCCATGATTTCTTAAAGCTAACCCTTCATTCCTGCCTTGGTAGAGACACTAGGAAGGTGGCGGCATTGGAGGAAATTCAAACTGGACACACAGTGAATGCTGGCTTTCCTTAGAAATACATCTGCCAGCACAGCTAACACCACCTAATGGTACTCGACTTGTTTTGCAGATTTCTACAGGCACCTCAGTGCCGCAGGCTACCACTCCTGGTACTCTATCCCGGGAAAGATAGAAGGAGAACTTCAGGGACGTGACTGTATAATCCCCTTCTAGTCCCTGGAATCTCACGAGTCCTTTAACTCTTCAAATATTGAACTTTAAGAACTTGGTTTACAGCAACATTATGGTCCTAGGAGGTTTAGGGACGGAGCTATGAAATTCAGAGACGGTAGGGGAACCAAAAGACTGTCGGGGGTTAGATTGAAACTAGCTTAAATATAATCAGTGGGAAGCAGAAGCAAAATCCAATTTATGAAATTATTATTTTTGTTTAGGAAGATAGATCGTTTCAATTTTGCACAGAAAATTGCATGGGAAAAAACCTCTCAGTAGAGCCATTTAAGAGCAATTTAACATTTTTAATAAGGCAACTCTTTCTGATTCTCAACTATTTAGCCATGAAATCTTCAAATTCAACAAAATTCTGTTGTCAAAAAATGCTGCTTTCCCAATTTTATTGTCTATTTAACAACCCAAGAATATTAACATTCTTTAGAGACCTAAATTTAATCATGATGACAACTATGGAGCTTCCTAACTGCGCTTCATGTAATTTAATGCTTAGAAACTACCAGGATGCCTTTCTGATATTGTGTCTCAAAATTGTAAAGAAGGTTAATTTTACCCAGAAGCCTTCCAGTTTCTAAGCAATTTTTGTCTTATTCCCAAGCATACATTTAGAAACTTAAACACAATACAGGGCATGATAAATAAGAATCCTTGAGGGGTTTTGCGTTTCAAAACAGTTCTTCAAAGGATGTGAGGACACTTAGTCCCATCATCTACGTGCTGAAGACAGCGTATCAGAAGTATGGTGACAAAGCCAAGGGAAGTCATGAGCCAGAGGGGAGGGGCAGTTTTCCTTGCCTTGACATTTCTCTTTCAAGAGCTGTGGACAGCACACTGGACTAGTATTTGGTAGATCAGGGCTCTGGGCTACTTTCCAAAACCAAGTTGCCTTGCGGAGCCTCAGATTTTTCCTCCCAAAGGTCAGGATAGTCATAATACTGACCTCATGAGATTTCAAGAGGATTTAATTCAACATAAGAAAGGGTCGTCAAACCCAAACCTTCCCCTTTAAAGTAAGAAAGGCTTAGCACCTTTAGAGTTGTTTCTCTGTATAGCTATTCTGACCAGGAACAAAAATACAACTTCGCAGCATAATCACTTTTGCTATTTAAAGCCACCCTTTTCCATGAACACAGATTGGCCATAAAATGTATACTTTGGTCCCTGAAACTTACAAAAATGTGTCAGTAAATCAACACAAAACCACCCCACTGCTAGAAAAGCAAATTCAGCAGTGACAAGTCTACGAACTGTGTCTTCTTGGCCACTGCACAATGCAGCCCCTTAGGCAAGTTCTTATCCCTCTCCACAGCTTTGTTGTTCTGATGATAAGCTCATTACTGTACATGCACTTTGACTTCTTATTTTACTTATCTGCTGTCTCCTGCATGAGAAGGTAAGCTTCATGCAGGCAGGAATATTTGTCTGTTTTATTCACTGTCATATCCTTTGCACCAAGAACGATGATGGACACACAGAAAAATGAATGAATCAATGAGGCCAGGTCATGATCTTCATTTAAATGCTCATACATCTGCAGACCAGGAAAATGTGGAAACTATTAGAAATGATTCGTTAAGGCTTATGCTGCTTTTAATGTTCCAATTCTGATATGTCAAAGCCCGTAAAATAATTTGCTTATTTTAAAAATATGTTCTACCTTGTCAACAGTGTCTTATTCAAATTGTCTTTATCCTTTTAGTTTGTATTCTCTCTGAGAAGGAGTATAACTCCCATGCCTCAGATATTAACCTTAGATTGACAGAAAAAATACAAGCCATAATGAGGGAGTTCTAGAGAGTGAATGTTTATGTCCCTCCCAAATTCTTATGTTGAAACCTAATTCCTGATATGATGGTATACGGAAGTGCGGCCTTTGGAAGATGATAAAATCATCAGGGTAAAGTTCTCATCAACAGGATTAATGCCCTTGGAACTTGAGATGAATATACATACACTACTATATAGAAGATAACTAACAAGGACCTACTGCATAGCACAGAGAACTGTATTCAAAATTCTGTAATAACCTATATGAGAAAAGAATCTGAAAGAGAATAAATATATATATGTATGTAATTGAATTATTTTGCTGTCTACCTGAGACTAATACAACGTTGCAAATCAACTATAATGCAAAGATTGAGAAGATGCAAGAAAGGTTTAACAAGGACTTAGAAGAAATGAAAAAGAGTCAAAATACAATGAATAATGAAGTAAGTGAGATCGAAAACACCCTGGGGGGAACTAACAGTAGAATAACAGAGATAGAAGACAGGATAAGTGAGGTAGAAGACAGAATGGTAGAAATAAACGAAACAGAGAGGAAAAATGAAAAAAGAATTAAAATAAATGAGGACAATCTCAGAGACCTCTGGGACAATGTTAAGTGCACCAACATTCGAATCATAGAAGTCCCAGAAGAAGAAGACAAAAAGACCATCAGAAAATCCTTGAGGAGATAATAGTTGAAAACTTCCCTAAATTGGGAAAGGAAATAATCACACAAGTCCAAGAAACCCAGAAAGTCCCAAACAGGATGAACCCCAAGTGAAACACCCCAAGACACATATTAATCAAATTAACAAATATCAAACTCAAAAAGCAAATATTAAAAGCAGCAAGGGAAAAACAACAAATAACTCACAAGGGGAATCCCATAAAGATAACAGCTGATCTCTCAACAGAAAGGCTTCAGGCCAGAAGGGAATGGCAAAACATACTTAAAGTCATGAAAGAAAATAATCTACAGCCCCAATTACTGTACCCTGCAAGGATCTCATTCAAATTTGAAGGAGAAATCAAAAGCTTTACAGACAAGCAAAAGCTGAGAGAATTCAGCAACACCAAACCAGCGCTCCAACGAATGCTAAAGGATCTTCCCTAGACAGGAAAAAAGGATAGGGTATATAATCTCAAACCCAAAACAATAAAGTAAACGGCAACGGGATCATACTTATCAATAATTACCTTAAATGTAAACGGGTTGAATGCCCCAACCAAAAGACAAAGATTGGCCGATTGGATACAAAAACAAGACCCCTATATATGTTGTCTACAAGAGACCCACCTCAAACCTAGGGACACATATAGACTGAAAGTTAAAGGCTGGAAAAAGATATTCCATGCAAATAAAGACCAAAAGAAAGCAGGAGTGGCAATACTCATATCAGATAAAGTAGACTTTAAAATAAAGGCAGTGAAAAGAGATAAAGATGGACATTACATAATGATCAAAGGATCAATCCAAGAAGAAGAAATAACAATTATAAATATATATGCACCCAACATAGGAGCACCACAATATGTAAGGCAAATGCTAACAAGTATGAAAGGGGAAATCAACAACAACACAATAATAGTGGGAGACTTTAATACACCACTCACACCAATGGATAGATCAACTAAACAGAAAATTAACAACGACCCTGTGGGAGCCGCCGGGTTGAGAGGAGCGTGGCCTTCTCCTCTCCCCGCCATGGCGTGTGCTCGTCCACTGATATCAGTGTACTCCGAAAAGGGGGAGTCCTCTGGCAAAAATGTCACTTTGCCTGCTGTGTTCAAGGCTCCCATCCGACCCGATATTGTTAACTTTGTTCACACCAACTTGCGCAAAAACAACAGACAGCCCTATGCTGTCAGTGAATTAGCAGGTCATCAAACCAGTGCTGAGTCTTGGGGCACCGGCAGAGCCGTGGCTCGAATTCCCAGGGTTCGAGGTGGGGGGACCCACCGTTCGGGTCAGGGCGTCTTTGGAAACATGTGTCGTGGGGGCCGCATGTTTGCACCAACCAAGACCTGGCGACGTTGGCACCGCAGAGTGAATACAATGCAGAAGCGATATGCCATCGGCTCTGCACTGGCTGCCTCAGCCTTACCCGCGCTGGTCATGTCTAAAGGTCATCGTATAGAGGAAGTTCCTGAACTCCCTTTGGTGGTGGAAGATAAAGTTGAACGCTACAAGAAGACCAAAGAGGCTGTTTTGCTTCTGAAGAAACTTAAGGCCTGGAATGATATCAAAAAGGTCTACGCCTCTCAACGAATGAGAGCTGGAAAGGCAAAATGAGAAACCGGCGCCGTATCCAGCGCAGGGGACCCTGCATCATCTATAATGAGGACAATGGTATCATCAAGGCCTTCAGAAACATCCCTGGAATTACTCTGCTTAATGTAAGCAAGCTGAACATTTTGAAACTTGCCCCTGGTGGTCATGTGGGACGTTTCTGCATTTGGACTGAAAGTGCTTTCCGAAAGTAAGATGAGCTGTATGGCACTTGGCGTAAAGCAGCCTC
Organism: Antilocapra americana; assembly: GCA_007570785.1. NCBI lineage: Eukaryota > Metazoa > Chordata > Mammalia > Artiodactyla > Antilocapridae > Antilocapra > Antilocapra americana. Next base: position 3,478,565 of record ML664199.1, read on the forward strand.
CCTCAAGAGCAACTACAACCTCCCCATGCACAAGATGCTCAATACAGACCTTAGCAGAATTTTAAAAAGCCCGGAAATCCAAAGGGCACTCCGAGCACCACGCAAGAAGATTCATCGCAGAGTTCTAAAGAAGAATCCACTGAAAAACCTGAGAATCATGTTGAAGCTTAACCCATACGCAAAGACCATGCGCCGGAACACCGTTCTTCGACAGGCCAAGAACCACAAAATCCGCATGGATAAGGCAGCAGCAGCACTAGAAGCCAAATCAGATCAGAAGGAGGGGGTTCAGGGCAAGAAGCCTGTGGTGGGAAACAAACAAAAGAAGGCTGTTGGCGATAAGAAGCTGAAGAAGCCTGTGGTGGGAAAAAAGGCTGCAGGGACCAAGAAACCAGCAGCTGAAAAGAAGCCCACAGAAAAGAAACCTGCTTCAGAGGAAAAGAAGGCTGCTGCATAAACTTAAATTTGTTTATTCCATAAATGCCAAATCATTTTGGACAGCTAATTTTGAATAAAGACCTGAACCAAGAGGCAGTGAGAAACATGAAAAAAAAAAAAAAAAAAGAAAAGAAAATTAACAATGAAACTCAAACTTTATATAATGCAATAAAGTTTTAAAGAGAGACCCTGAAGCACTCCCTCATCTCTTCTCCTATGTAAGGACAGAGTGAGAAATTAGCTATCTATGAACCAGGATGCAGGCTCTCACCAGGCACCAAATCTACCAGGCCCTCACACTGGACTGTCCAGCCTCTAGAAATGGCAGAAGTAAGTTTCTTTAGTTTATAAGTCCACCCAGTCTCTGGTATTTTGTGACAGCAGTCCAAAAAGAATAACAGAGGGAGTCCCTCACCTCCATTAGAATTTATGTGTAAATTTCAAATTTACTCCCCTAAGCAATTACTCATCATTTACTGTTCATAAATTTCCACTGCGGACTCCATTGCAAGAAACCAAAGTGTGATTATAAACAGTACTACTAATAAACAGGCACAAACATTCCTTTACTACCCTCTGCTCCCACAGTATTTGGGAGATCTGTCAAATTACTCTCTGGCAGATTGAAAGAGGGGGTTGTGTTAGAAGTCATGACCCAACCGCTAGTGATGCTGTTTCCATATTTTACAGTCTGGGAATCACTACTTAGAAAATTCTAGTTTTGTTCATCCATTGCAACAGTAGAGGATGAACCTGCAAGGATCTTTAAAGAGAAAGAACCAGTGGAAATGCAGCAGAGGAACTGAAAACCATGATGGTGGTGCTTTCCTGAATCTCTGAAAGGGGCTTTCCTCCACCTTTATACAATCACACAGAGAATGGACAAGGCTTGGCGATGCATGAAACAGATACATCTTTCTGAATTTAATTTCCTCAGGTGTCTGGCTCCTTGTATTTGCAGGACACTTCATTTTGCAGGATTTTCCTAAATAAAACTCTGCACTTTGCATGTACAGGAAGAAACAGAATGTGATTCTATTTTTATGTCTAGAGCCAGTGCAAACACTTAATGTTAGACGCTGTTGAAAAGAGTTTAAAATGATGCAGATGGTGGCGGTGAAGGGTCTTCATGTCACCCTGCCCCACCAATGATATTGCTGCTTCCTTTCTGAGCTACACTTGGCCACTTCTCCTGCTCTCAGGAAACTTTCCAGACAAAGCCCTGTGATTGGCTATTCATGAGTTTGAGATGTGAAGGCTTTAAATTTATCTTGTCTATTTCCAGAGAGAAAGATGCAATGTAGACAGAGAAGGAAGTTCTGCTTGAAGACATTTACTTCATCTATAAAATCTAAATTTGTCCCCAAAATGTGCATATATGCTACAAATACATTTATTTCTCTTTTAATTTCATCACAGAGAATCTTTGGTGCTTTGACATAGACCAAGTGTTTATGGCAGGAAAAGTAGGCTTGTAGTGAATGACATTATCATTCATAATATTCATAGAAAGGCACTCACCAGCACTGACAGTGATCGCCTCGATGAACTGCTCTCTCCAGCTGTTCGTCCCAACCACCAGGGCTAGGTTTGTCTTCTTAATCAGTTTGTCCACGGTACTCTAGAAAGGTTGAAAAGAATCAGATGATAACGGCTGGGTTGGTTAAGGCCTTGGGAAATCTCAGACCTTGTTGATTTTGAAACCCTGGAGGTATATAAAGGGTAGCAGATGTTAGGCTCAGAGCAACAGTATTGACATCAAACACCATTACGTTTATACAAACAAGCAGGGTCCTGACTTGGAAACATCCTGAAATGGAAACTTCTTTGTAGCAAATACAAGCCTCCTTCAATGCCTAATGGCCAAGGAAGAATAGCCTCAGTGGTTAGAATAGAGGATGTTGCAAAGCCCATCCTTTCCTCTTGAATGCTTCATGAACTTGCTTCTCTCTTGGCTTCATCTAGAGTGTGCTGTTTGCGTCTTAATTTATCTACGCCCTGCTCAGCATTATCTATCAGTGAAGATCCAGAAGTGGCAGAGAGATTACAAAATTAAAACCTATTCTTACTATATTTTTGTTGATCAATGAAATGCAGCCAAACAGCAAAGTTTCAAGACTGCTGCTGAATGATCATCAATAAATGGACTTTTCTTTGGCTGTTGGTTTTGTAAGACTAGTGGCTATTAGAGAGTTCATCTCACCTGATTCCTGTTGCAAATGAGAAAAGCCAAGAAAAGGTCAATTTGTATGATTTAGGGCAGTAGTCCCTAACCTTTTTGGCACCAGTTTTGTGGAGGACAATTTTTTTTTTCTATAGACTGGGGTGGGAATGGTTTTGGGATGATTCAAGCACATTACATTTATCTTGCATTTATTTCTATTATTATTACATCAGCTCCATCTCAGATCATCAGGCATTAGATCCTGGAGGTTGGGGCCCGTGGTTTACGGCACGCTGCAATGACCTTGAACTACATTTTCCACTGCTCTACTAATACTGAGTCACTTCTTCTTCTTCTTTTTTTAAACTTTGGTTTCAAGCTTGGTTCTGTATAATTAGCACTGTTAGCTTTCCCCATAAATGTCAGTTCATGGAACAACAGGAGCAGCCAAGCATTCACAAGAAAACTAAGGAAGCAGATGCACCCAAAGCACTACCACAAATCACAGCAACTGCAAGGAGAAGGGTCACTTCTGGGACTTGAGGCCGTTCTTCCCAAAGAGACTACCACCCGACTAGTCTATCACATGCCCGCACTTACTGTCAGCGCTTCCTCGAATTCCCACTCATTGCAAAGAGGCAGAAAACACATATCATTTGTCTTAGGTCAAAATCTGTACATGTTTAAGGCAGTGTCCCTGCATTGACTAAGGTTTGAGAGAGAAAGAGAGCATGTTATCAGCTAACCAGGAGGAGGGAAAATGTGATCTGAAGGGTCCATCCGGAAGGCCAAAGCCACATCGGAATGTCTAGTATGTGAGTACAACTGTCCTTGGAACTGAAGAGAAATATTCAGAGGACAATAAACCTGAAAGGGCCCATCTCCAGCTGTCCCACTCTGTATTTTCAACACCGTCCTCTGCCAGGTTGTTTCTCCTTCGGGTGGAGACCTTTCAGCCTCCAGCTTTGTGTTTAAAACTGTCAGTGCCCCTGATAACAGCTGTAACCATCAGGACTGCCATAACTAGAAGCACATGACAAGCCTCTGACTTTTCTCTCGACTCAGCCAATCTTGTTAAGTCCTCCAAGTGTCATGGTTGATGCCGATTCCAAGTTCTCTGTAGAATGTAACAAGAAATGACTTTGACTTTTCCTAACTATGATGGAAACTTGGGGCAGGTCTCTCCAAAGGAACCATCTTTATTCTAAAACCAAGGCTGAGAATCCCATCGCCTGGGGGATGAATAACTGACAAGAGAAACTTCCCTAACAGTTAAACACCTCAAACCATATTGCCTCAGAAATGTCTTTAAAGAGCTAAGTTTTAAGATAAACTAAACTTAAAATATATATATATATATATATATATATATGTAAAACCTCAGGTGAATCATAAACTTTAGTTCATGTTAACCCTAGGGGACTATGAGATAGCCTGGGTTCTTCCCAGGACTTAATTTATATATATATGTCCTCTCTTGACCTATAGGAGGAGATGAAAGAATAAGGTGAATTTGAAATTTTATACTTGAGCATTCCCATCGACACTGGCCTGGAGATTTCCTAAATGTCCATCGTTAGCTTTTCATTGCGCTAGACTGTGAGCAATCGTTTTAACGTCACTCTCCGTCACGGGTGTTAGAAAAATCCAGTACTACATCAGAAGATAGTAAATAAGAACCCAGCAGGCAACGCAGACTTGAACATTGTTAGATGTGACCCCAGATTTGGGTCTGAAGGCTCTGAACAAGTTCTGAAAGCTCTGAACAAGTTTTTTAAAACAGCTATGGTCTAGAAAAAAATTCCTAAGAGAATAAAATTATATCAACATTAATACTTGAAGGCACTTCAGAAACAACCCAATGTGTCCTTCAGTGTTAATAGTAACCATACTGATGAACTCTTGAGGACAAGGGAGGACATATCCTTTGGAAGCTATTCTAGAAAGATAAGTATCACAAACAACTAGACTTAAGGATAGAGTGTTGGGTGACTTTCAGATGCTTGGATCATTGGTGTGGTTCCCAGAAAGAGCTTTGAATCCAAGAAAGTTTTGCTGCCTAGAAGACTGTGCCCTGCCACACCCAACCCAGTTCTTCCTACAGGAAGTGACTGTGATTGTTCTTCCTGCTCATGGGTACCTGGAAGAGAAAGGGTTGTTCCAGGAGAGGGCACAAAATAATTCCCAGGCAAGTCCTGGGAGGATGGGGGACTAGTGTTTATAGAAATGCCAAGCTGTAGTGTCTCTGCTGCCACGAGTGGCACCAGGTTCTCTCTGATTCCAGGTGAAAAGGGGGTGCATGAGGAGAAGTGAGGAGGGACACATGAGCAGAGTGGTCCACAAACATGGACAGGCCGAGATATCTGAGCCTCAGGAATCTCAGGGAATGTGTGCATATGCCAGTCACGGGTGTGCAGCAGGCCAGGTTCCAGGCCAAACGCCGCCTGGGCTCTGATGGCCAGGCTCTGCCTAGAAAGCACTGGGCCCAGTGTTTATCCTGCTCTTTCTTTCTGCGGGAATGGCCGAAAGGATGAGTTAACAGAAACATCCATGGTGGCCTGAAGGGGGAAGTTTAATTGCATTTTTATCTTTTGAATGCCATTTTAATTTGCAAAGAAATTTTTCTTTCCACCTGTCTCCTATCAGGCACCTTCTTTTGTGAACCAAATTAAAAAAAAAAAAATGAATGGGCCCAGCAAAAGGCAAAGAAGTCACAACCGTGAAAACTTCAGATACAATCCAGAGGGCTCTGGTTTCTAAGTTGGTGGCCTGATTTTCCCTTTTGGATTCTTCATTTTGGTCTTCCAAACAGAAGCAGAATCTGCTTTTCAAAAATGAGTGGGGAAAATGCTGCTGAGCTCTGGCATGTAGTTCTGGAAACCTTCTCACATCCCACTGAAGAATTCAGGTGCACCTCTACTGGGGGGTTTCTGGCGGAGGGGGACCATGTGAGTGAGATTGGAAGGGAGTTGGGATGAGGCTCAGTGAGCAGGTAAGAATAGATGGAAAGTTTCACCTCAAAGTCCTAAGAGTACCCTAAGGTCCATTTGCTTAACTTCTGAAAAAATGACTTTTTCCATCTAGAGAATTGGAAATCTAATTTTTTGTCTGCTGACAAACTCTCCGCTTATAGGCACTCTACCTTCAGCCTGCAGATTGTACTCAAGTGTCCCAGGATCTTGAGAAGGTGACTACATATACACAAGAGTTTATTGATTGCATGTTCCATGGGGAGAGCTTACCTCCAAACAAACACCTCCCTCCAAACAAAAGCCTCATTTTTAGCAGTGCCAAGGCTTTGCTTCTACTAGATTAACTAGCTCTTTCAAACAAAGCATGGTTTCTTCCACACATAATAGTTTCTTAGAACCCATCTTTGCCTCTCCTTGCTGTCCTCTTGGACAAAGCCTCCCTGTAGGGCACCATGGATCCTGTTAGTGATCAGGGTCTGAACCAAAACCCCAGACCCTGGTTCTGACGCTGTTTAGTTTACAAGACCCCTGGTTCCCTACCAACTCAAAATTCCATTTCTGCTCTGATGGTCTCTCCATCAGTGAGCCAGTTCCTCTCTCTGGATGGATCATACAGCGTGGACAGACACTATGAAGTGTCTGGGTCCAGAGGTGGGCCTGGCCTTCCTGGTGGGCAGTGCTGATAAGCATACCTTGAACTCGTAGGATTCTTCAATGATCACCTCCAGTCTGGTGTGCTCTCCCAGAATGGGGCGCCCCATTTCTGCAATGCGCCTCTCTTCCTCCTCTTTGCTGGTTAGTGGCTGCTTGTCATCATATTCATCTGTGAAGGGAAGGGCAAGAGATTGAGGATGGACTCCATTTTATTTGGAATTCCCTGGATCCTGAAACAAGGACACCAAGAAGGAAGGAAATCCCAATGACCTACTGGAAGTCCCTAGGGTGATGTCACAGGGAGGGGAGAGCTGGACAGATGCCCGTCATGTGGGGCAGTGATCACTGTGACAGCAAGTGGTCATAACATCCCACAAACCAATCACCAACCAGAGAGCAGGCCAGGAAAAGCAACTGATAGGATCATATCCCTGAGAAAACTCTGCCACACGGCGTCCATGATGACAGAATCACCCAGGTGTTCCCTAGGATGTCATTTACCTGGCCGTTTGTACTCATCTCTTTAGCACATGACCAAGAGGAAACACAAAGCTGCCAGGTGAAAGAATCCAGTCTCCTCCTCTCTACTTTCAAGATGCAACAGAAAATGTCCCAGGACCAAAGACATGATAGATGGGAAGTTCTTATCTTAGCCTCTTATTTTCCAAAAGTCTCTACTCCAAGTCAAGACGCTAAGCATCCATGCGTCCCACATTTTAGTAAGACGCCTGTACTCCAGGGCTGTCTCTCTCTGTGCAGAGCTGATGGGTTGGGAGGACCTTGATCACATTAATCTTAAAGGAAACAAGGAAGAGGGAGTCTGAGGCCCTCAGGGTGTTAATACTACTCACCATGGGGCATGACTGTTTCCAGAACTACCAAGTAGTTTACACTCCAGGAGAAACTAGTGGGTACTAAAAAATGTTAATGGACTTGAGAGTCCATTAATGAGGGGAAACTCACAGTTGGTTTCTCTCTGTGTGAAGGTCAATAGGATAAATCCCAGACTGAAAAGGCCATGCACATGTGAAGGACAAACACTCTTCCTCTAATCACTCAGACCCCGTCCTTCAGGCTCAGGATGCGGAACAAGACAGGCCACTTCCCCTCACAGTTGAGCTGAATGGACCTCATTGACAAGGGTCTAGTATCAGTGGTACAGAAAGACTGCAGCCCCGATGCCCTCATTTCTAGAACCTTGTAGGCAAACTGCCCGCAGTAGGAATTTGTGGACTGGGGAGTGATCAGGGTGGGAAGGACTTGTAGCCCAGACTCTTTGCCTTTTGCATTTAGGCATCAGCTGTTGCAGGAGTTCACAACTCCCTTCCCCTCCAAAGACACATGGCTTCCCTCTACTGAGGGAAATGATGCTGTTCCTAGGCCAGTTCCTAGTTCCTAGGCCAGCTGTTGATTGCTGGAACATGGAGCCACTGGGCTAGAGGCACTGCTAGCATTTTATATGAAAGTGAAAGTGCCATTTGGATTTTAATTTGAATTACAAGACATTAGGGGGAGAATATTTACTATGTTCCCTTTTAATAGTTTATTTACAAATAGGAAGTTGTTTTTAATGGGATTCAAGTTGATTTAGGTAGAAACTATAGAGAAATTATGAAAGAAAGGTGATACGGTGGCATTACTTTAAACTGCATTTCACGAAATGAAATGGTTTGGAACATGACATTAAGTATATGGACATGGTAGTAAATGAAACCAAATTATGTAGTGAGCAAAAAAGTTATTCTCTTCTTAATCATCTATGAGTCCTTCAGATGACGAAGACATGCTTATTCTGGGGCTGTTACATCTGTAACTAGTTCCTGACATTAGGGTTTCTATCATTTAGGAAAGAGAAAACATTCCTCAGGCATAGAGCACTGGACTGCATAGAGCTAGAAGTTAATAACTATCTTCATCCTAAAATGTTTAACCTTAGTTTGTGTTTATCACAAATACTAGCTTTCCATTAGTGTTAGTGACTTAGTTTTTTTTTTTAAACAAATTTAGTGAAGTAAAAACATGAGGCATAACTGTATATAACTTCAGTTATATACAGAAGTACATAATTGTATAGTTGGTATGAAGCCAAAGGAAATAATGCAGAAGAGGTACGACAATGACCAAAATTTAGGAATATCTTAACGGATTTCAAACTAAAGAAAAGCAGGGCACCTTGTCTCTATCACTTTCTTCCACACTGTTTTTCCGGACTTGACTTGAATGTAACGCCACACTTTATCCTACTGTCTACCCATCTAGAAAACCTTCCCCATTTTCATCTACCTGAATCCTACTTATTTTTCAAAACTCTACCTCTTATTGCATGAAATATCCTTCAACTGACTTGCTTACGAATGACCACTATAAATTAGTTCTTAGTATTTGTTGTGTGTATATATGAAACATGGATACTTCTAATATACTGCTTTTTGTATCTAAACTACTTTTTGTTGTTGTTATTTACTCAGTAGTCTCTGACTCTTTTGTGACCACGTAGACTGTAGCCCGCCAGGCTCCTCTGTCCATGGGATTTTCCAGGCAAGAAGACTGGAGTAGGTTGCCATTTCCTTCTCCGAAAACCACATTTACATACAAATATCCTGCATAAGAACTTAATAAGACAGAACAAAATGTCTCATTGCTCTCTGAATTGCCCTCACATCCCCCAGAGCCTATTATAATGTAGGTGTATAGTAGGTGCCCACTAAGGATTTGTCATGTGACTGCCCAACTCATTGTTAGAAAAGTCTCTTATTTGCTCTATGCATAGAAAGACCATTCAATCATTTCACACATGTCATCACACTCTTACCATATGCCAGCACACTGAGGCCTTCCAACCCCATTCCCTTTTCTAGGAACTCATGGTCCAGTGGGAAGTGAGGCATATAGATTAGGCAACTTCTACTACAACAAGCTAAGGACTGCAGATTCAGGGTGAGGAAGCAGCTTCCCTCTGGCCCAGGGAATCAGGGAAAGCTTCAAGAGAGAGGAGATACTTGAAATTTGCCTTGAAGCATGTATAGAAGCTCACCAGGTGAAGGTGGTGGGAAGGCTGGCTAGGAGGTATTATAATAGAGGAGGGCGTGGTATTCCAGGCAGAGAGAAGTCAAAGCACAAAGGCTTGGTGTCACAGTAGGGTCAAGGCTATTTTCACTTAATAAGTGTCATGAACATTTAGGAGATATTTATATGTAACATATGGTAGCTGGATAAATCCTTTTATTGCTCTTCCCTGGTAGCTCAGCTGGAAAGAATCTACCTGCAATGCAGGAGACCTTGGTTCAATTCCTTGTTTGGGAAGATTGCCTGGAGAGGAGAATGGCAATGCACTCTAGTATTCTTGCCTGGAAAATCCCATGGACAGAGGAGCTTGGCAGGCTATAGTCCATGGGGTTGCAAAGAATCAGACACAACTGAGTGAGCCCTACTACTCTAATGATACAGATAAGTTAGCATTCATTATCCAGATTTTTGAAACTGGCAAAGAGGAGAGCTAAGCAATTTTTTTTAAGTTCCCTCTCTTTAGATAGCTTTTATTGAATAGGTAAATAGTTTAACAGCACATTTTTTGATCAACTATTATGTTTCTTTCCACTTTGAGTGTTGGATCAAATGCAGTTCATTTTAATATGGTCAAGTCAGTTTCACTTCTTTATTTATGCACATGCTGTGCTTTTAGTTTGGCTTCTCAGATAGAAGAAATTCTCTATTTAATTCTCCCCCTTTCTATCTGTATATGTACATAAGCTTGCATGCTTGTGTGCTAAGTCGTTTCAGTCGTGTCCGACTCTGTGTGACTCTATGGACTACAGCCCATCAGGCCTCTCTGTCCGTGAGGATTCTCCAGGGAAGAATACTGGAGTTGGTTGCCATGCCCTCCTCCAGGAGATCTTCCCAACACAGGGATCAAACCCACATGTCTTATGTCTCCTGCATTAGTAGGCAGATTTTTTACCACTAGCGCCACCTGGGAAGCCCCATATGTACATATACCTGTACCTATTTTTAACCTCAGCTTATTTTACTGAGAAGTTGATAATAAATTATGTAACATCATGATCTTAAAAAGAAATGCAACTTAAAGATCAAATGCATAATGAAGAGCCATGGGTAAAATCAGTATCGACAAAACAGAAAATAATCCTGGGATAAAACCATCTGTAGGGGAGAAGTCTGAGAGCAGATATCTCCTGGCAGTTCGCAGCAACTGGCTGGCCTCTCTGCTTAGAACCTAAAGAGGCCCATAACTTATTTCCATGAGGAATATTCTGGAACAACTCTGCAGTCAGGGCTGCATGATGATTAACTGGGTGTGTGGGATGCAAGAAACAAGGGAAGTCCTACTTAGGCGTGTTTCTGTCGCCATGGCCAGTGATGGGCAATGGTCGTGACAACTGAAGAGTGGGTATCCGTGTCCTCATCCAGAGACACAGTGACAAGGGAGAAGGAGCTCAACCTGGGCTCGAATCCTACTGTCGTTAGGGGATAGTTCTGTCATCCTGTAGTCACCCTGTCAACGTTCCACTCTGGAGAAACCCCACAGATGCACTGTCACCTGTTTGCATTTGGCTACCATCGTGTTGCCTGGAGGCAGGAAAGGCAGACTGAGAAGAAAGTCAGCTTGCCTTTAAAGATACTTCGTAATACTTGGAATAAAAGACCCATGCCTGAGAAGCGAGATTTGTAAGAAATCTGGAATATACTGCAAATTGACAGGCCACTGCACGGAGTCCCCTTTATAGGTCCATGCGGCCCCTTCCACCACGCTTCCCACCCTGGGCTGTGGTGGTGGTGTCTTGTGGCTGACCCAGCACACCCCTCCCACTGCAGAGAAGCCATGGCATCGGAGAGTGATGTTTTAGTGGGAATAAGGGCTGAACTGTGTCACTTTAATATCTAAAGACCCAAAGAACACTTGAAGGCCGTTAACTGTGGTTTTCAAGGCCCGTGAGGAAACGAGTACCTGCAATGGTGATTATAGTAGAGGGGAGTGGATGTTCTCTAGCATGAACTTTCCTGAAGACAGGCTGGCCTAGCAAAAGGACAGGCAAAAGTCAGCAGAATGGATGGTACTGGTTTGCCAGCAGAGCTCTGTGGAATTAGTAAGCATCACACCCAAAGGCACACACAATGTTAGTCTGGGGATCGAATGGTCAGAGGTCACTGATCTGTAGGTTGCAGAAGGTCACAGGTCAATGGGGCAAGTGTTCTAGGTGCCATGCCAGACTGTGTCTATGAAGCACACATGCCACAGTCAGGAACGCAGCCACAATCCTGCAGGCATCGGAGACGTACCGACCATGTCCTTCATGTTCCTGCTTCCAGAGGCATCACCAAACTACAGAAAGCACTTGGCGGCCCTCTTAGAGCCTGTTGGTGCCAACAGCATGGCCTTGAGCAGGCCATTTCCTCAGCTTCCCCATAAGTAACATGGAGATAGTAGTACCTGCTCTGTCCATATCACAGCTTTGTTTGAGGATCAAGTAACATAATATATAAAAAAAAATGCTTATTTATTTTTTGGGCAGTCTGAAGGGGAAAAGGTTGTACACACTGGCAGGTTTTGCAAGGTTGCTCCACTCTCACCATGACTGGCTGGATTTCATGAAGCTCCTGGTTCATCTGACTGACAGATGTACCTGCTGTTGGTTTCTACCAGGAGTTCCCATAACTGACCTGGGAATCATAAGATTCACACTTTGTGCAAACTCTGCCATATGCTTGCTGTCTATACTTGGACAGTGTGTTTCTTTCAGATTCCATTTTCTCAACTGTTAAGAGAAGTCAAACTTGAAGGGGATTTGTTTTTCTAACCCAAGTACTGGAGTATCTAAAGTGTGTTTAACTGTCGGAATTTTCATAGTTTGGTGTCCTTAGAAAGCTATGTGCCTTATGAAGACTATCATATGATAAGCATAATATGATTGGAAAAGTAACTTTTAAAGAGGTATATTGACTATTATGCACTTTAAATTAATTAGCGAAATTTTAGCTGCCTGTTTTGGGAATCAAACATGCCTCTCTCTTTGCAAACTGAGCCAGAATACTTAATTTTATTAAAAATATCCAAATTAATGTACTCTAATTTCCTTGCTTTGGGGTCTTCCTAATTTTTTGTTTGGAATTCATACTGGTAGATTTAAGAGACACTGTTGAGGTTCTGGACTGAAATGGGATTAAGATGCAAGTAGGAATGTATGAGTTAGGAGCAAGGAATTACAAGTGCTGCAAACAGTCATCACATGGCCTTGGACGCAACGCTAGAGGGCCAGGCTCTGAGCCCTGGATGAGTGATTGGGCACACTGATTAATCTCTTTGAACCTTCGTTTCTTCTCCTGTAAGTGAGAAAAAAATCTTATTCTGTAAGGTTGAAGATCAAATGATATAATGAATAAGAGATGCTTTCCAATTCTAATGAGCCATAACGTATAAGGGGTTATGATGTTACGGGCCTGGAGGGTCAGGAGGGAATTACATCACAGGCACCAACAAGGGCCTTCCAATGTGGCAAAGATAAGCAGCAACTGGGGAAGATTTGCAAATTCCAAGAGCATCCCCAGCAGTTAATGTCCACTACTAATGACATTTCTGAAATAGAGACACTGGGTCGTGGACCAAATGACTTTTTCAATTTCCATATATCCTGATATAAATTTAGATTTTCACACTCAGCTGCAAAGATGGGGTAAACCTGCAGGCAAAGTCTAAGAGCTGGATTAATTCTTCTCTACTGCTCCTATGTCTCAAAGCCTTGACTTCAAAGCTTCAAACTGACTTCAAAGGAAAGCTCTTCAGGGCTTACAGCTGCTTTTCACTGTGTAGACCTACATTTTAGAACTTTCCCCAGAGGTATCTATAGAGAGTGGATCCCAGATAGTCTTGGTTCAAGAGAAGAAGGGTCATATAAAGCGAGAGGAACAAACCAATGTAGAGATCCTCAGAGGGTTCTAAAAATTCTCTCATTTTAACTGCATCGCTGCAAGTTTTGGGAAGAGGTGGGTAACACTAGAAAAACTGCTATTGGAGATTAAAGTCTGAACCCTAAGAAATAGCTTAATGAAGTATACGAAATAGTAGAAAACCTTTGAAAGACATGATTCTGTCCTCTTGGATGCATAATGTATCCAAGGTAGAAAATGTTAAGATATTATTAGTCAGGTATTCTAGAACTTGATATGAACAATTTCTGAGAAAAGAAAATTAGATAACATTAATTAGTTACTAAAAAGAAAGATGCTTCAAATGATACAGAAGGAAGCCCCTAAAAGCAAAATCTTGACATAGTCAATGATAAAACAGGAAGATATCCAAACACATTGATACATTTTAGCAAGAGATTCTATGTATCGCTTTGTTAGGGTCTCAGCATCAGGTTGCATAGGGCCAAGCAGTAGATACTATACTACTCCTACCTTCCTCAAAGCACACAAGGATCAATTACTTATTGCGTGATTGGATCAGAATATTTCCAAAAAGACTTCAGTAAATAATAAGATGAAAAAGAAAAGATTAAAGTTTTAAAAGTAAATGTACATTCCTGCCTTCAGATTCAAAACTAGCATCATTGGCAGTGCAGAACTGGGGAGACTTCACCTAGGAGAAAGTCAGGTGAATCAGGTTTAAGAAATTCTCTATGAGCACGTGTCCTGTTGAACATTTTTATCCTTTTCAAATCCTATGAATCCAAGAGCCTATGAATTCTTTTGTCACTAAACACTGTCTCTGGAGAGAAAGCAGTGGAGGGCAATAGCCCATATGAAATTGGATGCATTCAGAAAGTTCCACTTTGACAGAATCATGTTGAAACTTCTTGATCATGAGTTTATACTGATGGTGGTTTAAGTTAACCCCAACCCCCACCATAACATTTTCAAATAGAGTTCTTGAAAATGTTTCTTTTCTAAATATTTTTGTTCAGCTATCTTGTTTCAGAAAAAAATAATTAGACTATTGATATCTACATAATTGTATTGGAAAATGCCACAACCATTAGGACAGCCTTTAGAGACATCTTCAACCTGCAGCTTCAGACAAACTAAAAGGATATTTACTTCCCTCTCTAAATCTACCTGGATGATTTTGAAAGTGTGCAAAAATATTTAAAAGCGAGGATGCTGTAAGGAAATATCTCCCTTCTATACATAAGGAAATAGCTTTAAAGTTGTGCTTAAAAATGCAATCAACAGTGGCTGGGTACCATTCTGAATTTAAGAGTTTAAAAAGTTTTAACTAGCATTTTGAGTTTTTACAGAACACTTTGTCATATGCTTCAAGTGGCAGACATATTACTCATTACCGTGTTAAGAATGCTAAAACTTCTCAGATGGGTGTGGTGGGCAGAGAGAAGGCATGCTCTGTCTTCTCCCAATAGGACATTATCTATGATTAGAATCCTGAGCTTGGACCAGGGAGTTGGCTTGGATGTCAACTCCTATGCTTCCTGGAGAATCATTGTATTTATTCTGGTACTCTCTGGAGCATCTAGCAGAGTTCCCTCACATTATCAGCACTATGTGAACATCTATAAGTTGATCAGTGTCAAAACACGAACAATTATAAGTTCTCCATACAAATTTGCTCATAAATAAACACAACACACTCATTGTTAATGTGTAAAACATTAAATGTGTAAAATCAGCAAGAGCACATCGTGTACCACTGCTAAAAGTTAATTCAGGGTAAGTAAGACGTGGTTCTTATTTGATATTTAATGGTAACTGGGAGAAAATGAAGAACACTTTGGAAAATTGTCTTACCATACAGGTATTTCCCTTCATTAAAAGAAAATGAAAATGGGAAATAATTTTTTAAAATGTAAATAACACATGGTGAGAACAGATAGTAAAAAACAAAATTTGGTTCATTAGACTTAAAAACTTCATACCTGTTATTGTGAAGCCACCTAAAAAAGAAAAAAATAAATAAATGTTACCATTTATTTCATTTACACTCTAAATAACAAATACCAGTGACATCAGACCACTTGACAACCCATCCTAGGTACGAAAACTTGCCAAATTGTATTTATAATTAAGAAAGGTATGGAAACATCAATTCATGACTTAATCATTCTTTTAAAGTTATGATGTTTAGTGCACAAATTTAATTCTTGTGCATGCCTAAAAAAATAACTGATTTTTTAAAAAAAGGTAATACTAAACTCAGAGTGGAATGTAAACTATCTGACCCTCACAAAATTATGAGGCAAATCGCTCTAAACAACAATCTTGTTAATAAATCAATAGAAATAAAAGATAAGTCAGAAAACTACTGTGGCATCTGATAGAAAAGGAAAATAACCGAGAAAAATGGAAAGGAAATGCAAGAAATGAAATGCTTACCAAGCTCATTCAATAACAGGGCTGTGAAGGAAACAGACAAAGACAAACACAGAATAAGAGACCAGATGAATAATGAAAGTAAGAGGAATATCAGCAGAAAGAAATCCAGGCAGATCTGATTATAGTGGTAGGGAGCTGCTACTAAATGGTGCATGCCAAGTAAATGTGGCATTGGGAGTATTTCCAAAAAAAATCCCTAATTTCTGCAAATGGGTGTGACTGATTGTATATATAAACAGTCCACTTTGTATATCATTTCTTGACATTTAAGAAAACATGTCCACTATATGTTTACACACAGTCTATATATCTAGTTTGCCAAATATAGCAGAAATATTTTATGACGTTAATCTTAAATCTTTGAGTGAGGCTTCCTCATGAAATAATTGCCTGGGAGTTAGTGAATTCAGTAGACAGAAGTCTGAAATCATCCAGATCTCAGGGATTGTACCTTTCACGTACCTTTCAATGAAAATGGAGAAAATATCTTAGGACATTTCATTTTGGCCATCCCTCCTGATAAGGAGATTTTGACCCAAGGTGAAGTTCTCTCACTGGAGGTTCTATATGCATGATATTTTGGTCATCAAAGAATGCTTAGGTTTTTTTAAATCCTCAGAACTTGAGTCCCAGGAATTAGTGCTTATTTGTGTCCTTATCTATGACTTCTGCACATTCTAACTGGGCAGCCACATTGCTTCTTGTGGACACATAATTTCACATAAACTGACAAGTCAGCGAGGGAAGGATTGTGGTGGGGGGAGGGGACATACATACTTTGTCTTTCAGGCTACTGCTTTAAACTCAGACTGTAACTGTAGCACTTTATTTTGGTGCTTGCCTAAATGTATCAAATAAATTACTTCCACAGTTACAGATGAGAATGTTACAATTACTTCTTCAGGACGAGTTTTCTAATGGTAGTGGCATTAGAGGATACTTTCAAAAACAAGTCAGTCATTTTATTTATGATGACACAGATCCACTTGGTGGGTGTCGAAAGCAGATAGCACTATCAAGGAATTTTAATTTGCTTTTATATGAAGGCATATTTTACTAAAATGACAATTGAAAGAGCTGTGTATCCAAGATGCTCTTCCTTGAGATAAAAGGCAATCCTTTGGAGGAATACAATTAGAAGTAAATGCTTTTTCCTGCATGTTAATGAGGCATTTTTGATCCCATCTTTGTAAGAAATCAGCACAATTTTCTAAAGTGTCTTTTTCTTCCACCTGCTGTCTATGGAGTATATTAAATAAACGGCATTAAAATGGGTCCCCAGTGCTCCTCTTCCATCATTCCAAAGGCTCCTGTTACCTTTATGAACTTGATTAAATCAGGACAATTTTGTTTTTCTGATGGACTCAGAAGCCAACGTGTTCTAATAAAAGCAAGATTAAATTCCCCCAAATGTTGGGTCTACATAGGAATTAGTCTTTTTATTTGATTTTTCCTTTGTATGTAAAAGTATATATTTCTTGCAAAGTGGTCACTTAACCATTTAAACTGTTTTCATCAATTTTTTGAATGCAATCAATATGTACTATGTTCATTTTATAGATATCATTAAATTTACTATTCCTTTTAAAATGGCCACTATTAGCGGGTATAATAGGAAGCCTTTAGAATAATTCAAAATTTAAAAAATTTAAAATTCTGCTTTAAAATTTTTTTAAACAAAATTTAAAAAATTTTAAATTTCATGCTGTTTTTTATTTTTAGAAAAAATTTCTTTGTTAGAAATGTGTTAGTTCAATAAGATGAAAGAGTTTGAAGCATAAGGCAGAATCAGCCTTAATTAAGGGCTAAGTTCTTAATGAACTATCATCATGTCCTTTTTACTAAAGAAAATTCATATGCATATGGTTTTATACACATGGTACCTTTTAAATTTCATGTCTCATGATATGAATACTACTATGCAAAAATGAATACTACTCTTTAAAGATCTTTGTTCTTACTGTTTTTTTTTTGTTTTTGAAAACTGGCTTCTCTAAGGAAGCCTAATTATTGAATTCTTCTGAAATTTCCTATTATTTACCATGAGACCCAACTACCATGACTAATATGTATGCAGTAGTTTCCATCACTAATATAGTAGGGGATGCTTCATAGCTGGCACCAAATTTTTGAATGATTCCTGAGTAGTGAAAATTAAACCCAGAAATTATTCATTTATGTCATCCTTTCTGAATTACAGAACTCTCTTCTATTATTATTTCTGAAATCTGGTCTCCATTAAGGTGACTTGGCATTTCCTGAAGAAAAGGGGCATTTCTCGGTGCCCTTGTGAAAGAGGGAAGGGAGATGAAATTGCTAAAGCTTAAAGGAGAGGAAGCATAGTACTTGGAAGCCGAGGAAGAGGAGAGAGTTAAGTGTGAGAGTAGGAGACACGGAGAGCAGAGTACAATTTCTCGCTGGTATGTCTTTGTATACTCTCACACCTTTCATTCCTCTTCTTATCCATTTTGGTTCCTCAAGCACAAGGGAGAAACTGCTCTCTTTCTCATATTCCTCACGGTCAAATATTCTAATGGTAATGATCTTCCTGTGGGAACACAAGACAAAGGCAAAACAAATGGTTGGAGTCACACGCTCATGCTAGGTGTTCACCAAGCTGCATGTCACCGTGATGTTATGGAAGGAGAACTGGCCACACATGGACCTCCAGGAGTATGTAAAAGGGCATCCAGGGGCTCTCAGCTGGCCCCCGCTCATCTTCTCTGCCAATCCATCACTGATACAAATTCTCTGCTTCAATTTGGCATTCAGGAGGTACCCCGAATTAAGAAATCAGACAGTTGGCTTTATGGGGGTGTAGCCAGCATCAGCACCAACATTCCCAGCAATGGAAGCTTGACTGCACTGCCAATGCTCAGACTGCCAATGGGCAGAGTGGCCCAGACTGGTGATGGGGCTCAGGCCAGGCCTACTGTGGCCCCAAGGAGATCCATGCCCTGTTACATAGGCGGAGTGATGTGTGCACTGTAAGTCACGTTCGGAAGAGTGCAGGCTCCCAGGGGTGGCCCAGGCCAGGGGAAGCGGCCAGGCTCAGCCCTGGAGCAGCTCCCCACCTTTCTTCTCACTCATCTCCACCAGGCGGGGCTCTCCAATCTCAAGGAAGAAGGTCTTGTTTTTCTCATACTCCTCATCATCAATTACCTTGACTGATATTGTTTTGCTGAAACAGAGAAGAATAGAAATTGACGAACAAGGGGAAGAGGAAGGAGAAGAGAAGGAACATAGAGAGGAGGAAAGCCAGGTTAACGAGCGGCACTTCCAGACAAACGCCGACGGAGACACTTCTGGACGTGAGACTGTCCTTCCAGGATGGGTGTGGGATGGGCCTAAGAGACCAGAGAGATCGCCCAGCGCACAGCGCCCCTGCCCGGGGCCACAGAATTATTTCAGTCAAAATGCAGCTCTCATACTACTAGGTTTATCATCATTGTGGGAAGCAGAAAGACACAGATCATAATAATAAGAAAGGAAAAATATATTTATAAGTAAATACCTTAACCATAGGACTGTCTGAGCTATGCTCTGGAATTCCCTCCTGTGATACAACTCAGTAAACCACATCAAAATCAGTGAACCACATCAAAAGAGGTAGCCTCTGTTCATAATAGGCATGAGGATCATTTTTGTGGGGCTTTCATTTCGCTTTATTGTATTTCCAAATACAACATTTTTATCATAAAATTTTATTAAAATTATATATATATTATTTATTATATATATATAAAAGGATCACAAAATAAAATATCTTACCCCACCTAATGTCCTAGAGTCAAACTCATTTTCAAGCAAGTCAGATTTTTCCACCTAGATTACAAGGGGAAGTTGTGTTTTGTCTCTCTAAAGATGAAAGCCTCTTAAAGTGGGAGTGGGGAGTGATGTTCTATTTTCTTTCCTCCCGAAGTTGAGTTTCAACTTTGACAAAACACACTCTTTACCCTCCTTGCAAACTCCATGGATACATCAAGACATTTCATTAAGAATTCTTCCTGTAATCCATCCTTTAGTACTTTTCGCCTTGTTGTCTTACGGTTGTGATTGACAGGCAGGTATGACAAACACAAATATTATGCAAATCTCAACCTCCCCTAAGCCTTAATGACTCTGAAAAGAAATCTAGTGTTACCTTCTAATTAGTAAGGGTTTAATCACTTCATGTATTACAACTTTCTCAGATCCCACAAACACGTGTTTGTTCTTGAAAATATCTTCTGTTCAGTAACACTGGCCAAGAATATTTCTGACTAAAGGTTTAAAAATGATGAGTTTTTAAAGACATACAGTTTTAATGTCATGCACATTATTTAGTTTTGGTGGAATTTTCCAGGTTTTCTATAAAGATCTCTCTCTCTTTTTTTTTTTTTTTGGATTATTGATCAAAGCTCTCAAGTTTCATTTAGACCTATACATGCCAAAGAGCTCCTTCTCTTCTCATATGAAGGAGAATAAAAGTAGAAGTTGCTTTTAATTCTCTGAATTTCCCAGCCTCTAATGCTAAGTGTGAACAAATGACTGCTTCTGGTTCTAAAGGGCCTCATAACCTCCTCCCTGCTCCTCACCTAAAGAACATCCCCCATAACACTCACATCCCAATGGCTCACTGCTAAGGAATTGGAACACATGACAGTGACTTTCTATCTCAGCTCTGTCTTCAAAGACTGAAATAGTAAGGCGAGGTGAGCAGTCGTCAATGACTAAACCAATATCATTTTTAAAGAGCAGTTAGATATTTGTAAAACTACCAACAGTCTGGCAAAAGTCCAGCCGTGTGTGTGTGTGTGTGTGTGTGTGTGTGTAGTGAACAATTCCTAACCTCCAGAACTATGTTCTGGAAGTCACTAATTTACTTTATATCTATAAACAGCTTGCTCTGACTACACCAGGGTATCTGATCATTCCTCAATATCCAAAAAATACAAAATATTAGAGAAAGCTCAAGAAAATATAGGAATTGATATGTTTTTAATTTTAGAATGAATTTGGTATGTGAGATCAAATTTATTCCTCAAAAAACTGTGAAACATCTACCTTATTTGTCATTCAAAATATGCATTTTAGGTATTAATTTCTTACTGCCTTGCAATCATAAACTATACTTGTACATCACTGCTACAGCCATCAGCATCCTATGATTGTGTGTCAGAAAACGCTGGTGGGCATCAGAAGGGTCCTCCCACTGTCTTCTGGACCTACTGGCCCCTAATCAAGACACTATGGTAGAGTGCATGTTGCATGCTCTTGCTTACATTACATAAAAACATTTGACTAGTCTTTTTCCATCCTGTACTCCCAACCCATTCCAGATCTCATGCATTATTATAGAAATAAAGCATAGTGGAGATGCTTAGAGTGGGCTTTCTATTAGGGTAAGCATTTGTTTAGGGGGGGCTCCCAGTTTCATTCCCAAAGGGCAACATGACCACTTATTCATAAATAAACAGAAAAACCCAAGTAACATAGTGTTTCTGCTCCTTGGTGAATTTAATCTGCTATTGCTGTGATAGATTTATTTTTTACATTCTGAGTAGCTGATCAGTGTGAAAAACATAAGGTCTCACCCCATTCATTTGTATAATAAACACTTAAACATTATCAATAGAGTATCACTAGTTACCAGGATTATAATCCTTAGAAAACGTTTCAGTACTTGATAACTGTGACACTGGAAGATCAACTATGAAGGAAAAGAAAACAGTACTTCTGTGGGTGCCTGGCAAAGGCACCTAAAATAGATGGGATTTGCATAATGGTTTATCATTTCAAAATCATTAGTAATACAATCAATAGTGCCCCTGACAGGAGGAGCCATTAAATCACATATTGATTTTACTCCTCTTGCTCAGTACAGCTATTAATAGGAAACTTGATTATTAAAGGAAAATTCAGTCAATTTAAAGAGGCAAGATAAGGAAATCAATATGAAGTAGTCCTCCGAATCAAGAGAGGCAAAAACCAGAAGAGATTGGTAATGTTCATCTTTTGCTTAAGAACAAAACTATTTCTCCCCCTAGCAAGGTGCATGAATGCTAAATCACTTTAGTTGTTTCTGACTCTGTGCAACCTTATGGACTACAACTCCTCCGGCTCCTCTGTTCATGGGATTCCCCAAGCAAGAATACTGGAGTGGGTTGCTGTGCCCTCCTCCAGGGAATCTTCCCGACCCAGGGATTGAACCTAAATCTCTGGTGTTTCCTGCATTGGCAGGCAGGTTCTTTATCACTGGTGCCACATGGGAAGCCCCCTAACAAAGGTAGAGAGATGCAGTTAACCTACGTAAATTTTAAAGGATCATACCCTTGGTATGTCTTTGGCTAACTTTCCAGAACCTAATGCATGAAAGACTATGGCCCCTTCTTTCATCACAGGTGAAGTAAATAAGATGGGGTTGGTTTGGTGAAAACCCCAGTTCCACTTTCAGCATGATCATCAGCAGAAACACACCTCTCTCTGCCCCTCACAGTTCTGCGGTGGAAATTAAGTCTCAAGGACTGAATGATCTTAGAGGTCCTTCACTGTGCCCCCATTGCCACACCAATATTCATAGGGCTTTTGCACTGCAACAAGGCTCTCCCTCTCTCAGAACATAGATTCATGTTGGCTATGCTGCTGCTGCTAAGTCGCTTGAGTCGGGTCCGACTCTGTGCGACCCCATAGACGGCAGCCCACCAGGCTCCCCCGTCCCTGGGATTCTCCAGGTAAGAACACTGGAGTGGGTTGCCATTTCACTCTCCAATGCATGAAAGTGAAAAGTGAACGTGAAGTCGCTCAGTCGTGTCTGACTCCTAGCGACTCCATGGACTGCAGCCTACCAGGCTCCTCCGTCCATGGGATTTTCCAGGCAAAGGTACTGGAGTGGGGTGCCATTGCCTTCTCCACATGTTAGCTATACTTTGGTTCTATTTATCAATGGGAAGCAGTCAGATAGCTGTTATTCTCTCTTTTTTTGAAGTATAGTTAATCTACAGTGTTATGTTAGTTTCAAGTGTACACCAAAGTGATTCATTATACTAGTGTTATTATTTCTTTAAATCAGCCAGTTAACCAAAACAAAACCGGAATAGTTGGGGAGAGCCAGCCTTTCATCCAACAACAACGCCTGCACTATTTTTACACTGATAAGGAACAAACAGAACAATTGTGTCATGCAATTTCAGCTACCCTAATCATGATGAAGAAGGTAAGGAGAATTTCTCACTTGATATTTTTACATCACTCTAAAGTTGAAGAGTATACTATAAAAAATATGTTTCCTGGAAAGTAGCAACACAGTTACAAATCTTATGATATCATTAAAACATTAAATAATTTATCAGGATGGCCAAAATATTTATGGAGATACCTTTTGGTTCCATTTCTAGAAAAAAAAAAGCATTTGGTTAAGGAAGATCAAATTATTTAGTGGAAAAATACAGGTCATTGCTTTGATTTTTGCCTTTCCTTTGATGATACTAAAGCCACATCTATAGTTTATTTCTGTCTTTCTCTTATCTGATGGGCTTCAAAGGACCCAAATTCCTTCAAGCGTCCTAGTAAGGAGTTCTTATATCAGGTGGTGACTCAGGCAAACTATGAGAAAGAAGAGAAAGAGATGGTGCTATTAGCAAGAGTCATAAAATCTCTTCAAAATACTAATATCTCATTATTAAGCCAAATTTGAATCAGCCTCTTCAAATTTCAGCTTGAATTTGTCCTTCTGTGCTTTCTTCTCCCTAAGATTACTCTTGAAGTTGGGAGAAGCAAGGAAAGATGAGTTGGAGGATGAAAAAGAAGAGAATCTTTCTACATCCTCATAAAATAAAAAGATTTTACTGAGGATTTCACATATATAGGTATTGAAATACCTCTTTTAAAAAGGTTTTCTTAAAGATTTAATATCTCTTTAAATCAGAGGTCAACAAACTGATGGGCATTTTGCATTTCTTAGTTCACCCACCTTTCTAGCAGGCCTGGAAGTAACCTCTACCATTTAACAATTCACAGAGGAAACAAAGAGAGAAGTAAAGTAACTTCCAAGGTCACAAAGTGAGGCTCCTGTGACTGGATCCACAGACAAGTATCTTTCAGGTACATGATCTACAAGGTCCTTGTTCATTGAGCTGTGCAGTATTAGTTTTATGACCACTTTAAAAGATCTAAATCATTACCTTGAATTAATATAGACGTCAATTGTTTAATACTTATGTTAATAAAGACTGCCTAGATGAGCAGGAATGGACTTTTAATTCTATTTTTAAAAGGAAAGCAGTACATATTATATTGGATGATGGCTGTATTTAAAAAGTTAAATCCTTGAGGTGATAAAGATCCTATCAGGATTAACTGAAAAATGCCACAAACACATAGGGGTTCCCCCCCTCTGAAGAATGTGAGCAGCCAGCTCGCAGCCGTGGCTTCACCTAGGGGCTGGTTAGAAATGCAGAGTCTTGGGGCCTGCCCCAGACCCACCAAATCAGATCTGCATTTTATCAAGACCCCCAGAGGACACCAATGCAAGTAAAAGTTTGAGAAGCGCTGATCTAGACAGGAAAAAGCGTTCTTAAGTCTCATAATAAATGAAGAGGCTAGTGATAGTTGGGCTTGTGTCTTGAAACTGCATATTCGAACTGAAAACTCTAAATGCTTAGGCTGCGCCCATTCCAGATGAGAGAGATGACGATTCTCCAGTTGAGGAGTCTCCGCATGAATACAGTTCTAAAAAGTTTTCAAGGGATTCTAATAATGTAACCCGGGCTGGGAGCTGACTAATGAAGAATTGGCATGTGTATCCTGATGCTTAAAAGAATATATTAAATAAGGAAAAGGTAGCACTGTGGGGCTTCCCAAGCGGTGCTCATGGTGAACAACCTGTCAATACAGGAGATGTAAGAGAAAGGGTTCAATCTGTGGGTTGGGAAAATCCCCTGGAGGAGTGCCTAGCAACCTACTCAAGTATTTTTGCCTGGCAGGCTACAGCCCACAGGTGGCACAGTCATGCACAACTGAAGCAACTTGGCGTGCACACATAGGTAGCATTGCGAGGAAGGGAAGGTCAAGAGTAAATTTTAGATCTAACTAGAAATCTAGGCTGAAGCATGGGAAGAACATTTAACTTGGTCCTTCACCAGTGCTCTTTTCTGGATTACACAGAAAATGTAAAGTTGCTGTGTCCTCTCAGGAAATACTGGTCTCCACAAGCCACCATAACAGTTATAGATGAGAAAACACCTTAAGCCTCTGGGCAGTAGAGTTTATACTCATTCACAGTGATTTCCTTCCCAGAGAGATAAGAACTCTGGTGCTAGGTTTTAATACAACAGAGGTTCGTTTGGAGAATAGAAAGACTAACGGTTTGAACAGACACAGAAGACAGGAATGCCTTCTGCGCCATGTTGGTGCCCTCTCTCAGCCTTGAGCCATGTCAGTGAAAGGCCACGTCCATGGAACTGAAAACCTTCCACTTGGAAGCCACCGTACTCAGACTCCAGAAAGAAGTCCCAGGACCAACCTCATCCGAAGGGAAAAGATCTGGTCATTTCTCCGACCACAGAGTGGTGTCATCAGGTAAGGCACATTTGCAACTTAATCTCCAGTCTCTCAGATGTTAAATCCTTTAGGGTAAACTTACATTACTCAAAATGACAAAAAAATCAACTTAAAATGGGCAAAGGATCTGAACAAACAGTTCTCCAAAGACAGTAAACCCGTGGCCAGTAAGCACACGGGAAGATACTTAACATCATGTGTCATTCAGTTCAGTTCAGTCACTCAGTGGTGTCCGACTCTTTGTGATCCCGTGAAGCGCAGCACGCCAGGCCTCCCTGTCCATCTCCAACTCCCGGAGTCCACCCAAACCCATGTCCATTGAGTTGGTGATGTCATCCAGCCATCTGTCATCCAGCCATCTGTCATCCCCTTCTCCTCCTGCCCCAATCCTTCCCAGCATTAGGGTCTTTTCCAGTGAGTCAACTCTTCGCATGAGGTGGCCGAAGTATTGGAGTTTCAGCTTCAACATCAGTCCTTCCAATGAACACCCAGGACTGATCTCCTTTAGGATGGACTGGTTGGATCTCCTTGCAGTCCAAGGGACTCTCAAGAGTCTTCTCCAACACCACAGTTCAAAAGCATCAATTCTTTGGCGCTTAGCTTTCTTCATTGTCCAATTCTCACATCCATACATGACCACTGGGAAAACCATAACCTTGACTAGACGGACCTTTGTTCGCAAAGTAATGTCTCTGTTTTTCAATATGCTACCTAGGTTAGTCATAACTTTCCTTCCAAGGAAGATACAAATCAAAACCACAATGAGATACAACTTCACTCTCATGAAGATAGCTATAATTAAAAAGACAGATAATACTGTTATGGAGAATAAACAAGAACTGGAACTCTATTACACTGCTGGAGGGAATGTAAAATGGTATAGAAGCTTTGGAAAAGTCTGGATGTTCCTCAAAAGTTTAAAAATACAGTTATTATATGACCCAGCAATTCTATTTTGAGGTGGAACTCAAGAGACTGAAAAACATATGTCCACACAGAGACTTGTACATGAATGTTCATTGCAGAATTATTAACAATAGCTAAAAACTGGAAACAAATGTGTGTCAGCTGATGACTGGATAAACAAAATGTGATACAGCCACACAATGGAATATTATTCAACAATTAAAAGGTTCAGAATTCTGATACGTGCTACTAACAGGTAGCATAATAACCCACCCTAAAACATAATGCTTTGATATACTGATTATTTTGAGCTTGTTATTGGTTTTTAGTCCTTAAGTCGCATCAGACTCTTTGAGACCCCATTGACGGTAGCCCACCAGGTTCCTCTGCCTATGGGATTGCCCAGGCAAGGATACTAGAGTGGGTTGCTATTACTTTCTCCAGGGAATTTTCTCAACCAGGGATTGAACCCATGTCTCCTGCATTGGCAGGTGGGTTCTTTACCACTGAAACAGCAAGGAAGCCCATTTTGAACTGAGGCCACCTAAAAATAGCCAATACAGAGAGATGCTTCTCTAAAACCCTATATGCCAAAAGACAGATGCTTCATAAACCAGGGAAACTACTCATCACCAGAAAGAAGACTAGAAGTGGATATCACATCTTTTCTTCTAAGGGCCCATTCATTTTTTTCCTAATAATTATATACTCTCCCCTAGAAGCTTAAATCCCCCTTCCCATTTCCTTAGGAAGATAGTATTTAAGATTGCATTTAAGCCACCTCAGAAAATGACTCATTTCTCCCTGGGTATCTCCCATGTACATATGTTAATAAAATTGTTTATTTTTCTCTTTCTAATCTGTCATTTATTACATGGTCTCAGCCAAGAACTCTAAATGGTAGAGTGAAAATTATATTTCCTCCCCTATACTTTGACATGGATAAAGCTTGTAAACATTATGCTAAGTGAAAGAAACCAGACACAAAAGTTCAGACACTGTATGATTCTATTTATGTGAAAGTAGAATAGGCAAATCCATAGAGACAGAGAGTACATTGGTTGTCGCCTCAGGGCTGAGGGTTGGGGAATAAATGGCAGGTGACTGCTAATGAGCATGGGATTTCATTTAGGGGTAATGAAAAAATCCTGACGTAGATTACAACCGTGGTGGCACAATTCTGAGAATATATTAAAGCCCTCTGAATTGCATGTTAAATTGGTGAATTCTCTGGTATATGAATTGTATCTCAATAAAGCTGCTATTACAAAACATGAAAAAAACAGAAAACAAGCTTCAGGATAAAATCATGATCTAGAAAAGACTGTTTCTTAGGGTAAGAAAAGGCTGTGAGCAAATGTAGGGTGAATTTTCAGTTAGAAGTTTCACATTCTGTGAGTCTGCCAAACAGGGAGCTAGGGTGCTGCACGGCCATGGGGCAGTGAAGACCATTTGCATCAAAGCTGTGTTCTCGCTGTGCCTCCCAGCTTGGTCACCCTTCAATCCATCCCTCTCCCCAGGCTGAATGCTCACTGCCTCCTCCAGGGTCAAGGGCTGTTGATGTCATGCTTTGACAGCATTTCTGATGGATGTTACCTCAGGCCTGACTTCTTTGGCTGGTTTCTTTCCCTCTAAATATAAAGTCTTAAGAAAAAAATCAGAAACAGCATTTCCGTCATAGCATTCATTTAAAAGGAAAGGAAAAACTCAATCAAGGATTATGCCTGCTGCCCTTGCCAAGCCAACAGCTCTCTTCACATCACCTAGGGCTTTATCCAGTGCTCTTGTTGGCATTGATTTCTCTCTACCAACAAGGAAAGATATGCTTGCTATGGGTTGCCTTTGTATCACTTGGCTTAAATTCCTTGCCCATTTTAAGCTTTTTTTTCTCCCCCCTTTAACAGTTGACTTTGTGAGTTGCTTAGTGATTTGGAATTAGGGAAAGAAAGGGGCAGTCAGAGAAGACCCACATCATACCTTCTCAACATTCTCTGTAAGTGACACAAATCAATTCTCCCTCCAATTAACATTCCAAATAGGAAAAGACCAGACTGATTTTCATATTATTTATAATAATATTTTTACATCCTTTTCAGATTATCGGTGAGGAACCCTTTGCCCTGACTTCACTTGAGAGTTTGTTCAAGTTTCCATTCTAAGCTAGTCACAGAAGAGGGACTAGATCATGACTTAAATTTATTGTTTCCTTTGTTGAACTGTCAAGGGCACCAAACTGGGAGTCAGATTACCCTGGATTTTTATCTTGACTCTGCCACTTTCTCACTGAGATCTGTGGACCAGTTCTGGCATCTTCCTAGACATTAGTATCATCATCTCTCAAATGGGGAGAAGGAAACTCACTTCACAGTGACTGTAATATTTAGTGTTATGTTGATCATATAAATGGTGTTATCACTCATCAACTGTGGATAACAAAACTTCACAGGTGGCTGCAATGATCAAATAATATAATGCATGGAAAATCACTTTGCGAAGGCCTATAACATGTTAGGAAGAGTTATGATTAGTTGAAATGGAGTGGTTTACTTTATAGTTCTTAACTTTCTCCTTCAACCAGTCACCCAAAGGGGCAGTTGGCAGATGGTAGAGGTGGGTGTCAGAAAATTCTCCATGGAGGGTTTCCCTGGTGGCTCAGTGGTAAATAATCTGCATATATGCATATAAACGTGCATGCTAAGTTGCTTCAGTCATGTCCAACTCTTTGGAACCCTATGGACTGTAGCCTGCCAGGCTCCTCTGTCCATGGGGTTCTCCAGGCAAGAAAAGTGGAGTGGGTTGCCATGTCCTCCTCCAGGAGATCTTCCTGAACTAGTGATAGAACCTGGGTTTTCTGCACTGCAGGCAGGCTCTTTACCACTGAGCTATCTGGAAAGCTATACATGAATGTGTATGTATCTAAATAACTGATTCATTTTGCTATACACTTGAAATAAACATAATTTTGTAAACCAACTATAATTCAATAAAAAGAAAAGAAGTAACTGGTTAGCACCCTGGTCCTAACAGGTGTCTCTTCACCAGGGTAACTAGATACACAAAGGGGGCTGAAGTTATACTTTTCCTGGAGCTCCTGCTATGAAGCAGAGCCTGGCAAACTCAGATGGGTGCTATTCTTTAATTTAAATAGACTCCAAAGAAGAGAGGTGCTAAAGTAGCTAAACCAAAGTAATTCTCCAGGAGGCCTTGTCATTCCTGCACTGATCTCTTTGCATTATCAAACGGTGATTGAAATCATTGCTTCAAGCAGAGCAAGGGGCAGGGAAAGCTAAAATCCTTCTGTTCTCAGGAGATTTCAGGGCAGTTTCACAGAGCACTGGAGCAGGGGCTTTTCCAGCAGAACCTTGCTCTATTCTATTTCCCTCTGTTTGCTTTTGAATCTGAATGGCAACCAACTCATTTGTTCAGATGCAAAACAGGAACAAGCGTGATTCTTTTTTGATCTCTTTTTTTAGTAATCTATTGTTAGTTTCAGACCTACCTTCCAGTCCCTAGAAGACATGCTGGTTGACCATTTCAAAGAGAGACGGCAGGGATCCTAGAATTGTTGTTTCAATAAATAATAAGCTAGGACCTCTATAATCCAACTCCCTCCCAGACAAGCTTCTATCCTATGATGATAGGATAATGTGGAAATCACAAGAGTAAAGTTTGCTAAAAGAAAATAATATGGATGTATTAAAAATGTCTATAATTTTGTGATGTATAAAATTTATACTTTCCCATTTTTATTCCCCTGCAGCTAGTACACTTCAGTCTTAAGAAGGATAAAGAAATAAGGATCCTGAGTTTGTTACCTCTCTGTGAACTGGAGAAATTGAGACAATTTGTCAATTTAGTGAAAAACAAAGTGGATAAAGCACTGGGTACCATGTTGAAATACACTAAAATGGATCTTAGTCTAGTGTTTTGCTTTTTGTTGTTTGTTTGTTGGTTGGTTTAATGCTATTGACATTGTGCAAGTTCCATTAGAGATGGACTTTTTACAAAATGATGGAAGATTCTTACCAACTTTAAATTGATTCCTTAACTTGTTAGGACTGTTTGTAATCTGAGATCTTGACTGCATTCCTTAACAGGAATGAAAAATGTCAACTTCTCTTGAAAAAGTTGTTTTAACAAATTCCTCAAAGTTGAGGATAATGTTAAGAGAGAGTACTTTGGGGCATCGAGTATCTTTTCTACAAACTGAACACATAAACATTTTAGTTCAGTTTTAGAAACTTCTGTTAAGTCCTTAATTTGCCACTGCCCTTTATAAGAATTTGAAATTAGATGAAATTGGCAGCTGTTGAATTTCAAAGACACAGTTGGTTTCCCAACCTTTTCCAAAGCTCTCTTCATCTTGAATTTTTTCAGCATTCCTGGGTTTGTCATTAGACTCTTTCCAGAGGTTATTTATACCTTTGGTCCTTCCTCCTTCGTCAACATTCTCTGCTCAAATTAAAGTTTCCCTGGAAAGCAGTGGAAAGATCTCATTCTTAGAACATTACAGGAAAGCAGCTAGAATATGCTGAAAGCATTTTAATCGAAACAAAATATAAAAGTGAAAGTTCCTCATTTGTGTCCAACTCTTTGTGACCCCATGGAATACAATACAGTCCATGGAATTCTCCAGGCCAAAATACTGGAGTGGGTAGCCTTTCCCTTCTCCAGGGATCGAACCCAGGTTTCCACATTGCAGGCAAATTCTTTACCAGCTGGGCCAAAAGGGAAGCCCAAGAATACTGGAGTGGGTAGCCTATCCCTTCTCCAGTGGATCTTCCTGACCCAGGAATCGAACCGGGTCTTCTGCATTGCAGGTGGATTCTTTACCAACTGAGCTATCAGGGAATCTCTATTCGAACGATGCCAGCTTTAAAAAACAGAACGCCAAGAAATAAAGCTAAGTTTTCTGAAGGTCTCTAATTCATATCCTCTCTCTCTTTTCCTTCCTCCCCTCCTTTTCTCCAAAATCATAGAAGATGGAATGGCAGATCAATCTCCGCATGCATTTGCATAAAATATTCTAAAAGACAAGATACCAGGAATTTCCTTGAATATAACTAAAATAAATCAATAATTAATGAACTGATGCTAATTTTTATATATCACACTTCTATTCCATCGCTAATGTTTTATTGCTATTTTACATTAGATTAAGCAATCAATCCTTATGTCTTCACACTATTGTGGGGATTCAGAATGAGCTTCCCCACTGCTGCATGAGGATTATTTTGAGCTACAGGCAATCAAGACCCTGTGGATTCAAGAGACACTACTGTCCTTCCACTAACTACCTAGATGAATTTAATTTGGGGATTTTTCCCAGAAAAAGTGATTCACAGAGATAAATTTTATCTAAGTGACCCTATCTGTATGACATAGTCAGTATTTAACTGTCAACATCTGTCCTGCTTTTAGTTCTGTGAATGATCCTCCTGACCTTGGCAGCCCTAGGCTCCTATCCCATTCCTTAGCTCAGGATGACATACAGACCTTGTTTTACCTTTCAGTCTCTGACCCTCTCATGTATGTTGGATCTCTAATCCTCTCATGCATGTTGGGTCCCCGTATATATGAAGTTCAGTTCAGCACAGTCGTTTGGTCGTGTCCGACTCTTTGCGACCCCATGGACTGCAGCATACCAGGCGTCCCTGTCTTTTCTCCTATCAATCTGCCTCATATCAACTTAATTCTTAGACCAGCTGGAAGAACCTAGAAGGCAGAAGAAATTTTTCTTTTTCCCTATCTATCCTATAAATGTGTTTGGATTTTAATTTTGTGTCTCACAATGGAGACCTATGGTTTATATAAAATTTACCCAGTGGGTATAAGGCTGGAAAGAGGCTGTGTTCAGGTTTCTTTATCCTGAAGGTGTCATGAAGAAGGCTCTCCAGGAAGTCTATCAACTATTCTGATGTTCATTTATTTCCAGAAATAACAGAACTATTAAGGCTAATCATATCCCTGTAAGCATGACCATGCTCTGAGGGGTTCCACCATACTGGTGGGATAAAACAACATCCTCAAATGTTGTCTTAAGAAAGGGACTCAGGTTGCAAAACTCTGTCATTTACTATTGAACCTATGGTTACTTACTCTAAGGGTGCTCTGCAAAGCAGTTATAAAAATGGTATTTATTTCATTTGATAAATCGTGATAACACGTGTAAGATGCTTAACACAGAGACTGGCGTATATGAAGTGTTAAATGAATATTAGCTATGTCTACTGTGACCAGGAGCAATATTGTGTTAAGAACTGGGACTCTTGGGACTGAATTGCCTGTAACTCATGCAAATGAATTAATCTAAGCCTTAGTTTCCTCATCAGTAATAATGGAATAATTACAACTATATCACGAGGTTGTTCAGGGGACTATATGGGAAAACAGAACAGACAGTGGCACGGAGAAAGCACTCAATCAGTGGTGGTTATCATAATTATTGTTGCAGAGTCCAAAGAAGAAAGGGACTAGGAACTAAAGTATTTCAGTAAGGCTAATTTACTGATATTAAGAGGGAGATTTGCAGACATCAATAATATAGATTTTTAAATTAAATCTTCAGTGAATATATTTCCTTTCCCTGATAACATAGGTAAAACTTGATTCTGAACAGACTTCTGACCTTGTTCATGTCAAACACCTTAAATTGGCAGAATGATCAAGTTGGTACTTCATAGGCTCTTTTTCACTAAATACAGTTTAAAAATATAAACTGCTTTCAGATCATATGTGTGCTGTTTTAAAGTGTTTTTCCCACTTGTTAACATCATGCTTATTCATTTTTGAGAATTTGACAAATGTAGAAATTAAGGAAAAGAAAAATCACCCAAAAGCCTGCCATTGGAAATTACCATCTGACTTTTAAAAATGTTTGCTTTTAGCTTTTAAAATATACAACTGCATAAGTTGGACCACATTTTGTGTATATGTATGTGTGGGTGTATATAAATAAAATTTGGTGTCATGATTTTTCACGTCATGTCATATTTTGGACATTTCCCATGACATAAAAAATATAAAAACCCTCCCTTAAAATGGCACAAGATGTTCCATGAAATGTCTTCACAATAATGTAATTAACTATATCTTTACATTTATGTCTGATAATGGATTATAACAATAATGGATTGTGGGGCATTCATTTTTTTCTCTCGACTGTATCTAAATAGACTGAGCTACATTTTAGAGGAGGGAATAACTAAAACAAGCCAAAAATATTATGAACTTTGGCATTTTTCTAAGCTACATAGGATTAGGTTTTTTAGAGCTGAATGTTTATTTTCCCTACATTCCTCTTTATATGCTTGAGCCCTATCCTGAACTCCTAACATAGATGGTAACCTTCTTCTTCTAGTTCTTCCTAGCAGTCTTTATTGAAGTTCTTGTCTGAATTCTGTCCTATGGAAAATTTATACATCCCTTTTTAAAAGGAGAAATTCTCTCCTTTGTCATTTCTAATCATTTAGCTAGTTTTGATGAAAAGTTTTTAAGAATAATCTGCTAGTGTTTTTTCCCTAAGAGGCCATTCTGGCTACCTCGCTAAGCTCCCACTGCTTCTGTAACAAATAGTTCCTTGAGCTAAATCATTCACAAACAACAATGATTAATCACCCATTCCAAAATTTGTCATCAAAACAGTAGTGGTCATTTTCCACTCGAATTCAGCCCTTGTCTTCCCAAATGCTCTGCTTTCTAATCTTGAAGAAGTTCCTCAAACCTTGGTCATAGAAATCTCCTGGTTCATATTATTATACAGATGAGCAAACTGAGATTCACTGAAATTAGCCAACACCTCAAAGCTGGTAGATGCCAGAATCAGGATTAAAATTAGTCTCCAGACTCCACTGTCTGAGCTTCCCTGGTGGCTCAGATGATAAAAAATCTGCCTGCAATGCAGGAGACCCAGGTTCCATCTCTGGGCTAGGAAGATCCCCTGGAGAAGGAAATGGCAGCCCACTCCAGTATTCTTGTCTTGAGAATCCTATGGACAGCGGAGCTTGGTGAGCTACAGTTCATGGAGTTACAAAGAGTCAGACATGACTAAGCATCTAGCACACACACACACACACACACACACACACACACACACACACACACACATCAGATTCTAAATCCAAGTATGATACTCCTTTCCTCTACAATTATCCTAGTGTTTTTCTTCTTGGGTACTGCTGAAATCTAGATCACTGATCTTCAAAGAAAACCTTTCCTTTCCCATCTCTTCTTAATGAAGTAAAAACTGATGCTGATAACAGAAGGAAATGCATGATATTCTTTATTAACTCACTGCTTTTCTATCATTGTCCATTCTACGAGTGGATGCTTTACAAATTAAATGGCTCATATGATGAAAATACAGACTTCCTTTAGTGAGGATGACTGAACAGAGTCATGACCTGGTGAGTCTCTGACATGAAAAGAACCTACAACATCCACAGAAACACTAAAGAAAGAATAAATACAAACTAACCCATAGTCTTATTTGTATCCCACGTCTTCTGGGCACTATGTTTAGCAGTTATCTGTCTTTGCATTTTTTTCTTTCCTTCCCTTCCTTCTTCAATCAGAGCCATGGTACATACCTATAAACCACTAGATAAAGAACCTGATGATCTGTTTGTACTGAGATAAGAAGGTTGATAATTCTATTTTTTTCCATTTAAAATATACTTCTAATTTTAAAGAGACCCTTATTTGCTTAATTCAAAGGAGTAATTATGAAAGAAAACAGCTTTGCAGCCATGTGGCAATTCTATAATTGCTCTGACTAATGTACCTCTATGTGATGAAATATCTCCTGAGTGTCTACTCACAAACAGGTAAACATTAAAACTGATATAAATGTTTAATCAAAAGTTTTTACCAGCAAAATATCAAGGGCTTCAATAGACCCCCTGCTTTCTGCTGATACTTTCCACTGTGCAGGACACAACAATTCCCTGACTGTGGACTCACATTGAACTTTTCAGGGCAGAAGTTAATTTGGATGTTTAAATCTTTTCTAGGTATTCTATTTAGTTGAAACCTACCCCAAACAGTTACATTTGGAGCTCATATTCCTAACAGAAAGAACCTGAGGCATTTTATAGGTAATCATCACAGAGAAAATGAGCAGGAAAACAATAAAGCTTCTTATTGATATCAGCAATTTAAAGCTTAAAATAAAAATTAACCAAAACCAGAATAGAGTTTATTGGCTTTGAACTGAAAATGTATTTTGCTTTTTAATTTTTTTCCTATTATGTTTCTTGTTTGTAATGAAAGTTTTCCCTGGTTAGACTTTATAGAACCAGAGCAGGTTTACAGAATGCAAATAATGACATTGTTTAACAATATTGAACCACTAGACCAAACACTGTGAGAAAGTACTTGGTGAGCAATTCTGGGATTAATTACAAGGATCCTGATGAGCTGCATTTAAGGTGCACAGTGATTATAGGGGAAAAATCTGTTAAGTCGGCTTGGCAAAATTTTTTTTTTATTTTGTTATGGATTGCATGAAGTTCACAGTTAGCGTTCAAATAGCAAATCCTCACCATTATATCAGCTTTTGATGCAGACATAATCTTCTTATATGGAAAGGTTATTGTTTCTAGGATTTATGCTATTTTATAAATTCTCTAGAAAGGCTGTACTTTTGTTGAGCAAATTTATAGGTAAAGGGGACATAAGAGACCTAGATTTGCATTTGCAGTACATATTTATAGCTTTTGGCTATAAATATAAATATATAAGTACATTTATAGAAACATATAAAGATATGCTTACATTTATATCATACATGTATCTTTATATATATTTTAGCAGCATAACCTTGGTCACATCACTTTCTCTCTCTAAATTTCAAACTCATTGACTGCAAAATGAAGTTGGCATGAAAAGTATATGAAATAAAGTACATGAAAAAAGTTTTTGTACTTTGAGCACTTTCAAATGTAGGGTACTAACTTAATCTTTGCAACTTAGGTCACTTAATTATAATAATTTTATATTATTGCTTCTTCTGTTTCCCTCTAAAATATGTATAGAATATGTATAGTATATTAATATTCATTTTTGGAAAACAGGAGTTTGCTGTGTGAACAGAAGAGCAATAATATCTGACAACTTTCCGTGGATCTCATTTCAGAGTGATATTTTATGTTTATATAACTAAAACTTAGAATTTATAGCCACATATACTGTTTATTGCCAGAACATGAAATAATGCTTTATTAAATGTTTATTAAGATACTCTCCTACTGGATTTTAACACTTATATCGACTTTAATCATGTAGAATTGGATTTAACTGCTATTAATCATAATATATTGCCTGGCATACAGCAAAGTGCTCAGTTGTGTCCATCTCTTTGCAACCCCACAGACTGCAGCCTGCTAGGCTCCTCGGGCCATGGAATTTTCCAGGCAAGAATACTGGAGTGGGTTGCCATTTCCTAATCCAGGGAATTTGTCTGACTCAGGGATAGAATCTTGCATCTCCTGCATTTGGCAGACGGGTTCTTTACCCCTGTGCCACCTGAAACCTGTTAATCATAATATGTGGTTCATTTAATAATATAAAGTGATGACAGAGAAATAAGAGTGTATCTTAAAGATAGGACTATGTATCCTGAATAAATTCTACTAATTTTTTAGAAGTAAAAATTATTTATTTTATCTATCTACCTACCTATCTGTTTTTACTATTTAAGACAGAAAACCCTTAAAGGTTATCTATGGATTCTCCTTTCTCTTTCAACTTCCTGTCCTCATATAATGTTCTTAAGTCCTGAATAATAAGTTATCTTTGAGTTTCTGGAGTCATCAAAATTCTCTTTATAGTTCTAACTAAAGGTCTTTCATAAAGTCAGACTTCCTGATAGAGATATTAAAAGATTAGTGAGACTGATGTTGGAATTGAAGAGAATCCATAGAAACACAATTCTGGGTTTTCAGAGCCCCAATAATGTAAAACCTTTTGGCAAAGCCATATACACACAGCAGCCCTGTCACCAAGGGCCAGGATAGCCCTAGGTACTATGTGTGCATTCCCCATGGCAATAACACAGTACCAGAACATGCTGTTTGCTTAAGAGACATTTATAATTGACACAGTTTTTCTCACTGTGCATATTTGTACTTGAGTTTGTGCTGATCCATCAAGGTCTGTTAGATTTCTCAGTAAAATCAGCCCACATATTTTTTAGATGACAAGATAGGCCTCTTAGCATAGATTTGGCTGTGAGAGTGCGCAAAATGAGAGTCATGTATGTGACTCAACCTCATAGCGTGCACTTGCCTAGGAAGGGCCAAGCGAACTTATCAGGCACATATCAGATCCCCACCGCGCCTTGTTTTGTCCAGCCATTCCACAAACCTTTATCTGGTACCTAACCACGTGACAGGCCCATGTTAGGTGACAGGGGTAAAAAAGCAGGATGTGAATTCACTGCTTAGAGGAGTGATGGGTATGTAAACCGAAAACCTAATGCTAAATATATGTGTGGGCTCTATGCTGTGAGAGCTCAGAGGGTGGGCAACTTCACAAATGGCTGGGTGACTGGCCCAGATCTTGAAGAAAGAGTAGAGTTTTGCCAGGCAGAAATGCAATGAAAGGTCAAAGATAAAAACAAACAAAAAAGTAAATGATGCAAATAACAGGAATGAAAAGGCGCACCACGTTTAAGAAGGGTGAGGTGCTGTCTGTCCTGTTTCCTGGGCATGTTATATGAAGGACAGTTGATGAGCAGGACATCAAGGACGGGAGGTTGGGATCAGGAGAAATACTATCACGGGGGCACCATTTGGTAATGAAGTCCTTTGGTCCTTTTGGATTATGGGCTGGGCTGCCATGATCAATTCTGACCTTTAGAAAAAACAATCTAACTCTGGGATAAAGCTTGTATTGCAGAATAGAAAAAGTGGAGGCCAGGGAGGCCACCTAGGGGAAAGTCCTTTGCCCTGGACTGCCAGATCCTAAAGTCCCTGATGGAATATACAGCCAGGGACCCCGCCAGCAGCATGTTTCCAAAACGTATTTGGCTCCCAGCTTTCAGTCTAGCTCTGTCAGAGCTGAAGAAATAGAGAAATTGCTTTAATTTCTCTTCTGAAACTTCACCTTCCTGAAAACTTCTCTAGGGATTAGAGAAAACAAATTGAAATTCCATGAAAGAGTCTCTCTGAGCTCCTCCTTTTGCCTGCAATGATCTATTTCGTATAGCAAGATGGAGGTAGTAAAATGCAAATTCTGCTGAAGAAAGCATCATCAGGCTGCAAAACTGACCTGGTTTTCATGAACAGAAAAATCTAATTATCCACCATCAATGCAGGCTTCGGCACATATTTCATTTTTATCAACTGTGAGTGGTTTTGGCACACTTTATGACAAGACAATATCTAGATGTGTACATTAAGTTTTTAAATGAAAGCATCAGAAACTGAAGTCTCAGGTTAATGAATTATATAGAAAATTGCTATCACATTACATTACCTTATATAGTATTGGCAGGAGGACTGGTGAGAGAATACAACCAAAACAATGTAATGAAATGGAAATTTATAGGTTGGGGTGTGGAAAAGGCTAAAAAGAGTATCACTCTCCTGATACAGCGAGAGGTCATTGAAAAAAGTGATTCTTAGACAATTTAGTAGGCAGTGTGTGTGTGTGTGTGTGTGTGTGTGTGTGTGTGTGTGTGTGGAGAGTGAAAGAGAGAGAGGAAAAAGAGAGAACAAAGTGTCTTGAGGTCTATGATGAGAAATAGTAATTTACTATCAGAGGAAATGAGATGTAAAAAGATTGAAAGCATGAATAAAATGACATCTGTTCCCCACAGTTCTTTGTGTTAAGCAGATAGAAACTGTGAGGGGATGAAAGCAAAGGAGATAAAAAGGGTTCAGCTGCAACAGTTGGTATTAGGACTGAGGGCCAGGCCTGATTTCTCACAGTGGGGTGAAACAGACTGGAGAGGAAGGGACTAGAACACAGTCTGCCCACTGGACTAGGGCTGGAGGCTGGCTATAAGGATGGCTGGACAAAGCCACCAAAGGTGGAGGAGGTTCTTTCCAAAGCAGCAAAACACAGCACCCAGAAAGTATGGAAATCTATGACAGATGGAAGCCAGGTACACCACTGAGTCAGATGGGCAAGGAGCTGAGTGTTGAAAACTTGAAGATAAAGAACATCAAGAGTTCAAAGGGGACTTCCCTGGTGGTCGAGTGGTTAAGAATCCGTCTGTCAATGCAGGGGACACTGGTTTGATCCCTGTTCCATCAGAGCCCACGAGCCACAACTACTGAAGCCTGCATGCCCTAGAGCCCGTGCTCCTCAAGAAAAACCACTGCGATGGGAAGCCCGTGCACTGTGACTTGCCGCAACTGGAGAAAGCTGCGTGCGGCAACCAAGACCCAATGCAGCCAATAAATAAATAAAAATTGGGAAAAAAAAACAGAGTTCAAAGGGCTGCACACAGCATCATGAAGCAGAACTTTGTCCTTATCTGGGAGAGGTCCCCATCCTCCAAGGGAACTGGTTATAGAAAGGATATGCCTTCATTTAGGCTAAACTGAAGTCATGAAATCAAGACAAGAAGGCAGAAAGCAGATAGGAAACCAAACCTTATTTTCAGATCAGTTCCAGAAATCTAGCAGTTTATTGCTTTTGTCCTGAGTGCCTGAAAGGATATACAGGATGTACAGCAATTCCACAGTAGTTGATAAATGACAGCCTGGGCTATTGGAACAGGAAGACAGGTCAGAATCTGATGGCAAATATACTTCCTGTGATGCTGAGGCCCAGAGGACTAGACTAGTGTTTCTGAAATCCTTCCTCCTTCAGATCAGGGTGGAGTGGGGATGGGAAAGCTGGCTGAGATAAGTTTGGTCTTGTGGAAAAATGGAAAAGGATAAGGCTGAAAAAGCATTTGGAGAAAAATTTGCAACCACCGTAATGTCTTTTCCTGGAACTCTTTCTACTTGTTGCTGTTTAGTCGCTAAGTCATGTCTGACTATTTGGGACCCCATGAACTGTAGCCCATTAAGCTCCTTTGTCCATGGGATTTCCCAGGCACAAATAATGGAGTGGGTTGCCATTTTCTTCCGCCAGGGAATTCTCCTGACCCAGGGATCGAACCTGCGTCTCCTGCACTGGCAGGCAGATTCTTTACTGCTGAGCCACCAGGGAAGCCCCTTAATTATCTATTTCTTCCCTAGTAGCTTTTGAATGATTATCTATTTTTTTATGATGATCTGTAACTATTAGTTATTTAAATAAATGGTTTTTCCAAGCATCTAGGCATAGGAGATGGCTAACATGGTATGGAAGGTTGAGGAATTCTGTGGGGAAAATATAATAAATTTTGATCTGCTGCTACTGCTGCTGCTAAGTCACTTCAGTTGTGTGCAATCCCATAGACAGTAGCCCACCAGGCTCCCACGTCCCTGGGATTCTCCAGGCAAGAACATTGGAGTGGGTTGCCATTTCCTTCTCCAAGGCATGAAAGTGAAAAGTGAAAGTGAAGTTGCTCAGTCGTGTCCGACTCCTAGCGACCCCATGGACTGCAGCCTACCAGGCTCCTCCGTCCATGGGATTTTCCAGGCAAGAGTACTGGAGTGGGGTGCCACTGCCTTCTACAATTTCGGTCTAGATACATTTAATCCAAGCTGTGATAGGGAAATGTCTTAAAGAATCTATGAAATATGGGTCATCAGTGGAGATTAAGTGTCTAGGTGAGAATTCTCTATATATTGGTCATGTATATTAAAATGGAAATTGAAGCCCTTTATATGAGCTGCTAGACTTTTGCCAATGGGGTTATTTTAGAAAAATAAGGCCAGGAATCTAGTATCCAATACTGCAATGTTGTTAAAAAAAAAAAAGCGTGTGTGTGGGGGAGTGGGGTAGGAGGGAGATCAGAGAGAGACCAAGAGAGACACAGTCAGACATAGCAAGGCACCAGTAACCATAGAACGACAGAAATTGAAAGGTCCTTGAAGCTTAGGGTAAGCTTTAACTTAAAGAGGGAGACTTTAACTTGCAGAATCAGAAGAACCACAATTATACAAAAACAAACAAATAAAAAAGCTCATGTTTTGGGCCAAGGGGATGCTATTGGAAATGAAGCCAAAGGACTGATTTACATAGTAATCTGAAGGGACACAAGGCAAGATTTCAAGATAGCAAAGCTGTTTGTGGTGCACTCAAGGAGAAAGCAAAGGAGAAGGAATATCAGAGGAGGAGTCGTGATGAATGGTGACTTTCCTAGGAAGTGGCCTGAGAAAAATTAAGCATGGATTAGAATTTAAGAAATGGGTTCTGAGTGAAAACAAGATTCATGGCATTATGTGAAATCAGATTCTGAACTTGTTGAGTCCTGAGGTTTATGGAAGGAACGTGATATTAGACCATGGTTCCTCCAATTCAGTGGACCACCAGAATTTCCTGGAGAGCTTTCAAAACAAACATACAGATTCCTTGTCCTCACCATAGAATCAGAACCTTGGATGCATAGATGAGGGCTCAGTAGGGTAATCTACAGTGTGAAAAAGCAGCTCTAATAATTCTAAGACTGTGATCCATCAACTGGCCTTAGGAAATTATTTTAATAGTTTCAACAGCAGATATCATTATGAACAGGGCCTTAAAAAAAACCTGTCTTCCATATCTCTACCTCCCATATTGAAACAGTTTATGAAATACTTCCGCAGACTGACCAGGCATCATATTGTTTATTATTCAGGGTAAAAGCAAAAGGTAGTTTGCCCACTGTAACATAGCAGGTAAATTTTCCATCAAGTCTATTTTCAGTACATTGATTAGCAGTAAAAATTCATAAATTGGCTCTTAGAATGCCTAAATCTGTGACATTCTGCAGAGGGGGTATACTTTATGGTAGATTGATTTGTTCTGCATCCTGTATAATTGTCCATTATAAAATCTGATGGAAAGCTCTTGTACAAATCACAAGCATCAGGGGCTGCAAAGAAGATGAAGTCTGACATTTATTACTGTGGAACTGGACCAGGTTTCTCTGGCCCTACTCCATGCAAAGTCATTTTCTCCAGTTCCTATTTGGGGGCCAGATAAAATAATTGTCAGGGTGTTCCAATAGTGACATCCTTCCTGATAAATTTAGCTTTTACTGAGGGATCCACTTTCCATGCATGTGGTTAACTATGCTATTTTCTCTGAGCCCAGAGATTATTCGCAGAAGTGACAGCTGGAGCCTCAGGATGGAGCTACAATTTTATGGTGCAGAGTCTAAGCCTGGAAATGCAACTAGTAAACCATAAATGCCAAAGACATCATAAAGAAAACTGTTCTTTAGGAAGTACTTGCCAATTTCTGAGCAACTAATTATTCCTTTACCTACCCACTGACTTTTATGAATAAAACAGGCCAGGAAATGCATTTTTTAATTAAGCAGGCGGTTATGATAAAATGAGGTACTTTTCATCCTTAGCAAGAGACCTCTTTTTCATGCCCTCCTCTGGAATGTGTTCTGATCAATGTGTTTTTAGGTCCACTTCCATTTTCAAACTTTTATAAACAATGACTGTCAAGCAAAATTGAATGTTCTTAGGATGAGAGAGAACAGAGTATTCACAGTGAAACTGACTGCCTCCAAGGCTCTTTCCGGTTTGGAAATTTTCTCATCTTGGTACATCTTTTTTTTTTCCTCCAACTCTGTGGAACTGAGAGAGAGGTGTTATCTCTGAGATTCAAGATTCAAGGATCTACTACAAAAGCTGCAGGAGAAAAGGAATGCCCAAGAATGCTCCTTGGGTCTGGCTTCTGTGAAGGAAACACAGTGCCTCTCTCTTGCATTTCAGTTCTCTCAGTTGCCTTTGAGTGCCAAACTGAATGTAGATCAGAAAGACCCCCTTGAATGCCTGTCAGAACTGGCTAGATGGAGAGAAGCAGAGGACTCTATGATTTAGTGAAAGTGGAAGTTGCTCAGTGGTGTCCAACTCCTTGCAAGTGTGTAGCTTTTCCCTTCTCCAACGGATCTTCCCAACCCAGGGATCAAACCCAGGTCTCCCACATTGCAGCAGATTCTTTACCAGCTGAACCACAAGGGAAGCCCAAGAATACTGGAGTGGGTAGCCTATCCCTTCTCCACAGGATTTTCCTGACCCAGGAATTGAACCAGGGTCTCCTGCATTGCAGGCAGATTCTTTGCAGTAGTTTAAGTGAAGATATAAGTGCAAAAAAAGTTGTCTAAATATGGGCAAAACAGGAAACACAAATAAAGGAGGAGTTT
Organism: Antilocapra americana; assembly: GCA_007570785.1. Classification (NCBI taxonomy): domain Eukaryota; kingdom Metazoa; phylum Chordata; class Mammalia; order Artiodactyla; family Antilocapridae; genus Antilocapra; species Antilocapra americana. Next base: position 3,521,829 of record ML664199.1, read on the forward strand.
GTGGTAGGGAAGAAGTGAAATGAAGCGAGTCACTCAGTTGTGTCTGACTCTCTGCAACCCCGTGGATTGTAGCCCACCAGGCCCCTCTGTCCGTGGGATTCTCCAGGCAAGAATATTGGAGTGGTAGGGAAGAGAATGGTAGTAAAAATTTCTCTTTCCTTGGGAAACGACTATGTTAGAAATAGGGTACTAGTTCCGTGTACAAGAGCTTAATTGACTGGATGGTCTTTCAGGGAATGCTACTAACCAGAGTTCTTATTTGCATTTCCTTAATGCAAACATAAAGAAAGATGATCTGTAAATATCAGTGTGAGATATTTATGTAGTATGATGTCTGAAATGCCCCCAAACACTTGGCGTTGTATCTCACTAACTCATTTAAATTTTAGAAAATAGTTCAAGTATTATTAATTCCATTTGCTATGAGAAAATTATTTATTGATTTTTTTTAAAAAAAAGCCTGAATTCAGTAAATCTGACTCAGAGTATAAATACAGAATGTAACCCACAGTGGAAAAAAAAATACAAAACTCCACAGTGGTATGAAAAAAAAAATGAGACTGAACCCCAAAGTGAGAGATCTTGATATTTGATCTATTCTCCAGCTGGACCCAAAGCATGTTTGGAAGCATGCAAATAAGGACACTGACAGGATATTGTGGAGGTCCTCTCTTTAAGGCACTAACTGTCCCAAGAGTGACTCTGAAATGTAGTTCTCAGACCTTTATTATGGTGATAAAATTCACATCAACTCAGCCGTCAGTTCTTTTTGCTGTGGAGATGAAGTTGAAGGGATTTCTCTGTGCTCAAAGCTTTGAGCTTCCATAGGATTGCAGTTTTATGGAAAGTCCATTGAAATAAAAAACAAAGGAGTTGAACTAGGACCTGTTCTAGACCCCATGAACATGATTCTGAATTGCTTTTCGATAGACAGCAGTATATTTTACAATTCTTTGGTAATGAAGGTAATAAATATAGAAATTGGCTGCTAACATAGTGAGAAGTTTGTTCAACTTTAAAGCTCCAAAAATTAACATGATCCCATTTTAGAGTGGGGCTAAAAATTTTCCCTATTTTTAGCTATCAGATTTAGGGTCTGTGACCGGGCCTACTTAGAATCCTAGAAAACAGAAGAATTAAATAATATATCCCAGGTGGTGCTATTGGTAAAGAACCCGCCTGCCAATGCAGGAAACATAAGAGACATGGGTTTGACCCCTGGATTGGGAAGATTCCCTGGAAAAGGAAATGGCAATCCACTCCAGTATTCTTGCCTGGAGAAGCCCATGGACAGAGGAGCCTGGCAGGCTACAGTCCATAGGGTCGCACAGAGTCAGACACGACTAAAGTTACTTAGCACACACACACTGCAGTGGTGGAAATTACTACTCACTTTGAGAACTTTTACTGAATTCCCATTGGATCCTGTCTTGCTTAGGAGAGAGCATGGAGTGTGGAGGCTGTGTACTCTGCTGAAGCAGTGTGCCTCTAGACCAACATGTGATATTCTTAATCCATCATGGTCAGACTACGCAGAGAATAGACCTCTATAGGGATCATAAGTATACTCTCTCTGTATTATAACACAGGTGATCACAATGCTTGCAGCCAGTAGGATTTATTTTCTAAGAGATTGCTACCACTCCTGAATCATGATCAGACAATAAGGGACAACTTTAATCTGTCTTTGTATATCCCAGACCCTATGAATTAGGATTCTGGAGGAAGTAGAGCACATTTTCTTACACTTCTCTTGCTATGAAACTACACTTTCAAAATTCCTCTCCTCATTTAGAAAAATGGAACTATAAAAATTCAGCCCCAGAGTTCATGCGTGTAGAAACATTTTGATGATTCTCCAGGGTAACTAGTCACCTGGAAATGGATAGGACTTACATGAGGCTCATGTTCGTAGTTCCAGTCTTCACAGGGGAAGTACGAGAGGACTGAAAAGCATCACTCATTAGTGACCATATTTGGCAAAGGCCAAGTCTCTCCACCCTCATGTCCCCTCCCCCCTCCCCCACTATTATTCATTCTGATAGAGCTGTGGCACAGGCCAGATGTCATTCCAACGTTAAAATTACATTGTTTCTATAACAACGCCAGCTTACCTCACTCTTAAACAGATCACACGAATGTTTCTCTGTATACTGTCAGGGAGAGGATGAGCTAGATCTTTCCAGTGGCTTTGCCAAGCACACACTGTAGGAGGAGTTAAGATTTTCTCAGAACATTGCATAGCTGGCTCCCAGCCTACAAATCTCCATGTTTCTCTGCAGCATAACTCATTGCAATAGAAAACACCCTTTAGTGGTTCCTTTGATTCCTGGAGGAAATTACAGATACCTGTTCTTGGGTCAGGTAGAAGGCCATTAGCCAGAGCTCTTTTCTTGTCTGTTTCCTTCTCCCTTCCTTCTTGGGGCCTGATGACCTTGAATTCATTTATGGCCCATTACTTAAGAATATTATGTGAACTATCTCTCCTAAGGACCATTTGAAACTTGGAAGATAACAATTCCAGTTTCAGGATCAGAATCCATATGGACTCTGAACATTATGGAAATGATAATTTTGGAAGCTTAATTCCTCCTTCCTCTCTTATCTCTCCTACAGTCCCACTTGCTTTCACCTCTGTGCCCCTGGTGATAGAATGGGGACCAAGAACTGCAGGATCACTGACAAAAGTCACCCTCGGGTAAATTTGACCTCATGGTCAAATGCCAGATGAGCACATCACTTGTTGATCAAGTCACTACAACTCTTCCAACTACTGCAGTGAGCCTAAAGAAAGAAAGAACTTTTTTCTTTAGTTTTAGAGATTTTGCCCCTAGTTGACCTCATGCTTCTAAATGTCCATAATATAATTTTTTAATGAAAGATTCATGTCAGAAAAATCAACCCATTTAGATATTTACCAAAGATAAAACCAATCATTACAAACCATGCTAGTAAAACAAGCTAATATGTTTAGTATTACATGGAATCCTGGCATTTCTTTACTCAATGCACCCTCTATTTTATTCTCCTCTTTTGCCTCTTAAGCAAAAAGAAAATTCAAAGTAGGGTATAAATTATAAAACCAAAAAACTCAGAAATATTATTCTATTCTTGAATGGCAACCCCATTCCCTTAAAGAAAACAAACAAAAAAAATTCATCAATAATATACTTCTCCAAGATTACCCTGGTGTGTAAGATAAATGCTGCTATTATTTCTCCTGGGTCTGACTTTCAGTTTCTTGTGACTCAGTCAAGGTCTGATAACTATTTCCTCCTCATTCAATGCTCTTTGGCTCTATAAGCAAATCAAAACTGGATTTACAAATTTACATGTCATAGTAAATTTGAGGTTATCTACCCAAACTTCCTTGGTGGCTCAGTGGTAAAGAATCTGCCTACCAATGCAGGAAGCATGGGTTTGATCCCTGGGTTGAGACAATTTCCTGGAGAAGGAAATGGCAACCAACTTCAGTATTCTTGCCTGGAAAATCCCATGGATAAAAGACTATAGAAGGCTATAGTCCATGGGATCACAAAAGAGTTGGACACGACTGAGTCACTAAATAACAACAACACTCCTCCAAACCAGAGTTTTAAGGGCAGGTAATTTATTTGGGAGAAGAAATGGAAACAAAGCTTGATCCAGACAATCAACCTCAGCAAAATCAGCTCCAGTGGAGAACCATGACTCCAGATTGAAAGCCCAGGCATGTTTCTGCTTTCTCTGACTGACTGCATGATATTTTACTGAGCTTTGGCTCTGGAAATCTAAGCTTTGAGGTTCCTGAATATTCTGGTTTGAAGAAACGTATGCTGATATGGATCATGTAAAGCGAAGGGTTTTACAGTTTGGAACAGGGAAAGTCTCTTTTGGTCCTGAGAAATGCTGAACAGTTTCACGTGTGTGTGTGTGTGTGTGTGTGTGTGTGTGTGTGTGTGTGTGTGT
>ML664199.1:3532990-3743552 GCA_007570785.1 Antilocapra americana
ACACACACACACACACACACACACACACACACACACACACACACACATATGTATATACATATATTCTTACATACATAACCAAATTACCATGCTGCACTCCTCAAACTAACATGATATTGTAAGTCAACTATACTTTAATAAAAGAAAATGCCAAAAAGAGGAATAAGGTTAGCGTTTAAAGGTTTAAAACATGTATCACAATAGGTAATACGTGCCAAGTGCCTCTGATAAAATAAAAGCATTCAATAAGCTATAGAAATAATGTCTGTCACCGCTGACAAGTTGTATGACCTTTGAGAAACACAGTTATATTTTGTTTCAATTTTCCTAACTGTCCAATAAAAGCTGAAACACCAAAAAAAAAAAAAAAAAGAAGAAGAAGAAGAAAAGTCTTTAAGAAATAAGAGAGTTAGCCGTCCATATTTTGGAGGGAGGCAGAAATAAAGACATGAGTTTTAGCAAACATGGGGAAATAGTGAAAGACAGGGAAGCCTGGTGTGCTGCAGTCCATGGGGTCACAAAGAGTTGGACACGACTGAGTGTCTGAACAACAACAGCAACAGAAGTAAAGGTGGTTCAGGCAGTACACATATTCTAAGGCAGGGACTTACCAGTCTTGTTTATGGTTTAAGGAAATTATGTGGCTGGAGAAAATGTGATCTAGGAGGAAAGATGAGAAGTGAAAGCAGAATGGTGGGGAGAAGGGTCATCCATGTGGGCTACGGAGACTCTCAAAATGACTTTGGTTCTGAGCAAAGTGGGGAGAAATGTTTTGAGCACAGAAGGGATATAACCTGACTTAAGCTTTAAAGAATCACTCTGGTACCTTTGTCGAGAATAGATGGTAGAGATAAGGGTCGGAGCCAGGAGGCTACTGTAATTCCAGCAAAAGATGAGAGTGCCTCAGAACAGAACAGTAATATTTAGGAAGGCAGACTGTATGCTACAGATGTTGGCACATGGGTGGATGTGATGGTGGGAATCTTTGGTACATCTATTCTGATTGCTACTCTTTTCTCATAGAGCTAGGAAGCAAGATCACCAGCTGAGAGTAGGGGGACAGAAGATGGGAGGTACTAGACATCTGAGTGGAGAAAAGGCTTGACTAAAATAGCTTAGGAAAGTGGGAGAGGGAATGACTAGGGAGGTACATACAGATCGATGGCATTATCAAGTGCTTACTACTCAATTTTGCCTTCTTTCCCACAGGTATCAAAATCTTTCTCTACCCAGAGCTCCAGGCAGGTCTATCGACTGAGCAGAATTGGTAGATGAGAGAATGTGTCTTTGCCAGTTCTGAATTAATCTAACCCACTCCTTTGGTAAACTGAGATTTAGAACATTTCTTTTAAACTTCCATCTCTGTGTGTAGTTTGCTAGTTACAGATTGGCTAATGCTCTACTATGGAAAATAAATAGGATGCCTATCTAAATATCATGTACCGAGAGGACATGATGACTCAGGCTCTTGGGTATTCATGCTATATGACAAGGGCACCAACTGTAGCTGAATGTCTGAAACATGAGCTCTGTTAACGTGGCAGGAAGAAGACACCTTCTCACTCAATTTCTACTTCACTTTTAGTTTTTTGCATTCCAGCTCAAGGTTATATACCTTTTTCACCTCTTGGCTTCAATTTTCAAAAGGTTCCAGGGAGATCAGCAGGGTTTCTGTTTTGGAAAACTGGCATGACTTTTTAACTAGACCCAACCACATCACAACTAATTTCAATAAATTGAGGAGATAATGAAGAACGTTAGTCACCACTGAATGAGGTGTGTATGCTTGCTTCTGCAATTTAAAGGAACAAAAGAAAAAGGTTCATTTAAGTCTTCTTAAAAGGGGCCTTACCCTAAAATGAAATTTGGAGAAGGGGTAAATCTGAAATGCAAATGACTTTCCTGTTTCACAAGCAATTTAGTACTACCTAATGAATGCTGAGTCATCAAAGCATTTCTTGTCGTTTCTGCACCCACAGTGGGAATTGGTTTCTGACCTTTAAAACACCCTACTCTTCTGAATTGCTTTTCACGAGTTATTTCTCCATTCTCCTTCCCACTCAGTTTACTTCTTGGAAGTCTTGTTGACCTTTATCATCATTCCTCTCTCTTACCCAATCTTAAGTCTGCTCATCATTCTGTCCTTTATGTCAATTACTGTTTCTGAGAATGCTTAAGTTTAGAAGGACCATTAACACATGAGGTCATACACAACTGTAAACAGATGACCAGAGTGAGCTCACATGTGACAGACTCCTTGTTAGATTTTTACCAAGATCTTCATTTTTCAAGTGGTCTATCATCTTTGGAAAACCTAGGTTGTTTTTAAGCAGATTGTTCCTTTGTCTTTCCAATCTAGAAATAATAACTATGTCTTTCCAATCTAGAACATAATAATAAGCTCATATCCATTACATCGGTGATGCCATCCAGCCATAGAACTGTGATTCTATACTTAGTCAAAATTTGGTGAGCACAATGTAAAGCAAAAATAAAAGGAATTTTGAATAAAAGTATAACATATTCTTCAGTATACTGTATTTCTCTTAATTTTGAAATATATAAGTATTTTATCAAATTTAAACAATGAAGAGGAGGAGAGGGAGGAAAGACCATTTCAATATGGCCCAGGAAGAGGGTAGAGGAGAAGACATGATTACTATGCAACCTAAGGCAAGACATGGGCATCCCAGGTGGTGCTAGTGGTAAAGAACCTGCCTGCCAATGCAGGAGACGTAAGGAACGCAGATTCGATCCCTGGGTTGGGAAGACCCCCTCTGGAGAAGCTCATGGCAATCCACTCCAGTATTCTTGTCTAGAGAATCCCATGGACAGAGGTCTGGCAGGCTATGGTCCATAGGGTCACAAAGAGTCAGACATGACTGAAGCGGTTTAGCATGCACACAAGGCAAGACCCCAGTGATGGTTCCTTTTTCTGGTGACTGTCTCCTAAATATTGTCACCGAGTGCTAGTCAGAAGAAATGCAGTGTCTTGAAGGCATCATGAGTACCTCAAAGAAGCAAGGAGGGGGTACTAAAGAGCAAAGACATCCTGGCTTTTTCTTTCCTCCAGGAAACATTATTTTTGACTTCTTAGGCATGGTAGCTTAGCCTCAGAGCTCTTCTTCATGGCACAGTGCTGTCTTCTTCTAGCACCTACCTGGAGAGCTCATTTGGAGAGTCCTCTGGATGGAATCCATACATTGGGGAGCACAGAACATATGTATGGCAGTGGGACTGGGGGTGGGCAAGAGGGATAAAGTCAGGACCAAGCAGCTGACTATAGGCTATTCAAATAGGACACTCAGGTCTGATTTGTGGAAGCAACATCATCAGTAGCTGCAGGTCCACACTGGCCAGAATTTATGAACTCAACTGTGGTGTGCCAACTCTAAATTTTTATAGTATAAAATAGATGACCAAGTTCACTCTTTCCTGTAGGCCACCACCTTGAACTTCAGAAAGGATGGTGCATTTTTATTTTAGATATTCAGACTCAAATTTCAGTTTCTGATGATATCAGTAGACATAGATAATTTGCTGGGAAGATCACCATGTGACTCAGGAATAAAACCCACCATTAAAGGTCAGAGACATGTACTTAGAACTGCATTTCTGGCTTCATATCCCATCCCCTTACACACACCGTCCACAGTCCAGAAATTCAGCCTTTTCCAGACAAGACGGATTTGACCAGTAGATGGAGTAGGTGTTTCCCAGAACCTTGTAGCTGCTAGTTAATGACGCAATCTTTCAAGAAGGGACAGAGCCATCCCCAGCAATTCAATATTGAGCTTTATGTACAATTGCAGCTGGTGAATGTAATGAATGACATGGACAGCTCTTGCTTTGTAAGAGATGAGGCCATTGTCATGGATAAATAACTGAGTAGGAGAATTAGCAATAGAGAAGCAGTGGGACACAGAGGAAAAGGGGAGCTTGCAGTCCCCTCATTTCTTCACAATTTTGCTTAACATTAGTCCAGTCTCTGGGAGACAATCCCAAGTGCAATTTTCCCCCCCTCATCTTAACTGTTTTTCAAAACTGATCCTTTTATTCTGTGGTTTTGGGGGAGAATGGGATGGGGACAGTCCACTTTGCAGCCTTGTGAGAAGAGAGTTGTGTCAAATCTCACAGGCTGCCAAGCCTTTCTTTTGGCAGAAGTGCTCGGTATATTTCACTAGGGATAATTTATCACGCTTGCTTTGGGTGTTCCAAATGTGCAAGCTGTGGCTAGTTTCCAGAGACGGCAGGGCAATAAACTCCACTTCCCTAAAAGAAAAACAGTAACCACATCACCTTTCAATTAAACGGGCCATGGAAAATGAACAGGCACAGATGATCATGGATCTTCAGAAACCTTCAGGATGCCTGTGCTTGGCTGCTGGTGGTGGGAATAACAATGGTGTAGCTCAAGAAGCCTAGACTGAGGGTCCTGGGAACTGGCAAAGCATCTGCTTCTACATCTGTTTCTCTCTGTATATTTTTATGTAAGAATACGCACATACATACACATGTGAGAGGGCTAGACAGCATATTAAAAAGTAGAGACATCACTTCGCCAACAAATGTCCATCTAGTCAAAGCTATGGTTTTTCTAGTAGTCATGTATGGATGTGTGGGCTGGACCATAATAAAGAAGGCTGAGCACCCAAGAATTGATGCTTTTGAACTGTGGTGTTGGAGAAGACTCTTGAGAGTCCCTTGGACTGCAAAGAGGTCAAACCAGTCAATCCTGAAGGAAATCAATCCTGAATATTCATTAGAAGGACTGATGAGGAAGCTGAAGCTTTGGGCACCTGATGTGAAGAATTTATTCATTAGAAAGGACCCTGATGCTGGGAAAGATTTAAGAAAGGAGGAGGGGACGACAGAGCATGAGGTGGTTGGATGGCATTACTGAGTTTGAGCAAGCTCTGGAAGATGGTGAAGGAAAGGGAAGCCTGGCATGCTGCAGTCCATGGGGTCACATAGAGTAGGACAATGAACGACTGAACCACAACACACATGTGAACCCTCGCATGTTCAAGACCAAAACATACAACTGTTGGATGCTATCAGAAGAATTATAGCCTTCTTCTCTATGAAACCAGTGAAGTCTTTCTCATTGTCTCTGAAGTCCTGCTTTTCCCAACTCCTTCCTCACCTTCCAGGTATCCTCAGGGTGCTTCCTTGATAATCCAAGGCCCAGAGGAGCAGGAAACAAACAGCAAGTCCCCCCAGATAAGTGAGCCATGTTGGGACTTGTCCTCACCTCCTCAGCTCTTCCTAACTATATCCAATGTCCTTTATGCTTTCAAGGTAAGGGTTCCAGAAGCTGCTTAGCAAATCACTGACTTGTACATTATGTTAACTCAAGTCACATATCAGCATCTTACAGGCAACTTCCAGGCCAGCGTTCAGAGGATTAACATATGGTGTGCATTTTGAGTGGGCAATTAGTGCATAAAAGGAGGGGTGTGTGGGGACAGACTCTCACCCCAAGTAGGACACCATCTTCAGAGGCTCCCCCTACTTTGGTGGTCTCGGATCACACTACCTTCTTCTGTGGACATCCCAAGAACTGGCTCATCACAGAAACAGCCCAGGACCACTCCAGTGATGTGAGTTTTGAAGGATAGGAGAACTCAGAGGTTACTCAGGTCACTTTCCTCTCCAGGAAACACAGGGCAGACTGCTACTTAGTTTTGTTCTCCTGACTTTTGTTTTTGTGGATTTGCTTATGGGTTGACAGGATCAATTCCTATGGAGCAGAGGACCACCTTGGGCCAGACTCTACCTTCAAATTTATAGATGCTGTAAGGCAAAATAGGGTCTAATGAGTTTTATAGTGCATTAGAAATATCTTCCTACTTTTTAGGGGGATGCTAATCCATATGACTTGTTCAGTCCTTGCCCTTTTTTGCCCTGCTAAAGCATTTATAAGAAATAGCAGACAGAAGGGACTCAGTAGATGTTAGTTCTTATTTTTGTCCTCAAAATGTATTCCAATACCACGCCCCAGCTTCCTGTTCCAAATCCGAGTGGAGTGCTCTAGTTTTTCATGATCCTGCCCGACTGCTCTGCTCTAGTTTGACACCCAACAAGGTAAACTGCATTTAGGTGATAATGGGTGACTGTGGGTTGACAGATAAGCCTTCCTAGTCTATGTTATTTCTTGACTTGTGCCTCTCCTTTGGGCTTCAGCTTCTATCACACTTCTCCTCTGTCCTGTATGATCCTTCAGATGCTTCTCTTCCCTGCCCTCAAGTTCTTTCCGTTTAGGTAACTAGAGGTCATCTTTCAGGAAGTCATTTAATGCTGCTCTTGGTGGTGTTCTGAGCTCAGAGGATTATTCTCATTGTAGAGTGAACTGTGATCCCAACCTCTATTCTAGACTATGTACAGAATCCAGTTCATCAGAGCAACAAGATAAGGTTTAGCTAACATGATCCCACCTGTTGGTCTGTGAAAGGACAAGTTTCAAGATTTTAATCACAAAATTCACACACACACACATACCATGCTCATTTCCTACAGTTATGTAGCTTAACAAATAAGCCCATCTAAGTTTCACCTGCATGGTGACAGAAATGGGGTTAAAAATTGAAAAATATTAAGTAACCATGCATTTAATTTATACTGTACCTAATAGAATAATGCTGTATTCTGAAATAAATCAACATGTGATGGATGAACAGGTTGCATGAAGGCATGTTTTTACATATAGGCCTACAGGCCAACATTAAGAGGAAAGAAAGAACTAATCACAGTGGTTCAGCAAAGGGACACAGCCTGCAGAATGTCATCAGAGATTCTATTTCAACTATGTGCAGTTAACTTGAAAATCTTTTAACCCTGACACTGTTATTAATGAAAATGGCAATTAGTAAACACTTTGGTTCTAAATTTCACTTTATTAATATTTCCTCTCTCTGCTATCTACTAGTATGCTGGACTACTAGACTTACATTTTTTTAAAAAATGCCCTATTTTCCACTGCTAGCTGTGTTCTGCTTTGATAAACTCAGGACAGTGTGTAATTTCTGCATTGTGAAAAAGGGAATGGTGATACATTAGACCAAACATTTTTGAATCAAGAATTGGCAACTAGAAAGACTGAAAACAACTTTGTTATGACCAAGTAGGCTATAATTGGCATGATACATTTTTGTCGACTGAATTTTATGTATATGGAGCAGAAGTGGGAAAAGAGAAATCACATGTAGGCCTCAGTCTATGTATTTTTCTGATTTTATGGATGATTACATTTATCCAAGGCCTCTAATGCCTTATAAAAGATGAATGCATTCTTCTGGGAGGAAAAGCCAATTAACTTCCTTGTGTGCAGAGATTGGTAACCTTGTTTCTTCTGTCTTAGGTTTCAGCGGGACACCCGCATCTTTGGATGAAGAATGCTGACCAGTGGAATCTTGGCTAAGAATGCAGTGTCCTGGCCTCATGCCCAGCTTTTGTGGCAGGGAGTTACCCCCCAAGTGCTTTCTTTTTTTTTTTTTTAACCAACACTAAAGTTGTGACTTCGAAAGCAAGATTTGCTAGCGCAGCAGAGGAAACTGGGCTTTCCTTTTCTAGCTATCAAAACCAAGTCTTATGTTTCCTTGCAACCCTCAACTGGCCTCCTTGGTCTGATATAATCACAGTATTCATAAAAATCTTGGTGGTGGAAGTTGAGGAGAGACAAGAGCATGCAGGATTCTCCTAGTTTTGCGGAACTCCATCTATGTGGCCCTGTCAACAGGGATGTAGGAGAAGGACTGTGTGGTGAAGGTGAATCCTGATGTGTGTGTATCCACAGAGGAGTAACAGCAGAGAACAATGAGAAAGGGAAAATGCAGGGCAGCTGTCACTGACCGTGTAGGCTTCCTGCACAGGATTAAAATCCAGAAACTGGCTGACGCTTCTGAGGCGTGATCGTGGCTATTGCCTCATCCCCTACTGTCAGCACATGACAAAGTGTGCTGTGGCTAGCAGGAGAGTCTTTCCAAACATTGCAAAATATTGGTCATGTTCTCTTCAATCTCTCATCAACCCATAAGAGGTCACGGGAGATATTAGAAATTCTCTGTCCAATTCAATGTTGGCAGAATACACCAAAGCAGAAGAAACAGAAATGGAGTTGAAATAATACACTCTTGGAGTCTCCTTCACTGATGCTTTCAGATATAACAAAACTTACCAACATTTTAAAATAGACCTAAAACCACCTCAAATCCCAGGTTATTTTTCTCCCTTTAGCCTTCCATTCTAATAAACTGTTCGCCTACCTAACAAGCGATGGTCTTCTAAAATCACTTCAGCTTATAGCGGTGATACTTAAGTTTTAGAAAGAGTCCTAAAGGAGTTGAATCAGTATCTTAATTGGCATTATAATGTCCATAATAGAGATGTGATTAGAATTAGTTTCCCATCCATGAAGTGGTTTGAAAATTGTGATTTAGCCCCTGTACAGCTTGCCTAGAGTAGGATAGCTTTTAAAAAATCAACATGTCTTTCTGTCAGAGTTTGGTTAGGCAGAATTTGACTGAAATTGCACCTAGTCAATAAGATTATTTTTATTTTGTTTGAGAGACATAGATCACTATTCCTTACGTTTCTTTTCTTTCATCTCAGGCAAACGAGGCCAACTTTTTTGTATCTCTGAATCTGAAGCCTTGCAACTGCCTGGCAATGGTCTTGAGAAGGAATCACTGCAGCTATGACTTTGATGTTTCTTTGAAGAAAAAAGAAATACAGACAAAGGAAGGGGAAAAGACAAGGGAGGAGGAGAAACAGCCAAAGGAAGAAGAAAAGAGGTAAGGGAAGGTAAGAAAGAAGGGGTTGTATGAAGAAAAAAGAATTTAAGTCATCAGAGCTTCCAAGGGAGTATCAACTCTGATAGCCGAGATACCTCTAACTTGGCTCCTTCACCTCCCGAGTGAGGAAAGAGCGTCATTTCTAAAGGTCTCAAGTGAGTCTGGCATATGCTTGATGCTTTGCCATCACTGCTCGGGTGCTTGTTGGAAGGTCCCAAGCTGGGCAGCCCGCGGGACACAGCTCTTTGTGCCTTTGGTTTTTCGCCTGCTGGCCACAAGCTGGCTAATCTGGAGACTGGTTTCACCTTAGGGCTCTTCTGACTTCTTTCTCTGACAAAGCAGTACTTCCATTAAGAAAAAAGGCACTCAGCTATTAATTTCTGCTAACTCTGAACCTGGCCAATGAACTACAAGCATGGGCAACTCTGCTTCTATTTTAGGGCATGGATGTGGGGGCGGTGAAAACTCCTCTTGGTTCAGAGCTCTTTGCATTCATCTCACTCTTCCCAGCCAGCTCTGTCTCCTTTGTTCATCCTTTCCCTGACAGGCTGCCTGCTCGTTACAAGAACCGCGCAGGATTCCAACGGGCTCAGACTGGTTGGAGGAAGCAAAGAGCACGGGAATAGCTCCCTTTCTTCCTAACAGTTTAAAAAAGATAACTTTTAATTTTTAAAAAAGAGGATGCCTGAGTGATCTCAAGTACTAGTCATTGCTGTCTGAATGCTTTATTTTCTAAAGGGGGGAATTAAAACCCCATATACTATATAATCTTTGTATGCCTATCTTTTCTCTCTTTCTCCCTAGGTTTTGGAACTTACTAGAGAAAAAAGCCCATGTGTGCCTAGTCTCTGGTGCTATACTGATTACTACATCACAATGTCTAGGATACTAAATGTTGGCCTGGAAAAGCAAACAAGAAACAACAGGTTATGGATACAAATAATTAATACCTGCTTGATTCATGTCAATGAAGTAAATAATTTAATCATAAAAACAGTTTTTTCCCTAATCTGTTGGATTGTTAGTGTATTAGAAGTGAGCATATCCTAATTTATAGTAGGAGGAGCAGTTAAGGCTGAACAAGATGTTTGCTCCTTCTCTGTAACCATCAGAGACAAAACAAGAATGAGCCTCCACGAATCAGAGTGGGTCTTGCCAGAAATTACACAGGTAACCAGCTAAGTAGTTGTGAGCCCATCATAGTTTGGCCACAGATACATCCACCACAAAGATATTAAAGTGCCTAAAATTTTCACTTTGTTTGGACTCAAACATTTGAGAGAGAAATGATGGCTAATTGTCTAGTGAGATGGTGTCATTTTAACTGTTGACATAGTACCTTACGCTTTTAACTGAATGGATAAAGTATAAGCTTGAAGGAGAAGAGCTGTCTCTGAGAAGCTGGATGGGGTTCTGGAGGGAGTTTGAAAGGACTGAGGATCCTTTAATGAAAAAGTTTCAAGAAACAGAGTCGGAGTAGCCAAAGGGTTATCTTGCCTCTCCCAGATTTTCTGGGAATCAGGCCTTCCTAAAAGTCCCTAATCTATTAACTTCGCTATTGAGAATCATAAAATACCAGGAGCTAAAACTCCATCACTTGATGAGAAAGGAAGCAGAATCCCATGAAGGTGACAAAGAAGTCATAGCTGGAAAATAAGAATATTTTAGCATTTTCTTAACACTGTGCTAGGTAGTAGGAAGTTCACATACCTCTTCTAATCCAATGACTACCAGCCATGGCCACGCACCCCAATCACTCATGGAAGTGGAAAATACATGACTGCCAAAGTTTTCCAGACCACTACCCACGAGAGAATGCAATTGCTTAGGCTTTGGGTTAGCATTTGGCAAGTGTAGTTTCCTCTTTTTTTAAAGCCCCATAATGATTCTGAGTCACTGTAGGGGTAAGGCAAGTATATTACTCCATCTTCTCCCAACGATGAAATTGAAGTTCATATTTGGCCAATTTCAGGAAACTAGAACTCGGGTCTATAATTTCTAGTTTTTCCATTTAATACAACAGCTTCCCTGAGGTGTTGAAGTCAGGTTTTGAGTAGATAACCATGGGACTTGCAACTGTATCCCGCTATATGTCTTTTTTTTAAGATATACCAAGGAATATATCTGCTGGCAACAGGATATAGAGAAAGGAGCAGAGAGTAGTTTTAACTGTTGTTGTGTGACTGGGCATGCCACCATGCTAAGCCTCAGTATCCTCATTTGTATAGCATGAATAATAAATATCTCAAATTGTATTTGAATAGTAAATGAGAGAAATATATATATATAATGGAGTTTAAATAGTAGCTGGCACTTCGTAAACCCTTAACAAGCAGTATGTAGTTCTTTTTGCCAAGTTGATAGCTCCTAATAATCTTTTATTAGGCATTTGCCTCATTTTTTTCTTCTTCCCTTTTTCTTTAAACACAAAAGAGGGGTACAACTTCCCTAGTAGTCCAGTGGTTCAGAATCTACCTGCCAATGCAGGGGACATGGATTTGATCCCTGGTCCAGGAAGATTCTGCATGCCTCAGGACAACTAAGACCATACGCCATAACTACCGAAGCCCGAGTGCCCTAGAGCCTGTGCTCTGCAACAAGAGAAGCCACCACGATGAGGAGACCTGGCACCACAACTAGAGGAAGCCTGTGCACAGCAACAAAGACCTAGTGCAGCCGAAGCTAAATAAATCAATAATAAAATAAATAAAATTTAAAAAAAGAAAGGGGTAGAAGGCACTAGGCATGGGATACAGTCAAAGCTGGTAATGAATCACGCACAATCTCTCTTATACCCAGTGAAAGATACATAATTTCTATATAAGGGCTCCACATGAGAGTCACGTTGGAATAAGGGACTTATCTCCAAGCTGTATTTGCCTTTAGACATCAAACCCTTAATTTTTTTCTTAGGCGGTATTTTGGTCAGTGGGTGGGATGGCTGATGGAGACAGGGATGGGGAGGTGACAGCCCCTCCCAAGGATGCCTCCTAGGGACACCACTCCTCAAGCATCACACTTTACCTTAGCCTCATTGGGATAAACAGATTCTTCTGGTGTAATCTTATGAGCTGCCAGACCTAGACAAGTACGTTTACCACTTGAATGGTAAGCCTCAGTGTTAGAATTGCTCTATTTATACTTTGCTCTGCAGGCAATCCTGATGCTTTTACATAATCGGTAAGCTTCACTCACTCAGCAAAGAGTAAATAAGATGATAAACAATACTTTCTTTTCCACACAGGCTTATGATGTATTCATAAGCCAACTTCACTTCCAATTATTCTGGCTAACTCAACCTGTTTTAAAATACCTGAGATGACAGTTGGTTTTATAGTTTCTCCTCAAAAGTCAGGCCTTGCTATGACAGTTACTTTCCAAGCACAGGGGAGCCTGCTGTGTGATCGGCAGGGCTGCTTTAACATAATTACTCAAATTTAGCCTTGCTGCGTCTATGCAGCTCTTGTGTAGTCACATGGCACTCCCAGGCTCCACAGAGGATGGAAGCTTGGCAGCACTACTGCCATCTAAATTCCCCGTTCTGCAAACTTCTGTGGTTTCAAGGGTTAGTTTTGTGGTCCATAAGAAACTGAAATGCAGGTTTGGAAAATCATTTGGAAATGCAACCAGGAACCGCACACCTGCTCAGGCACAGGGAAGTTCTACACCACCAAGGAAACTGAGAGTAATCTGGTTTCTGTATACAGACCTTGTTGTCTCTGGATCCTTCCTCCAGAGAGGAGTCAGTTATAGACATTTAGGATTCTAGAAAGGACCTGGATTCTCCTGCCTTACCCCCCTCCACTCTGGGGACAGAGAACTAGTGCCGTAGGCATTAGATTAACTTGCTTTTTATTTCCCTCTGAGTTGAAGTAGAAGTACCCTTGACTGACGCATCTGCATTTGAATGTCCATAAGGATGGCAAGTGCAGCTGTTCAACTATTTATGAATAATCCAAAAGATTAGCTTGTAGCTTTCAGTCTCATACTGAAATTAGTTAAATGGAAGTGCCACTAACGAGCATTTATCAATAAAGGCAACTGAAGTAACCCTGCTAATGTAATAGCCAGGAGGGATAATAAAATAAGTGGACAAAACAAGCCTAATTCTGTTCAGCATCACAGTTGCTCTGCTTAAAAACTGAGAGCCAGAAAATGATCACAATTAAAACATTTTAGCAACAGGGGCACTGTTTGCTGGGGCTCACTGCTGAGTTTTAAATGGGGTGGTGGGGGGTTGTGCTTCAAGACCTCTGTTTTCCATAGGATCTTTCTTGATTATTTTTACTAGTGTGAAAGCTTTGATTGTTTCTCTGAACTCTTACTACATAAAAAGGTGCCCATGCTTTATAAGTCAACAATTTTGTATGTCTCTTCGTTTCATGGGTATCAATGCAGTCTACACAGCAAAATTACAGCAACAGAAAACAGGGGCCCTATTTATAATAGGGTCTTTTCCCTAACTTTCTTCCTTCCCTCTGACTATACCTCAAGGTTGAGTGAATCCCATATTCTGTGACCTTATAGGGTGTTTTGTGATCTACTTTACACTCTAATCATATCATATGCAAATAATAACTCTGATGAGTTTTTTTTTTTTTTGAATCAGTGACTGTCTTTTATCTTTCGTTTCCTAAACCCAGCATCAGGCTCTGCACTATGCCTGGACAGTGCTGATTATTTTTGACCAATGAAACAGTCGTGCTGTTAGATTCAGTTCATTCCTGTGTCTTAGTAAACTCAGAGGACAATGAGCTGCTCCCTGTCTGTAAAGGACTTAGGGCGTAAAAATAGTTATTCACAGTTTATATACACAGAACTCAAGTCATGTTGGTGAGTAAACACCCCCCCAAAGGAAATGCAATCAGCATGTGTTTAAAATTACTTTTCTCTTTCCAAGTGCAATCATTAATTTATAAAACCAACGCACTGGCTGGGGAGGATTAAAGATGATGTTATAGGAAGATCCTGAATTCACCTCCTCCCACAAACACAACAAATTTGCAACTACATATGGAATAATTCCCTTGGAAAAGGACCTGAAAATTAGGCGAACAGAGCCTCCACATCAAAGGGTTAAAGGATATCACTGAGACAGGCAGGAGAAGCCTGGACATCCTCACGGAACCTCACAGGACATCTCTCTCAAATAAGGCCACTTTATAAGACTAGGAGAGATAGCTGACTTACCTAACACACAAAATAAACAGAGAACTAGGTAGTGTGAGGAGATAAAAGAATATGCTCCAAACAAAAGAACAAGATAAAACCTCAGAAAAAGAACAAAACAAAATGGACATAAGCAGCCTACCCCACAGTGTAAAAGTAATAAGGATGCTTGCTGAACTCGAGAGAATGGATGAGCACAGTGAGACCGTCAACAAAGAAATGGCAAATATAAGAAAGCAGCAAAAAAAGTTATAACTGAACTGAAAAACTCAAAAAATTAAGAACATATAACCCATCTATTCTTCTTCAGAATCTTTACTCAAAGAACATAAAAACACTAATTTCATATGCACCACTATGTTCACTGAAGCATTATGTACAATAGCCAAGATATGTAAACAACCTAAGCGTTTATCATAGGTGAATGAAAAAGAAGATGTGGTACTATACACAATGGGCTTACCTGGCAGTTGAGTGGTAAAGACTGCACCTGATAATACAATAGATGTGGGTTTGATCCCTGGTCCCCAAAGACTCCCTGGAGAAGGAGATGGCCACCCACTCCAGTATTCTTGCCTGGGAAATCCCCACGGACTGAGAGCCCAGCAGGCTACAATCCATGGGGTGGCAAAGAGTCCAACACAACTTAAGTCATTAAAAAAAGAAAATGGGTTCCTGCCATGTGTGACAACACGGATGGGCCTCGAAGGTATTATGCTCAGTGAAATTGATGAAGAAAGACAAATTCTACATGATTTCACTCATATGTGGAATCTAAAAAGATAGAACAAACAGACAAAAGAAAACAAAAACAAACTCATAAATACAGAGATTAGTTGTTACCAGAGGAGACAGGATGGAGGGTTGGGCAAAATGGGTCAACTACTTATAATGGGGGGAAACTAGACTGATGTTAGTGATCACTTTGTAGTGTATACAGACGTCGAATTATAATACTATATACCTGAAATTTATACAATTTAAAAAGAAACAGAAAACTAAAAAACTCAAATTTGCCTTAATTGCTGTCCTTAGTAAACAAAGTGGTTGACAAAACCCTGTTTCCTGCTATAAAACATAGTAATTGTTTTCCTTCACATCATTTCTTAGTGTAGAGGATAACCAAACATTGGCATCATATATGTAATATCTTTTTTCATTCCTGCAGTAGCTTTAACTATGCTGATGTACAGATCATGTTTATACCAAACAGGAATCAAATATGCCGACACGAGAATTCATACACATAAAACAGAAAGATGGAGTTTGTTTTAGCTTTGAGGCATACATGATGATGTGGAAAATGCTGCCATCTACATGGGAACGACACTGGAATGACAGCCAATTGGAGGCAGCTGCAGCTGTCTGAAAAACAAAGCTGAGGAAATAGATACCAGAAGCAACGGGCTGCAGCCTAAACCCCAAGGAGTCAAACACCCCACTGTGAGGCCGGGCATGGGCAGTAGTGGATCGGCATCACTGAACGTCTGTTAATGAAAAGATCCCTAGGTCTTCCTCATGGGTCAGCTCCATTCCTGCCATATTCTAGTTCTCATTAAAGGTTTGCATGGCAGGGAGCTTCTCAAATACAAATATCTGTATCCATCTATGTGAAAAGTAGAAATGGCAGACAGAAGTGGTTTAAAACAAACCTGTTCTGAGGCACAAATAGTCAAGTATCTAGACCTTATCTCCAAACCACTGGGGGAGAGGAGGTGGATTCAAACTACACCTATGGTTACAGATATTATATGACTAATGTTTTGATTATGTAAAAGGTGCTCACTTTTCAGTTCTTCTTGCAAATAATGTAATTTTGCTAAATTGCTTCTCTATTATTAACTATAAGGAAGGGAAGAAAGAAAATCAATGGTTCTCTTCATGTAGTCAAGCCACTTTTTATTGAAAGGCTACAATGTGCCATTCATGGTTAACCTCACAATGGTTATGCACTAAAATACTCATGTGCTAAAAATTGCATTTATTTTTACATATCACCTAAGAGCCATAACCATAAAGCTGGACTTTATTACTATCTTTCATTTAGACTATGTCTCCCAAAGCTATTTACTTGACTGTTGTTCACAAACACATTGGATTTGTTCCATGTGCAATTAACAGGGATAAAACTCGAGCAGAAAAGGTGCCAGTTAGAGATAGCAAATGGCCTTTGACCCCACCACATTGCATGAATACCATTTCATAATTATAAAAAATAGAAAAATAAAAATGCTACATCAAGAGAAATTTATTTTATCATACATAAAGAAATTTGTATTTAAGAACCCAAATCACATAACTTGAAAATTAATAAAACAGAAAACACTTCAAAAATTCAACTGTCAGAAAAACCTTAATTCCTTTCAAAGCTGAAAGAATATGTCTTTGCAATAATCTCTCATTTTTTCTATGCAGCCAAAAAACTTCATTTAGTCAATTAAAGCTGAGATTATTTGCAAGATTCTCTACTGATAAATCTGCCCCTCCCCCCCCAAATACTTAGAGCTCTCCTCATTTCCACAGTACTGCCCACTGCTGTTACTGTGCTTCACCTCTGGGTCCTTTCCTGGAAAGGTTCCCTATGATCCTCTGTGCATAACCTGATGACTATATATGTGTGTTAGGCGCTCAGTTATGTCTGACTCTCTGCAACCCCATGGACTGTAGCCTGCCAGGCTCCTCTGTGCATGGGATTTTCCAGGCAAGAATCCTGGAGTGGGTTGCCATTGTCTTATCCAGGGGATCTTCCTGACCCAGGAATCAAACTCAGGTCTTTCACATTACAGGCAGATTCTTTACCATCTAGTCAGACCTGATGACCATACTTTTCTAAAAATGCCCTGAAATAGCCTGGCAAGGTTTCTGTTTTATGTCATACACATTATCTTTTGCATCATTAAATTCTGTCTGGTAGTGTGTGCATGAGTACATGTTTGTTTTTTTAAACGGAAACTCAGTCTTGTCCAACTTTTGTGACCCAGTGGATTATACAATCCATGGAATTCTCCAGGCCAGAATACTGGAGTGGGTAGTATTCTTTCTTTCTCCAGGGGATCTTCTCAACCCAGATCTCCCACAATGCAGGTGGATTATTATTATTATTATTATTTTTTACCAGCTGAGCCACCAAGGAAGCCAGAGAAAACTGGAGTGGGTAGCCTATCCCTTCTCCAGCAGATCTTCCTGACCCAGGAATCGAACCAGGGTCTCCTGAATTGCAGATGGATTCTTTACCAGCTGAGCTACCAGGGAAGCCCCTGGTTTTTTAAGGAGCAGTTATTCATGTGCATTAGGAAAAAGCATGTTGGTTGAAGCTATAAATAATGTACATCTAAGAGAGACTATTTACTAATGACCACGACATCAGTCCTGAAAGCTAGCTAAGTTCCAGTCTTAGTTGATGAACTTGTTGATCTGGGAAACATCCTGGAATCATTATACCAAAACTCTTATTATTTAGATTTGGAACTGAGGTCTATAAAGTCAAATTGATTCATTACAAGTTCCAGAGCTGGCACCTTTGCCTAAGCCCTAAAGTTTGGGGCTTCTCCCTGTACTCCTGGCTCAAAAGCCAGCCTTCTCATTATATTACATGAAGGGTACTGGCTTCTTGTGAACTCCAGCCAGTCTACAAACACTGTGGGTTCCTCTAAAGCCTCAGCTTTGGCTAGGTTGGCTTTGTCCCCACCCCGTTCTTCTATATATAAGTCCTCAAGTTCAAATGAACCCCAGACACTTCTGCCTTCTTGCTGTTCTGACTTTGCAACTTTCCCACATTTTAGAATGCTCTAACCCTCATCACTTCATTCTAATTCCATTAGCAAACATTCTAGAAAGTGGTTTCTATCCTGGAGCTCACACATTACATCTTTGTTCAGCTTAGAAGCACTACTTAGATCCACAATGTAAAACAAAATAAACACTTGTCTTTACTCGTTTTACAATGTTTGTTCAACAAGTGAGATATTTATAACTTCATGTCTCAACTTGAAGACAAGTTTTTACTTGATCACTCAGAGGATGAACATGATAGACAGTTCAATTCAATCGCTCAGTCCTGTTGACTCTTTGTGACCCCATGGACTGCTGCAGCACACCAGGCTTCCCTGTCCATCACCAACTCCTGGAGCTCACTCAATTTCATGTCCGTAGTGTCAGTGACGCCATCCAACCATCTGTCATCCCTTTCTCCTCCCGCCTTCAATCTTTCCCAGCATCAGGGTCTTTTCCAACAAGTCAGTTCTTCACATCAAGTGGCCAAAGTATTGGAGCTTCAGCTCCAGCATCAATCCTGCCAATGAATATTCAGGACTGATTTGCTTTAGGATTGACTGGTTGAGAGTCCAGGGGACTCTCAAGAGTCTTCTCCAACACCACAGTTCAAAAGCATCACTTCTTTGGTGATCAGCTTTCTTTATAGTCCAACTCTTACATCCATACATGACCACTGGAAAAACCATAGTTTTGACTAGATGGATGTTTGATGGCAAAGTAATGTCTCTGCTTCTTAATATGCTGTCTAGTTTGGTCATAACTTCTTTTCCTAGGAGCAAGCGTCTTTTAATTCCATGGCTGCAGTCACCATCTGCAGTGATTTTGGAGCCTCCCAAAATAAAGTCTGTTACTATTTCCATTGTTTCCCCATCTATTTGCCATGAAGTGATGGGGCTGGATGCCATGATCTTATTTTTCTGAATGTTGAGTTTTAAGCCAACTTTTTCGCTATCCTCTTTCATTTTCATCAGGAGGCACTTTAGTTCATTGCTTTCTGCCATAAGGGTGGTGTCATCTGCATATCTGAGGTTATTGATATTTCTCCTGGAAATCTTGATTCCAGCTTGTGCTTAATCCAGCCTGATATTCTGCATGATGTACTCTGCATATAAGTTAAATAAGCAGGGTGACAATAAACAGCCTTGACATACTTCTTTCCCAATTTGGAACCAGTCTGTTGTTCCATGTCCAGTTCTAACTGCAGTTTCTTGACCTGAATACAGATTTCTCAGGAGGCGGGGCAGGTGGTCTGGTATATAGGAATGCATTATAAATGGCTCATTAATGGAAAATGTTTATGTGCTATTTAATTTTCCATTAAAATTATAATTGAACATGGTTTAGCATGAATGATCACATTCATTTAATATAAAATTGACTGCAAATTTTCTATGTCAGTCATGCCCAGTTCTTTATCTTTTCACTATACTTTCATAAATTAAAAGGATTGTTCTGCTTACTCTCCATTTAGAAGAGCTCCTCTATCTTTATTTGAAAGCTTAATTCACATAGGAGGGCATTTCCCACAGGTTTTCCTGGTGGCTCAGATGGCAAAGAATCTGCCCACAATGCAGGAGACCCAGGTTTGATCCTGGGTTGGGAAGATCCCCTGGAGAAGGGAATGGCTACCCACTCCAGTATTACTGCCTTAGAGAATTCCACGGACAGAGAAGCCTGGCAGGCTACAGTCCATGGGGTCACAAATCACTGGACACAGCTGAGCAACTAACACTTCACTTTCACTTTCTCCACAGTCACGAATCTCCTGACATTTATGTGGGAAGCAGAAACAGGGAGTGAAGCTCGAAGCAGTTTAAAACAAATCTGTTTTGATGCATAAGTAGTCAAATGTTCAAATTATATCACCAAACCAAGGGGGTATGTGGAAATCACATTTGACCACCTCCTTCAAGAGTTGCTTGATTCTCTCAACTGGACCCTTTGCTTCTCTGAAGTGAACTCATTGCTGCTTGCTAAAATCTTTGTGGCCTGCTTTGTCTTAGGACATAGAATATAAGGAGAGAGCAGTAAATGCCACTTATGCAAGAGAAGTGCAGGTTCTCGGCATAATTTTTTCCTCAACTGAAAACGGTGGCGTCAAAAATACAAAGCAAAAGCAGAGTTACATCTTGCAGAATCTAATAAATGCACACATATAAGAAATGGAAAATATCCATTACTCTTTTGTCATTAACATCTAACTTGGGGGAATGTACTTGATACACATCTGTAGATCTTTATAGCTGCTCAGGATTCCAAATCTTCCCATTTTATCTCTATAATGATACTTTGGAAGGATGGCTTTTTTTTTTTCCTTCAAAATAGCTGTATCAGCCCTCTGTTTTCACCTCTTCTCTTTTTTCCCCTCAATTCAAGGTCAAACTACATATTCTCTTCTTTCAGGACATACTTTGATAGTTTTCCCATCCATCACGACTCTGAGGCTCTCACTTTTCTCTTAATATTAATTCTTCTTCAGGCCTCCTTCCCCTGATCTCTTCTCCTGGGCTTTGGGCAATTATGTTCTCTTCTCTCTTTCACATAAATCTCACTTGGAAGACAAGCCCTTCAGGTGAAGCTGCTCTGGGGTGTGTGTACTTATCAAGAGCCAGCAACACCTACATTACTAGCGTTCACCTTCACTACCACTTGTGAAAGCCACTTACTTTGGGAAATGATTTTCTTTTTTTTAGCACTCCTGTTTTTAGTCTGGCTGTCCCTGGGCTCTGGCCAGGGACACTTATAATGTTGGGGGCACTGGACTACAGAGGGGTGGACAATAGGAGGAAGAGAAAAGTTCCTGAAATGAAAAACTTACCATAGAATAAGGCCATGTCCTAAGATGCAGCAGGCCAGGATGGTGTTAGCAAGCAGTGAGTCCAGTTCAAGGAGTAAAGCAACGTTTAAGAGAGGTGGTAGATCATTAAAGGTCTAGGTAGACCCTACTTAGGGGTAGACCCAGGGTTTGTGGAAGCAAAAACCAACCCTGAGGAAACCTTGGCCATGACCCAAATGACTATGCACACTGTCTTCTTTTGAGTCCTCAATTCTGTCTAGGTTCTTAGGTTGTAGAAATACAACAGAAGGAAACCAGGGCCATCTAAGTAGCTGTGTCCTCCTTTGGTTGGCACACAGATGCTCTGATTAAAGACAGAATGTGCTATTTTCAGAGAGATGGAGCATATAAATATGGCATAGCTTACTATTTTTGGGGTCTCCACATTTTTAAGAATTAACAAGGGTTATACATTCAGGGTGATATGCCACTTAGGTGGCATCTATCTTTGCAAAGGAATTGGAGATTGAAAGTTAGGATTCAAAACAGAGATGTAATCCATATCCTCAAGTAGAATGGACTTGTAGAAGCAATCCCAATCAATTTACGTTATTGTCCAACTTTTTTTTTTTTTTTCTTACGAGGCAATATCCTTCAAGTAAGAGCGATGCAGTGTCTGAGCTCCTTTTATAAACATTTTTTCCTCCAGGAGGAAACTAACATGTATCATTAGCTCTAGAAGCCATTCTCTTCTAAGAGTAACAACATAGGTGCTTAGTTGTTATTTGCAAAGAAATTACCTTTACAGTGATAATTGCAGTAACCTTTTAAATGAACATACGCATATGAACACCAGAACACACACCTGTCACTGCCTCCATGGAAACGGTTCCAAAATATAAGATACAATGCTATTGTTGAGGTTGTATAGCTTCCCAAATGAATTTTAATGAAATTGTGGCAGGGTGGGGAAAGGAATTTTATGGAGGTTTCTAAATCATTTAGTGAAGTTTGCATCTAAAATCTTACTAAAACCTCATAGTGGTAACCTTCATCTGAAAGGGAAACAATAGTCAGTAAATGTCAAGTATCCCAAAAGGGACAAAATGAGCTTTATTTAAAGCAAAGCACCTAAATGCTAGCTAAGTAAGGTTTACCTTTAACATTGCCCATTTTCAATAACTATTCTCATTGTTGCTTGAAACATATTTGAGTATAAGCTATCTGGGTGGTACCTACTAAAACTGCTTAGTTACCTGAAGATTTTTTCCTAGTTTCTGTCAACTTTGGACCTTCATATTTGGGCATCTTTCCTCTTATAAGATAAAAAAGATTTTGAGTGACAATGTTTTCAGAGCTGGTCTCTCTGGACATCTGTTTCTAAAAGACATCTGTTTCAGCCACTTCCCAGAGAAGGCCATGGCACCCCACTCCAGTACTCTTGCCTGGAAACTCCCATGGACGGAGGAGCCTGGTAGGCTGAGTCCATGGGGTCGCAAAGAGTCGGACACGACTGAGCGACTTCACTTTCACTTTTCACTTTCATGCATTGGAGAAGGAAATGGCAACCCACTCCAGTGTTCTTGCCTGGAGAATCCCAGGGACGGGGAAGCCTGGTGGGCTGCTGTCTGTGGGATCGCACAGAGTTGGACACAACTGAAGCGACTTAGCAGCAGCAGCAGCCAGCCACTTACTTTTACAAATGAGGGAACTGAGGCCTAAACGAAACGAGTGACTTAGCCAACATACTAAAAGTCCATATGGTTGGAAACTACAACTCAGGCCTCCGACTTTATTCGCCCCACACAATCACTGTACCACCTTATGAATTACAGCCCTTCTGCATGCCTGCTCAGTTGTTTCAGTTGTGTCTGATTCTTTGTGACTCTATGGACTGTAGCCCTCCAGGCTCCTCTGTCCATGGGATTCTCCAGGCAAAGATACTGGAGTGGGTTGCCATGCCTTACACCAGGGGATCTTGACCCAGGGGTGAAACCTGTGTCTTCTATGTCTCCTGCATTACAGGTGGATTCTTTACCACTGAGCCACCAGGGAAACCCACAGCCCTCCTGACTACTGATTAAAATGGGTGCATTCTTTCATAGAGGCAGGAAGTCAAGTTCTAAATTTGAATATTTGAATATGTGAATATTTTTATTGCCCACTTAGATCTTTAAAGCAGTTAGTCAAATTTGTTAAATGAAATAAACTTTTCACTTCTCCCTTAGAGTATGTATGTCCTCCCCAAATCTATTGATCGCATGGGAATTGCTACTCTGTACCTTGAGAACCTTGATGCCTTCATGTAATAAAAGAAGGGAAAGGTTTTTGTTTTTTCTCTTTTTTTGCTTTGTAATCATTGCTGTACCTCTTCTGTCCTCTGAAGTTGTCCCAGGCACATAATAAAGCCAACTGTGAAACCACTGCTCACCTCCAGGTCAAGAGCCTGGCAAACACATTGATGGGGTTACATTGAAAGCTGTCTAATGATAGCTGGGGCTCCAGTATATTATTTGGAGTACAAAGTCAAGGCAGTATACTGGAGGAAAGAAAGCCTTCAGGGTCATAAATTATGACTGAGAAATGGGCACTCCCTGAGACAGAGGAGGACTTCTTATGTAACTCTTGTTAAGGGTTGCCGGTGTGGCAGGCTATTGAGTCTCTGGCTGGGTTGAGGACTCCCCAGGCTCTAGGAGGCCCCTGAGACAGTGTGTCATGCAGTGATGATGGGCGAAGAATACTCTCACTGTTCAAAATGTGATTGTTTTGGCCTCCTCTGCGTTAAGCTTTTGGCACTTGAACAGGACCCAGTGTAACACCACAGCTGGGAAATGACATTATTTGGATTGAGTAAGAGACATTTTTGAATTGAACTCCACTGTAGTATTAGAGAAGGGAAAAATTCCTGTCATATTCAACAAATCCCAGAGGAGCTATCTCTTTGTCGCTTGTGTTTGCACATAAATGTGCAATATAAACACTTTTTTGTATAAATATACAGATATGTTAGATGGGCAAAGTTCTATAAATCTCTATTACTAGAATAATTCATTCCATAATATTTACTGAGTACTTAATAAGCACCAGGGATTATGCACATATATGTATGCACATTGTACCTCTAAAATAGAGACGACGAATTCCTTCCTCACAGGTATTAAAGAACATAACATGAGAAAAACATATGCAGTATAGGAGGTTGTCATAAACATTAGCTCCCCTTACATCTCTTCTCACTATTCCTCAGCTTTGAGATATGAACAACTTTTCTCTCCTAAATTCTGCAAAACACCCCAACAGGTAGAGGAGGAAGTGTGAAATGTGGTCCGTTGAGGCCCAATTCAGAGCCTGTGACACCTCTGCTGAACCTTCTACTTCTAAAGAAGGACCCCACCTCCCACCAGGCTGAGAGTGACCTGTCATCTTTCAGATCCAGTAAGGACTGGGAGCTTTTTCATCATAAACATCTACAAGTGTATTCAAATCTTATGAGACTAGACAGATGGGTATTTTTTTCTGATTATAAAATTAATATATTTATGTTGCTGAATATTTGGAACATAGTATATAAAAATAAAATGGAAAAGAATAATTAAGTATACTTCTCCAATATTCAAGTGATATTGACTCAGAAGTGTATTGTCTAGTTCCCATAGATGGGTATTGACTTTGGGGGCAGACTCCCAAGAAATGAATATAATGGAACTATCATGTCTCAACTTTGGCTGCATACAGTGTTCTAAATGGCAGCAATGCCTTATGACTTCCCTAAGCAGTGAAAAAGATGTGTTGTGTAGTGTGTGGGGATGTGCGTGTGTGTGAGAGAGAGAGAGAGAGAGAGAGAAAGAGAATGTATATGCGATTATTTAGGAGAAATGAATCCACTAGAATTTCACTGCAAACCAGAACTGAGAATATCAAAGATGTTTAAATAGGCCTGTCTAGTTCTTTGTAAATATAATTTTAGAAAACAAATTAAAACATAAGGGCAAAAAGCCTACATTTCGCTTTGCATTTGCAAATAAAGCTTATTCCATCAATGGTGAAATTGCTTTGCCTAATTTGTAACCTCATTATAGTCCTGAACCCCCACCCCCTCACCCCAACATTATGTTCTGTTTATGCAGCTTCCCCTGGTGGCATGCGCTCTAAGCAGAAAAGGGTATAATTATAAATCTCCATCCACTAACAAGAACAATGGCCGCAACCAGCAACGCGACTCTCCCTTTGTGAAGCACTACACAGGGAGCAGAATGGTGTAGATACCATTTTGAATGTGGAAGGCCTAAGACTAGTAGGAAAACAGCTGCCTCTTGCAACGTTTACTCATGGTATCACTATCCATCTTGTCAGGAGCTAACCAAGGACCAGATATTTTAAGACGCTGTGCCTACAATTAATCACTCAATTAAACCAGAAAACAGAGAGATACAACCATATCTTGTGTTTGAAGACTTATTAGGCTTGCTTACAAAAAAAGGGACTAAATTTGTGCCTCTGGGCAAAGTTAGTCAGACTGGAAAAATAAACTCGAAATGCAGAGTATATTTGGTACTATCTCTATTTTTTTTAAAAGCAAAGGTAATGAGGCTCTGCTTTTTTTAAAAATTGAAGTATAGTTAATTTACAATGTTGTATTGATTTCAGATGGATAGCAAAGGGATTCAGTTATACATGTATCTATGTGTGTGTGTGTGTGTGTGTATATATATATATATATATATATATATTTCACATTCTTTTCCATTACAGGCTGTTACAAGATATTGCATCTAATTCCCTGTCCTTATAATTTATCTAAAGGCTCTGCTCTCTATTCTAAGGCTATTAAAAATATCTATCTAAACCTGGTGTCTTGGAGGAAATAAATATTGTAATGATGATAAACCACTCATTCATTTCTTCAGCAAAGATGGATATAAGTGCCTACTGGATGTCAGTAAGAGCCAGACTTCTGACATCAAAGACTCATTTCCTAGCCCTTAACTTCTACAGAAAGTAGCTGGATGCAATGGATACCAATCAAATCCAGGCCTTCCACATTGCAGGCAGATTCTTTACTGTCTGAGCCACCTACGAATCTTTAGACTAAGTTAATTCATTACTTACTGGAGTTATTTTCAACTTATAAAAAGAAAGTAGGAAAATTTCTCAAGCCTAACTTCAACATTTAAAAGAGAAATGACATCATGGCTTTAGGGTTGATTTAACTGTTTTTGGACTAAGAAATCCATTCAAAAAAGTCCTGTAGCTCATAATCTCATGCCAGGAAAATGAACAAAAGAACGCAATAATATGTAGCACCATATATTTTTGAAAGGTATTGCATTTCTCCTTTGTGATGGATTGGCCATGTACTTGAAAATACATTCATAGAGGAAAGCACCAATTCTGCTGCACGTTTATAGAAGCATCTATTTTTTTTTTCCTTACAGATAAAAGATATTCAAGTGAGGGTAGAATTCCATGTGAATGCGCTTATGCATCCCTCTGATGAGTCTAAGAGTTGCTAAACAAATCTCACTTCTAAAACCTCAAGGGAAACACTTGAATTAGGAGCAGCAGAAGAACATAGGTAGACTGAGGACAGCTTGCAGGCTGACTGCGACTTTTCTTGAGTAATGGCTAAGTGCAAAGGGTTCTAGAGTTGAAGGGCCAACTCTCCATCAGCAGCACTCCCTTCTCTGATACAAAAAAAAAAAAAAGAAAGAACATTTGGGTAATTTAATGGAAAATTGTGAAAACGCAGCTGCCAACATTACGTTCTGACTAGATTGCTTCCTCTAAGCTTTCCTAGTAGAAATTTTGAAGCCTTCCAGACCTCCTTACCAGGGGGTTAGAAATTAAGTAGAAGGTCTGGGCTCTTGGATTTAGTGATGGGAGATGTACCAGAAAAGCATCCATGGAAAAGAAAGGGGCCACCAGCTAACTGCTGCCATTTATTGAAAAACCTACTATGTGAGAATCTTATTCTGAGCATTTCATATCTATCATCTCTTTAAATTTCGTAACAATGCTAAGGTAATGACAGCCTTTCCTGCCAACTTCTGAAGCCCAGGCTGGGAGTTGTCCAACGATTTTTTCTGTATAATCGCACCCTAAGGGAAGACGTTACTCTGATTTTTCCACCTCATGTTTTTCCCTGGCAATTGCTATGAGAGAATGCTGTTTTTGGAGTTGAGTAGGCAAGGGTTGTGCATGACATTAAAAAAAAAAAAAAAAACCAAACTGACACAGAGCACTAGTCAATTTCAGTATATCTATGAATGATCGAGGTCTTTTCCTATAAAATGAGCAGTGTGTGTGTGTGTTAGTCGCTCAGTCGTTTCTGACTCTTTGTGACCCCATGGACTGTAGCCCACCAGGCTCCTCTGTCCATGGAATTCTCCAGGCAAGAATACTGGACCCTTCTCCCAGGGATCTTCCCAAACCGGGGATCTAACCCAGGTCTCCCACACTGCAGGCAGATTCTTTACCATCTGAGCCACCAGGGAAACCCCAAATGAACAGATTCTACCTCAATTTTTAGCTGGGCTTTTGGGTTTTTATGGAGTGCCACCTCAGCTAGCCTGTGGACAATCAGTACAGGATTAGTGATACTGTGCAACAGCCAAAGAAGTGCATCCCTGAATACGGAGGTTGCTCACCACCAAGGAAAGAGTCAGTCGCTAGAATCCCCGCAAAGCCTATGGGTTTGTTTAACAAAGGGAAGGAATGTCTGGAGGATAAGACTCCCTGTAGTCATCTTCTGGAAAATGTCTGCCATACATATTTGCCAAGTAATAAGGGATCTAGTAAATCCAAGACCATTTGACAATGTCCAGAGTTCAAAGGTAGCTTCCTGGCTCTTGAAAGAATTCCATAAATGGCCATGCTAAAAACAATCAACCGGTACAACTGAGTAGGCTGAAACGGACTATGATATGCACCATATGCTATGGCTGGGACAAAATCAAAAGAGGAATTTGGTATAAATTGAGAATAATTCCTACTCAGAATGACACAGTCTTATGGAAATGATACACAAAAGAGTGTAGGAATTCTACCCTTTGCGCTGTTCTGTGCAAAGATCCCTCTCCCCAATACGACACCCTTCTCTATTTGGCTAGTCTATACCTGATCCTTCTCTTACCCCTTTCCAACTCCCAACACATATTAGGCAGTTACAGTAAGTGTCTTAATTTACATTAATTGTCAGTTAAGAAATACATTTAAATCATTTTTTCCTTGTGACAGTGTTTACAATAAAAGGCCAAATGTCCACCTGGAAGAACAGTGTGCAAATCTACAGTGGATTAACAGACTTTTCTTAGGCCAGAGAGTGGGAGGACAATTCAGCAAGCATGGAAACTGACAAAGTATGTGCTTTGTACATTCTGATTTTAAGCTCTGCATACCTGCTTGCTTCTGTCTGGAAAAGAATCATTAATGTACAGAACCTGCTTGAACAGCTTAATTTAGCAGAAGAAACCAAACCAAACCTGGCATGTCCTTGTACTAATATTTTTATTTGGTTTCATATTACTTATACACTTGACTCTTATTTTTTAAAAAAATTCACTTCTTTCCTGCACTCTCTCCTGCTCTCTTGAGATGCATATCATGATAATGCAAACAAAAGGAATTAAAATCATGCCAAATATCCCTGACTTAGTTATAAAATTGATTTAAAAAAATCACCCCACCTCTGCTCTATTTGCTGTTCTCTTGAGATGCATTCTGTGATAAATGCAAAGGGTTTTAAAATCATACCAAATATCCCCAATTAGATATTATGTCCAGTTACTAAACTACAATGATATCTTACATATAGTTATGTAAGATAACTTACATACATACATAATTACATACATACATAACTTACATACATAATTATGTTTCAGAGACATACTGAATGCATTATATATATATAAAACATCATTTTAGTATACAAAATTTATTTTATGGATAAAGAATTTGATGTTTATCAGGATCAAGTAACTTGCCCAAGTGGTTACACAATTAGTAAGTTGCTAAGCTAGGGTCTCTAGGTCTGTCTCAGCAGCTTATAATTTTAACCATTATGCTCTATGGCCTATCTTGAACTCAGTTTATCAAACAGCTATTCAATTAATCTCTCTTAAGAGTTTTCCCAGATTTTAAGCACTTCTTTTCTT
This sequence comes from Antilocapra americana, assembly GCA_007570785.1. Lineage (NCBI taxonomy): Eukaryota > Metazoa > Chordata > Mammalia > Artiodactyla > Antilocapridae > Antilocapra > Antilocapra americana. The sequence continues at coordinate 3,561,658 of ML664199.1, forward strand.
GGTTTGGCAATAACTTACTAGGCTGGTACAAACGTAATTTCAGTTTTTGCGTTGATATTGGAATACATTCTTAAATAAATGTGGTTATGTTATCCATCATTTTAATGTGCATTTCTTGCTTTATGGTTTTTTTTTTGCTAAATGACTTATTACTTGCTGTTTATATTTATTTTAGACTTTGGGAGTGATGTTATACAAAAAGCAAATTCAAGGGATTTTCTTATTTAAGTTCAAAATGGGTCGTAAAGCAGTGGAGACAACTCACAACATCAACAACACATTTGGCGCAGGAACTGCTAAAGAACGTACAGTGAAGTAGTGGTTCAAGAAGTTTAGCAAAGGAGACGAGAATCTTGAAGATGAGAAGCACAGTGGTTGGCCATCAGAAGTTGACAACAACCAAGAGCCATCATTGTAACGAATCCTCTTACAACTATATGAGAAGTTACCAAAGAACTCAGCATGGACCATTTTACAGTCATTCGGCATCTGAAGCAAATTGGAAAGGTGAAAAATCTCAGCAAGTGGATGCCTCATGAAATGACTGAAAATCAAAAAAAAATCCTCATTTTGAAGTGTTGTCTTCTCTCACTCTATGCAACAACGAGTCACTTCTTGATCAGATTGTGACATGTGACAAAAAGTGGATTTTATATTACCACTGGCGATGGTTGGACTGAGAAGCAGCTCCAAAGCACTTCCCAAAGCTAAACTTGCACCAAAAAAAAGGGTCATAGTCACTATTTGATGGCCTGCTGCTGGTCTGATCCACTATAACTTTCTGAATCCTGGAAAAATCATTACATCTGAGAAGTATACCAGCAAATCGATGAGATGCACTGAAAACTATAACGCCCGCATGCACATCACATAACCAATGCTTCAAAAACAGAACGAATTGGGTTATGAAGTTTTTTACCTCATAAAACTTTATCTGCCATATTCACCTGACCTCTTGCAAACCAACTACAATTTCCTCAAGCATATCAACAACTTTTTGCAGGGAAAATGCTTCTGCAACCAGTAGGATGTAGAAAATGCTTTACAAGAGTTTGTTGAATTGTGAAGCATGGATTTTTACTTTACAGGAACAAACAAAATTACTTTTCATTGGCAAAAATGTGTTGATTATAGTGGTTCCTATTTTGATTAATAAAAGTGTGTTTGAGCCTAGTTATAATGGTTTAAAAAGCAGAGACACTATTAAAAAGCAGAGACATTACTTTGCCAACAAAGATCTGTCTAGTCAAGGCTATGGTTTTTCCAGTAGTCATGTATGGATGTGAGAGTTGGACTATAAAGAAAGCTTAGTGCTGAAGAATTGATGCTTTTGAAGTGTGGTGTTGGAGAAGACTCTTGAGAGTCCCTTGGACTGCAAGGAGATCCAACCAGTCCACCCTAAAGGAAATCAGTCCTGAATATGATGCTGAAGCTGAAACTCCAATACTTTGGCCATGCGATGCGAAGGACCAACTCGTTGGAAAAGATCTTGATGCTGGGAAAGACTGAAGGCTAGAGGAGAAGGGGACACAGAGAATGAGATGGTTGGATGACATCACCAACTCAATGGACATGAATTTGAGTAGCTCTGGGAGTTGGTGATGGACAGTGAGGCCTGGTGTGCTGCAGTCTATGGGGTCACAGAGTTGGACATGACTGAGCAACTGAACTGACAATGATTTAAGATTTAAGGTCCAAAACCACAGTTATGTTCATACCAACCTAATAATTTTGAAGCCATATACACACAAATTCAAATGAAGAAAAAAAAAACAACTAAAAGATGCTCCAGATAGACAGTGGTTACACCTGCACTACAAACACAGGACACCCACCTGACCTAGCTATAGAAATACATTCTGAAGAGGGGAAACATGAAATACACAGTCCGTGGTCCTGAATTCACTTATGAATGCTGAATTTTAGTGAATTTATCCAGTTTTTCTACTTGGATTTTACTCAGTATGGTTCAATATAAATGCTTCCAGCCAGTCCCCAAGACAGACTTGTTCACTACAGTCATCCACGAGTTTCACTCAGAAGAACCTCGTATAACAGCAGCATAGCCCAGATACCAGGCTGGCCAATTAGCTCAAGAGTCCATCCCTCAGCACATCCCACCTTTAAGATCTGCTGGTTGAATGTGCTATGTTCCAACACTGCCTTCCAAATAGACCATTTATAAAAAGAAAGTTGCTGCTACTAGGGCATGCAAACATGGTCTAGCTCCTAGTGCCTGGCAAAGCTTCCATGTAACAGTTTTTCGGTATAAAACAAACAAACAAAAATGAACATTTTCCCATTATTGCTTCAAATTTTTCCATTTTCCCCATATTTCCTGAAATGTAATATCTGAGAACTGAAATTACACATTTCACATTTTAGTGTGAAAACATTCTGGAAGGAAAAGGCCAAACATTTTCTATAGACTCAATCAGTTCAGCTGCTCATTGCGTCTGACACTTTGCAACCCCATGGACTGCAGCTCGCCAGGCTTCTCTGTCTATTACCAACTCCTAGAGCTTGCTCAAACTCATGTCCATTGAGTCAGTGATGCCATTCAACCATCTCAACCTCTGTCGTCCCCTTCTCCTCCCACCTTCAATCTTTCCAAGCATCAGGGTCGTTTCCAATGAGTTGGTTCTTTGTATCACATTGCCAAGGTATTGGAGTTTCAGCTTCAGCATCATATTCAGGACTGACTTCCTTTAGGATGAACTGGTTGGATCTCCTTGCAGTCCAAGGGACTCTCAAGAGTCTTCCTAACACCACAGTTCAAAAGCATCAATTCTTCAGCACTCAGCTTTCTTTATTGTCTAACTCTCACACTCGTACGTGACTACTGGAAAAATAGCTTTGACTAGATGGACCTTTGTTGGCAACGCAACACCTCTGCTTTTTAGTGCTAAAGAAAAAGCCGGCCATCTTCCTGGGCAGATGTGGAAGTTGGTACCTTAGAATAAATTCTTAACTATGTTAAAGTTTTGAGTCTTGGTCAGTTTCCAAGAGTGAGGAATTGGCTTTCAGCAACCTGGAATGGAGAGGTCCACTGCCCCCAGATAGCCCACGGTGTACTGCTTAACTGAGGCCCGCTGCAGTCCTAACCAGTCAGACTACAGAGTAGAACAAATCCAGATATGCCTAGTTTCACTTCACTTGCCCAGTGATTGGAAATGCTTAATCTCAGACTACGGAAGGAACCTGACCAAAGCAACTTTAAAATATATCAAAGGTGCATGTGTGTGTGTATATGTGTATTTTTTGCTGTGTCTATTACATGTGTGTGTGTGTGTGTGTGTTTGTGTGTGTAGAAAGGAGTCTGAGGCATGGATCTTACTAATGTGGTTATTCAAATACACTCTCCCATATAATAGGGCACCAGATGGTGCTACAAAAATGAGGGGAAAGAGGCTCAGTGTATATATGCCACATTAGCTGTACTGGCCTGCATTCAAATGACAAACATTTTAATCACTCCAGTTTATAGCTCTGCTTAAAATTTTTTTGTTAATATGTTCATAGAAAATGCAAATTTACACATAGGATCCTAATAAAATGTATCAATAATTGGATTTTACAAGAGAAACAGAAATTATGAATAATTACATCTGGCTCTCATTTTAAAGGTGAAGTCAAGAATTAAACCAAAATGCAGAGGAATGACTTGCTAAAGGTCTTATAGGAAATTAATGGTAGAACTGTGATTAGAATATGGGTTCTCTGACTCCATGTTCAATGTTATTTCCTCTGTAACCTGTAACAGATTTAGAAGGAAAAATAAACTTATGTCAGTATGCTAAATTTTCAATACAATTTTGCAACAATGTTTTAATAAGTGTTTCCTGACCTCAAACTTAATGCAAGATACTAATTCTGAGTCCATTAAAACAGATTGCTTGATTTAAAAAAAAACACAACAACAAAACCTTAGATCTCTATCACACCAAAAATATTTATAGAATTTTTAGAAAATCACATTCCAGAGGTAAATCAATAAAATATTCAGTTCTTGAGGACATAAAAGCACATTAAGAGAATTGAATGTTCCAGACTGTGGATTAAAAACAAGGTACCAACTATAGGGTATACCTGTTCATGATCATTTGAAATTTATTTTAAGGTTTCTCTACTGAGGTATTATTCAGAATAATTACTAAAATATATAACTTTTCCTAGGTTTAATAAATCTCCTTTGATATATAATGTGGGCATACATGGACTGGCATTTGTAACCAAATTAAGATGATGGCAGCCAAGAAGAAGACTGAATGTGGGGCTACTGGCTATTGAGACAGAATTAGTTCTAATCTTTAGAGTAGATCATTTCTGGTTTTGGAGGGGTTGTATTAGTATTATTAGTCTATTCATTGTAAAGTAACCTTTTGGTCTTAAGCAATTTCAAAACAAACAAAATATCTACACCTGATGTTACCTTTTACTTTGATTCCACATCACCAGGGGCAAAGAGATTTTATTTCTAGGACTTTTCAGGGAGAACAGGTTGACTAGCGGAGCTGAAGGTGTGATCATCCTGCCAACTGCTACAGTATTGTGTCCTTGCGTTTTTTGTGTCCTGCTGTGACACTTTCTAGGAAGTGAACAAGATGAATAACAGCTTCCACAAAACTCCATTGGCTCTGGAAATGGAATTAGGGCTCCTTCCAATTTTCTTCATGATGTTATAAGCAGATGAATTTTTTAAAAATGACTGTTGAAGGAGACTAAGCTAGAGCTGCTCTACCATGTTAAAAATGTAAGCGAGTCAATTAGTTTGTTGTTGAACCTCTCAGAGTTGCCAACAGTTCATTAGAAATGCCTCCATTATATCACGTGGAAAATAAGCTTATTGATTTAACAAATGTCCATTCATTTTGACATTTTGAGAGTAGATTCTCAAAACCCTTTGAAACAATTAGTATATTGGTTGTAAAAATTCGGGCTACCTTTACTTGGGATAAATGCTAACAAAACAAAAATGTATCCCATTACATCAGTGGTTTTCAAAATTCAATCTATTCATTTGCATAATTCACCATGTTCCACAATATTTTCATAACCCTTTGTGTTTCTCAAATGGGTGGAGATGCCTGGACCTTACCCAGCCATAGTCTCCAACAAGGCGGTGACAGAATGAGGAGGTGTTTCTCTTCCCCCGATTCCTACTCTATTGAAAAGTACTTTTCTAGATGATTCCTCCAAAAATACTCAAGCTTTTTGAACTTGGCTTTTAAAAAGGTTTTTCACTTAGTGTGAATTTACCATTGTTTTGAATACTAGCAATGTGTTCCTCATGTAGTAGGTAAAAACAGTTGCCCCCAGAATCATTTAAACAGTGAGAGTATTGACCAACTCTAATGTATTATGCGGCTCAAAATGCTTTCTGGTCTGATTACCTATCCAGATCTATTGAGGTCAAGGAAGGGTGGAGACTTCACTGGGAATGATTCATTAATATTCAATTAGTAGGTTTTGGTTAAAAAAAATTGTATTTTGATAATAAGCAATCATTGTTTCAAAGAAAGGTGTGGAGGCTATATTAAGACATTAACATCCAAATCTACTAGATAAATAGATCTAGTTATCTATTTTCAAAATCTTGTATTTGTGTGTCAGTAGGTATGTGGGGGATATGTTTTAAGTAAAGTCAAATCAAACCATTGTTGTATACCCAGACTTAACAACCTACAGAAAAATCCCTTAACTAAAGTAGTTAAAGGTAAATTGTGGTGGACATTAAAAAATGTCAAAACAATAAAAATTGCCTGAAAATACAGTGAATTGTTTCTTAAGTATTTCTTTATTATGTAAGGGGAAGAACTCTTAAAGATGTGTAAGGAAACTGGGATATTGGAATTAGGCTGAGTTAAAATTCTTGCTTTATACATACACGTGTGTGTGTGTGTGTGTGCATATATATATATATATACACACACACACACACATACATATATATACACACACACACACATATATATATAAAATATTAGACAACTTACCTAACATCGTTGAAGCTCAGTTTCTTAATCTAGAAAATAGGAATAGTATATATGCATTCAATTCAGTTCAGTCACGTCTGACTCTTTGCGACCCCATGAATTGCAGCACGCCAGGCTTCCCTGTCCATCACCAACTCCCAGAGTCCACCAAAACCCATGTTCATCAAGTCGGTAATGCCATCCAGCCATCTTATCCTCTGTCATCCCCTTCTTCTCCTGACCCCAATCCTTCCCAGCATCAGGATCTTTTCCAATGAGTCAACTCTTCGCATGAGGTGGCCAAAGTATTGGAGCTTCAGCTTCAAAATCAGTCCTTGCAATGAACATCCAGGACTGATCCAACACTGGTTGGATCTCCTTGCAGTCCAAGAGACTCTCAAGAGTATTCTCCAACAAAGAGATTATAAATACTAACTGGAGGAAAGAATACAAGGCTTTGGCAAATAATAGGTGCTTAACATAACCTATGTTGTCAAAATCAGTGATTATTAAACCCATGGCGATTTCATATCATTGTATGGCAAAACCAAAAAAAAAAATATCAGTGATTATTAATTGGCACTTGGCAACAAAAATGATCTGGAGAAAATTTCTACGTACACATGCCCTTGGTCCCATGACAGGAGAATCTAAGTTCAGAGTGGGATTTGTGTGTTTGGAGAAAGCCCTCCAGACAATTCTAATGTACACCTCTGGTTAAGAATGACTGGTTCCAATTAATTTTAATCTTTTCATTGGATCACTGGATGTGTTAATACTTATAGGATGTGATTGGGCTGTCACTGCATTGATCTGCTACTTAAGAAACTTTCTCCTAGCCAAGAGTCCCAATATGGTTTAAGTCTCTCCAAGGCCCACATTTAACTTGGGATTTGGGAAAAGACAAAGGGGATGTTTTCCCAGAATATTTCAGCACAATGTAGCTCAAATGACTCAGGTATATTAGTATGCAAAATAGTGCCTATGTCTGTTTAGTGAGTAGTTCAACTAACTGGATCATAGAACTAATGGATTAAAAGTTTGATGCTCACTGAAGCTTTTGAGTTTTCTCTGCCTCATAGTCCTTGGCCCCTTAAGCCATCATCACATGAAGGTATCAGGCAAGAGAGTGTATCCAGATCCACAGATCCTCCTGAAATCACTAAAGGAGTTAAATATTAGCAAGAAATAGTTTTATTCAGTATTCAATTTGAAGGTTTTTTAAAAAGAATCTCTTAAAATGTTGCATATCTGAATGAGATATTCCTAAAATATTAGGGTGTGAAAATGATTCTCTTTATAAAACTGAAAAAAAAAAAAAAAACTTCAGTAGAAAAAAACTCAGTGTGTGAGGTGGATAAGCTTCAGACAAAGGGAAAACCAAACCTGCTAGTCAGAGATACAAAAAATATCTATGTCTACCTCATGTTGCCAAGGAGACTATGTAAATAGACTAAAACAAAGAGAAGTGGCTGGCTGGCAATAAGGCTAATGTGGAAAACCTCTTTATTGTTGTGTGGCATGCTTCTTTTCAGAAAAGCAGGAAGAGGTGGCAGGCAGAGAGGGAGAAAAACAAGAATTGAAGTGTATTTCTTCCAAAGAGGGCCATCGGCATCCCTGGGGGATGAACCTGGCTGGCCAAGGTCAAATCGTAGTAAGTTACTTGGAAATAAAGCTTAGAAGCTCTGTGCATTGTCTCATGATTCCCTTAATACATTACCCCCTGATCTCTGATAAGCTGCGTGAGGAGGCAGACTCAGGGGATCGTTTCATTCAGACACTCAACCTCTGTTTATTTTGGACTTCCCAGGCAGGAGGGAACACTTGGAAGATCACAAAGAGAGTAAGCAACTCAGTGTGTGATGGGGTCACCATTTAATAATGAAATGCCCACACAAGAGGTCTCATATGACTTACGTCTCTTTACCCTTTTAGAAGTATATCTAACCCAACCATATATCCAAATGTAATTCCTTCCACTTCATTTAGTCAGCATATACAGGGCAAAATGTTTATAGTGCCTGGTATAGAAAAGTGCTCTTATTAAAAGTTTTAGTGAAGTAAGCCAGAGGATAAACAACAATACAGTATACTAACACATATACATGGAATTTAGAAAGATGGTAGCGATAACCCTGTATGCAAGACAGCAAAAGAGACGCAGATGTATAGAACAGTCTTTTGGACTCTATGGGAGAGGGCAAGGGTGGGATGATATGGGAGAACATCATTGAAACATGTAAATTATCATATGTGAAATGAATCGCCAGCCCAGGATTGATGTATGATACAGGGTGCTCAGGGCTGGTGCACCAGGATGACCCAGAGGGATGGAATCGGGAGGGAGATGGCGGGGGGGGGGTTAGAAGAGGAACACATGTATACCCATGGCGGGTTCATGTCAATGTATGGCAAAGCAACACAATAATGTAAAGAAAATAAATAAATTAATTAATTAAAAAAATTTTTAGTGAGAAAAATTTTGTTTTTACACCACTATATATAAGTATGATTACAAATCTGTAAAACTCTTTAGCAAATAATGAATAAGTAGTTAATGGCCATTAATAATGGATGTGAAAATTATAGACTACTGTTTTTTTCCTTCTTTTTTCATCTTCAGATTTTCTATTATATACCTATGTGACTTTATTCATACTAAAAGAACTTAATAGTTTATGAATGTGAATCTGGTTCTAGTTGCTGAACTTTGCAATGTATTCTTGTATAGAGTTTGAAATAAGCCTGGGTAAGTTTAACAAAACCGAGATATAAAACAATTCTTTCGACTGCTGTAAGTTTGTTGGCAAGATTATTTTTTAAAAGAAAATGTCGTTTTTACTGTGTCTTTTCAAAATTGTCATCTTAGAAGTTGCTTGTTTTGAAGGGAGATAAAGTGAAATTGCAAAGCAGCCCTTATTTTATTGGAAAGTTTCCACTCAATCAGAGGGCAACTGTTAGCATTCATAGTTATACATTAAAAGAAAAAATTCTTTCCAACTGCTAAGTCATCAACAGATTAAAAATAGAAACAAAACTGGGGTCTTAAGTCATTTCTTTACATTGTGAGGGTTAAAACAAACCACTTCATAAGAAGTTAGTCAAGAGTCAGTGCTCAAAGTAGGCATATTGAATCAATAACTTCTTTTTCTATTAAATTCCTCCTAACTTGAGTTGTTAAATATGTGTTTGTTTTTTTTTACAGGCTGCTATAATGATGTATCAAGCAGCCACTTCAGAAAATTCATGAGAATACATGAAACCAAATGCAGCTGAGAGTTACTGTCTTGAACTCTCAAAAATACCACCTTCTTTATAGAAATGGGTTTAAAATTTGTTTTATTTATTTCATATTTTCCCCCAGAAAACCGTGAGTTTTAACAAAGATATATGCTTCAAGGTAATGCCACCTACCTTGGTCCAGCTGGTCCCTAGAGTGGGTAAATTTATCAGATTCTCCCAGATTCCCAGGAGACCATGAATGCCAGCCAGCATATTTGTTTCTGTTCATTTTCACCAGATTGACAGGCTCATTATGTTAATATTGACATCTCCACTTGAGAGCTCATACTGTGCAATTGTAAATTTTCATATGATAATGAGCAGACAATTATATCAAAGAGTGAACATTTGGACTGATGTACAAGGCACCATTTAATTATAAGAACAGTAGGCGACCGAGCCTTGTCATTGACCCTTCCAATCCTTCCATTTCATCTCCTTCCAATTTATACTTCTTCCTAGATGTCCCTCCTTCTCTACCTTTTTCTCCTCTTTCCTCCCTCCCCCTATCCCTTAATAAAAAACCAATTTTTCTCTCTTCTTTTTAAGCCATCGCTCTATGGCTACACTTGAAACAAGAATTCTTTCCTCCTGTTGGTTGACATCTGCACATGTGAGAGAATTTGAACATGACAAACAACAAGGAATTAGAAATAAACTGCGATGGAACAGTGTCTCTTCTCTCCCCCCTCCACAGTGGAAATGATGATATCCTCACCATCTGTACCCTTGCAGTCTGTGAGTGGGCAGAAAACCAGCTGGAGATGCAGCCCATGGCAGAGATCCAGACCCTCAGCTTCTGGGAGGTCCTAGCAGCTCACGATGCCTCCCAGCTATTGGACTATCTCTTGCCATGTACATTTAAAGGGAAAATGTAAAATATTTCTCCAAGCTGTTTGTATAGAGAGGTTCTCCTACTACAAAAGGAAGCTGATATGAATGGAGGAGGGGATAGAATTCTGGTCTGAGTGTCAGAGGACCTCCGTCCTTAGGGGCCTCCTCTTTCAAGGAGGAAATAAATACTGGGTCTATTGCTTTCCCTCTCTGGGGTTTGATTTTCTCATTTCTGAAGTGAGAGCTTTCAGCTTTAAAGTTCCATGATTCTGTTGGAAAATATGTGCAGAAATAAGAGAAGCATGAAAATAGTTGGAGGATGTATGTATCCTTTACTTTGGTTGACAGTCTATGTTGAGTGAAATATCACTGCACTACCAAAACATGTCTATCCTAGACTCTTCCCTTCAATTAGCTGAGGAAATGTGATTACTCTGAGACTGAGAGACTTGTGCTAAAAAGACAGAGGCAACGATTCTATTTGGTATCCTTACTGATACCACCCTTGTTTCTATGTGTGTATCAGAATTGAAATTATGGCCATCAAAAAGAGAAAGGAGAGGCAGAGGATGAAATGGTTACATAGCATCACCAACTCAGTGGACCTGAATTTGAGCAAACTCTGGGAGATTGTGGAGAACAGAGGAGCCTGGCATGCTGCAGTTCATGGGGTTGCAGAGAGTCGGATACGACTTAGAGACTGAACAACAACAGCCATCCCAGTCTGCAAACTGGAGAAACAGGGCTGACTGTCTGTGGGAACTGTTCCTAGTACAACAGTGAACTTTGAAATTCAACAGAAGCACAGGATGGGGATCCACATGGGAATATCTCTATGAAAAGCTGCCTTGAGGCTTGTGTGTGCTAAGTTACTTCAGCTGTGTCAGGCTCTTAGTGACTCTATGGACTGTAGCCCAGAAGAGCCCAGGCTCCTCTGTCCGTGGGATTCTCCAGACAAGAATGCTGGAGTGGGTTGCTGTGCCCTCTTCCATGGAGATCTTCCTGAGCGAGGGATCGAACCTCCGTCTCAGGCATTGGCAGGCGGGTTTTCTACCACTAGCACTACCTAGGAAGCTCCCCCAAAACCATGAGATACACAACATTTTTATTCGATTCCTAGCATGAACATCCAAGGATATTGATTCCTCCTAATAAATGTCTTCTTATAACAGTCTTAAGGGACCTTCAAAATTCTATGGAAGAAGACAGGAGAGGTAATGGAATATAAAATCACTTTGGGGGATGGCTTCTTGGATTCTAATGGGGTGATCCTAATAAACTGGAAAACCAAGGCTCATAGGCCAAGATACATTTTTGTAAATTTGAGAATGTGTATTAATTGTGTTGCTGTTGTTTAGTCACTAAGGCATGTCCAACTATTTTGCAACCCCATGGACTATAGCCCGTTAGGCTCCTCTGTCCATGGGATTTCCCATGCAAGTATACTGGAGTCAGTTGCCATTTCCTTCTCCAGGGGATCTTCCTGACCCATGGGTCAAACTCACATCTTCTTTACTATAGAGCCATCAGGGAAGCCCATATTAGTTATGACCTAGCTCTATATGTGCATGTATTTATGATAAAAATGCCAAAATGAATATAAAAGACCAACCTATATTTCAAAGGCTTCATAATGCAATTATCTACCATCTAAAGTGTTCTACTGGATATATTTAGTATTCTTTTTTCCTTTCTATTAAATTATATGTTCCCTTTGGGGCACATGTTTGCTTTATAAATGGTCTTGGTGGCTTTTTGTGTGTTTTTTTTTTTTTTTTTTTACATTATTCAACACTTTCTGATGCTGGGGCCAGAAAGTTAGGAAAAAGCAAAACATCTGCAGAGAAGCCTGAAGGCCTAGCCTAAGTTCTGAGCTGGGTTCTTCCAGAATGTTTTCTCAGAACACCCCCCAGGCCTACCGGCTATGTGAGGTTAAAGAAATTTCCTGTATCCACAGGGTTGGGCATGTTGGCTCAATTCCTCCAACCTGCCACGTGGGATGTGGGGACCTGTCACATCACCCTCTGATGCCTTTCCCCCCCTGCTGCTTGGGCAGTGCTGTTAGGGAGGTGCGGACAGAATGTTTCTGCAACTGAGGACAGTAGATGACACAACCCCACATTCAGTCCCAGAACCTCTACAGCTCCACCTGCCAAAATATGGGGCTGAGTTCAGGAAAAAATTATATATGTATATAAACTATATATGTGTATATATATATTACATGTATATGTATACAAATACATCTATATATTCATAGTCCTCCACCTGAATCTTATAGTTTGCTATACATACAAACTATATTTGTATATACTACATATGTGCATTTTTAAACTATATAGGTGCATATATATTGCATATACATATATATATATGCAAGTATATAAATACATGTTCAGTTCAGTTGCTCAGTTCAGTTCAGCCACTCAGTCGTGTCTGACTCTTTGTGATCCCATGAATTGCAGCATGTCAGGCCTCCCTGTCCATCACCAACTCACTGAGTCCACCAAAACCCATGGCCATAGAGTCGGTGATGCCATCCAGCCATCTCATCCTCTGTCGTCCCTTTCTCCTCCTGCCCCCAATCCTTCCCAGCATCAGGGTCTTTTCCAATGAGTCAACTCTTCACATGAGGTGGTCAAAGTATTGGAGTTTCAGCTTCAACATCAGTCCTTCCAATAAACACCCAGGACTGATCTCCTTTAGGATGAACTGGTTGGATCTCCTTGCAGTCCAAGGGACTCTCAAGAGTCTTCTCTAACACCACAGTTCAGAAACATCAATTCTTCAGCACTCAGCCTTTTTCACTGTCCAACTCTCACATCCATACATGACCACTGGAAAAACCATAGCCTTGACTAGACAGACCTTTGTTGGCAAAGTAATGGCTCTGCTTTTCAATATGCTATCTAGGTTGGCCATAACTTTCCTTCCAAGGAGTAAGCGTTTTTTAATTTTATGGCTGCAGTCACCATCTGCAGTGATTTTGGAGCCCCAAAAAATAAAGTCTGACACAGTTTCACAGTTTCCCTGTCTATTTCCCATGAAGTGATAGGACTGGATGCCATGACCTTAGTTTTCTGAATGTTGAGCCTTAAGCCAACTTTTCCACTCTCCTCTTTCACTTTCATCAAGAGGCTTTTTAGTTTCTCTTCACTTTCTGTAATAAGGCTGGTGTCATCTGCATTTCTGAGGTTATTGATATTTCTCCTGGCAATCTTGATTCCAGCTTGTGCTTCTTCCAGCCCAGCGTTTCTCATGATGTACTCTGCATATAAGTCAAATAAGCAGGGTGACAATATACAGCCTTGACATACTCCTTTTCCTATTTGGAACCAGTCTGTTGTTCCATGTCCAGTTCTTAACTGTTGCTTCCTGACCTGCATACAGGTTTCTCAAGAGGCAGGTCAGATGGTCTTGTATTCCCATCTCTGGAAGAATTTTCCACAGTTTATTGTGATCCACACAGTCAAAGGCTTTGGCATAGTCAATAAAGCAGAAATAGATGTTTTTCTGGAACCCTCTTGCTTTTTCAATAATCCAGCGGATGTTGGCAATTTGATCTCTGGTTCCTCTGCCTTTTCTAAAACCAGCATGAACATCTGGAAGTTCACAGTTCACGTATTGCTGAAGCCTGGCTTGGAGAATTTTGAGCATCACTTTACTAGCATGTGAGATGAGCGCAATTGTGCAGCAGTCTGAGCATTCTTTGGCATTGCCTTTCTTTGGAATGGGAATGAAAACTGACCTTTTCCAGTCCTGTGGCCACTGCTGAGTTTTCCATATTTGCTGGCATAGTGAGTGCAGCACTTCCACAGCATCATCTCTCAGGATTTGAAATAGCTCAACTGGAATTCCATCACCTCCACTAGCTTTGCTTGTAGCGATGTTATCTAAGGCCCACTTGACTTCACATTCCAGGATGTCTGGCTCTAGGTGAGTGATCACCCCATCATGATTAACTGAGTCGTGAAGATCTTTTTTGTACAGTTCTTCTGTGTATTCTTGCCCTCTCTTCTTAATATCTTCTCCTTCTGTTAGGTCCATACCATTTCTGTCCTCTATCAAGCCAATCTTTGCATGAAATGTTCCCTTGGTATCTCTAATTTTCTTGAAGAGATCTCTCGTCTTTTCCATTCTGTTGTTTTCCTCTATTTCTTTGCATTGATCACTGAGGAAGGCTTTCTTATCTCTCCTCGCTATTCTTTGGAACTCTGCATTCAGATGGGATTATCCTTCCTTTTCTCTATTGCTTTTCGCTTCTCTTCTTTTCACAGCTATTTGTAAGGCCTCCTCAGACAGCCATTTTGCTTTTTTGCATTTCTTTTTCTTGGTCAGTCATGTCCAACCCTTTGCGACCCCATGAAATGCAGCATGTCAGGCTTCCCTATCCATTACCAACTCCCGGATCTTATTCAAACTCCGGTCCATTGAGTTGGTGATGCCATCTAACCATCTCGTCCTGTTGTCCCCTTCTCCTCCTGCCTTCAATCTTTCCCAGCATCAGGGTCTTTTCCAACTAGTCAGTTCTTCACATCAAGTGGCCAAAGTATTGGAGCTTCAGCTTCGGCATCAATCCTGCCAATGAATATTCAGGACTGATTTGCTTTAGGACTGACTGGTTGAGAGTCCAGGGGACTCTCAAGAGTCTTCTCCAACACCACAGTTCAAAAGCATCAATTCTTCAATGCTCAGCTTTCTTTATAGTCCAACTCTCATCCATACGTGACTACTGGAAAAACCGTAGTTTTGACTAGACAGACCTTTGTTGGCAAAGTAATGTCTCTGCTTTTTAATATGCTGTCTAGGTTGGCCATAGCTGTTCTTCCAAGGAGCAAGTATCTTTTAATTTCATGGCTGCAGTCATCATCTGCAGTGATTTTGGAGCCCTGCAAAATAAAATCTGTCACTGTTTCCATTGTTTCTCCATCTATTTGCCATGAAGTGATGGGACTGGATGCCATGATCTTATTTTTTTTGAATGCTGAGTTTTAAGCCAGCTTTTTCACTCTCCTCTTTTACTTTCATTAGGAGGTTCTTTAGTTCGTCTTCACTTTCTGTCATAAGGGTAGTGTCATCTGAGTACCTGAGGTTATTGATATTTCTCTGGGCAATCTTGATTCCAGCTTGTGCTTCATCCAGCCTAACATTTTGCATGAAGTACTCTGCATATAAGTTAAATAAGCAGACTGACAATATACAGTCTTGAGGTACTCCTTTCCCAGTTTGGAATCAATCTATTCATTCATAATTCTCTGCCTGAATCTTATAGTTGGCTACAATCCTTTTAGCTATGTTCTAGTTGGGGAAAATTACTTGCTGATCTTAGTGCATTTTAAAGAACTCCAGTGTACTTTGGAGGCTTTCTAACACACCAGCATACTTCCAAATATTTCAGAAAACCTTTTTAGATATACCATAGGGGAGCATCTCTTAAACAAATCCTCAACACACAGCTCTTAAACAGATGATGACATCTGACTCACTATGTCCCTGATATTCATTTACTATCAGCTACTGAAAGAAAATTAGAAAATCAGAGGCAAACTAAGAAAGACAAAACTCCTGTAAAAAAGCAATGACAACTATAACAATGAGCTCTTTATTACTCTTTCTGTGACCTTTTCATTGTTTTAGACCCTCCTCACAGGCAGCCTAATGATGGCAGGACAATCATCAAGGAAGTCTCAGAGAAAGGAGACTGATTATTGAGATAGCCACTATTTTGAAGAGTATAATCAGATCACATTATGCCAACACTCCCTCTGACACAATCTAGTCTTTACTGGAGTTAATGAAAGCAATTAATTCCCTCCCCATTCAAAGCAGAATGATTACACAAATAGATAATTTTCTAATCCATACCCATAAGGCATGTTGATTTCTCTGCACTTTGCTCAGTATGCCAAAGAATCTAACTGAACTAAATTACTCCTGTTCTTTATATGACCTTGCAGAAATTCTCCATCAAATTTTTCTGCTTAGTTTTCCTATCTGGTCAGATAGCAGAACCACATTCATGCATGGACATAGGACTCCAAGGTTAACTAAGCCTTTTGCACAGCAAAGATGGGTGATGCCCACCTATGATGACAGTGACAGGATGCCAGAGGACAGCAGGAGAATGGCAGGTAAACATACTGACAGTCACTGCATAGTTTTCTTCAACAACAATTTCCCTGTGTGGGTGATGCTGACAATAATTAGGCAAACAGAATGCCAAACAATTGTAAGAAAAGCTGTCAAACATTTTTGTTATTACCCCCTGCACAAGTCTGTGATTTATCATCACAGAAAAAGCACATTAAAAAAAATCTCGAAACAGTGACATTTTGTTCAAATTACAACCCAGCTTCCCTGACTGCCTGTGGACTGACATCTCTAATGTCAGAAGTAATGCTTGGCAATTTGTTCCCATCAACTGAGCAGGTCTCTGGAGTGGGCTCCAGCCACTGGCTAGAAACAGCTGATGTGCTAAGAGCAAGAACAAAGGATCTCTCAATGCATGCAATGCCAACTGCCTTCAGACATCAAAATAAAATAACCAATACTCATATTTCCTTCTTAGATTCGTAAGGTCACACTGGTTCTAAAACGTAATATATTGTCTTCTGCCCCAAGGCTCCTACGCATCATCTCTTTGTCCTTCTTCACCCAAGACCCCATTGGGGTTCTGGACTTGGTCAAAGTGCATTTTAAGGGTTCTGATCTTTTCAGTAGAAAACCAAGTTTCCTGATGATATCCCCAGTGGTTATAATTGAACCATATGGAAAAAGAAATGGAAAACAGTTTTCACCTAACCTACTTTCTTTAGAGTTTGGCATAGTTTGAGGGATACATTCTGATAATTGAGAGAAGTACTGCAAGATGTTCTTTCAGAGATGTGGAGTAAATTTACAGATGTAAGGTGCTAATAATATTATTTTGTAAAATCTCTATGGGTTGTCTCTAAATTAGGTACCTGGATTGCTAAGTGTTTAAATGGACCTTGTTGTCATTTAATCTACCTTTTCAGCTAATGAGGGAAACCTTGTCTATGAGATTCCTTGCGGATATTCTAAGCTACAATGTTTCCAAGCATGGGGATGAGGAGCCCTCCCACTGCAAACATTTGGCTGCTAAAAGATCAAGGGCCTGGATCTCCACTGTCTTCCACATCCCCTCCCACTCCTTCCTGGATATTAAGATCCACTCAACATGGAGAACTCCTACCTTCTAAATATTGTCTTACCCTCTAGATGGTACCTTGTTTGAATGGCTATTTCATTCTACCCTGTGGTAGGAACTCCTTCCCACTCCTTTTCTCACCTTTTTTTTTTTTTTCCCAATCTTTATACTTACACGAGTACCTTTTCTTCTCATGATTCTCTTTTGCTAGAGTTTGGACAGTTACTGAGTACCATTAGTATCTTCATTTTATTTTGTTAGATTTTGATTTTCAGAAACAGGCAATACTCATTTTACTTGCAATATAGCAAATCATGTACGTCTGTTAGTGCACAGAGTAAATGAGCTTTAATTTTCCCTTGACCATGTTATTTTCTACTAATAATTTTTCACAAAGCATTCAATACCTCTTGCTGATTGTTGGCTGCCCAGGAACCCTCTTACTAGATTAATCCCAACTGGATGACCCTTAGGACTTTTCCAACCATATTTCCCACCAAAATGCATGTCTCATGTCTTATGCCTAAGAAAGCTGATAGTGAATTGAATGGCCTAATTTAAACTAGGGTATTCACAGCTTTTATCTGAATACTTTAATTTACTGCAACCCAATGAACATTTACACATCAACAGTGATTCATTTCCTTAGCCCAAGAAAGTAGACAGAGGTTTGATTCTCTCTCTTTCACATTTGTCTTTATATACAAATATGTATTATACCCTATAACCTGCATATCTAACTCTGAAATCCATTTACCAAATGCAAACCATAAAGGAGTACCAGGTAAGGGATATACAGAGCTCATTAAAAACCCACGTCAGCTGCAACCCATCTCAGAACAACTGAAAGGTCTACAGCTTGGAAGGCAAATCCATGGGAATCAACTTTGAAGATAAAGGACAGTTTCATGACCAACATTATCAAATCAATTTTTAAACATTTCTATCCTATTCTGACCTAGGGTAGTCCAAAACAAAAGCATTAGCTGTAAAGATCAAATTAAATAACTTTCTTTTAGAATTCCCTCTTGCCAAAGTTGATGACTGAATAAATCCAGGGACAGATAAATTTATATAACTTATACCCAGAGTCACTGGAGGAAAGGTAATATAAATTTACACTTCTAATAAAGCAGATATTGATGCTTTAACCATATATAAAGATGTTATACCATATATAACCACCATCTCTGAAACACAGTGGCTCATTTTATACATCTGGATCCATTCAGGCAAGAAAGAGATCCATATAGTTTTCTCTCACTCATAGTCAGACCCGGGAGTGCATGGCAAATATTTCAGAAATCAAAGTTTCTTCAAGAATTTTCCATCTTGTTTCCATCCAGAAAATAAAAAGAGGAGGCGATGGATATCCTAACATAGTCACAGCTGGGAATATAGTTTGGTGAATATATAGGAAAGAAGAGAGACGAAGGACTCCTATATATTTTTCTTTACAATGTGAATATGTTGAGCATAAAAAGATCACAACAAAACCAAGTAAAATTGGCTCTTGTTGTACTTTGGGAAATATTGGTTCTGAGGATTTTCTTCCATAAAAAGGTCAGCTGTTCTATCACACTAACTAGAAGGCCAGTCTGGGGTGTGCTCACTGGATGCGTCGAGATCAATTAGCTCTGTGGAGTTTCTCTTCTGCAGGAAACAGGAGAAAGCCAGGCCATCAGTATTCCGTACACACACTAAAAGCTTATGCTTGCAGAGGCAATCATTTTTCAGCTCCTTTCAGATTCTATTTATTGGTTATTTTCCCCTTTGGCGGAAAAGGTTTCTCCTCAGTACTAAGAAGGGGAACCAATCTAACAGAATGTATTGGAAACTGCCCTACTGATATTTTGCTAGGGTTCTACTGGAGTTGAAGTGCTCACACAAAATGTGATGAAAGTTTTAGGGTGTCCTGGGGTGACTTCAATCCCAAGGTCTCGCTTGGTTGACTTGATTTCCTGCTCTCAGAGATGTAGGCCATGCTAGTTTGGGATGGGAGGCCTGGTAGACCCTGAACATGAGGCAGTTTTTACATCAGCCATTAGAAGATCCCATGCTATGCTGAATGTCAAGATACTATGGCTTCATTTATGAGCAGGTATGAATGAATTATTCAACAGGAAAAGGTGGGAGTGAACACTGCATGGTAATGCAGCTCAGTAATAAGTGCGCACATTCTGTCTCATGGGTTCCTTCCTAAGACAAAGAGAACATGTGATGGGGCAGATATCAAGGGATTTGGGGATTGGTAAAAGATCATGCCTTAAACAATCTTATCAAAGTTTATTATTTTGTATTCTCTCATGTAGTATCTGTTCAGTGCTTTCTCCATAAGTAAATTATAAGCTCCAGGAGTATCAGAAATGTGGCTTGTCTCTTCCTTACTACATTGCCAATACCTACTATAGTTTTTGGCACACAGCAAGAAAGGATGAAGAAATACTCTGTCTCCTTTAAACCAATAGTTACCATTCTTCTCCAAGTGAGAAGTTAGTAAGGATTTTCTTGAGGCTTGATCATGACCAAAGCCAACATTGGAATGGAGATTAGCTGGTAAATGTGTTCTTTAATCTATTGGGAATTCTGGTAATATCTGACTTGGATATCAAATAAGTATATTCTATTTGTCCTAGACCATTGTGGTAAAAATTGTTTATAATAAACTCTTTTAGGTTGTAAAATTTTTTAAACAATTTTGTTTAAAATAAAAAAATATAATAGCATCCATTTGTTCACTGAAAAATTATTTTCTGAGTCCTTACACTGTGCCAGGAACTATTCTGGATTTATGGTGAATATGGAATCAAGATTGCCGGGAGAAGTATCAATAACCACAGACATGCAGATGACACTACCTTATGGCAGAAAGTGAAGAAGAACTAAACAGCCTCTTGATGAAAGTGAAACAGCAGAGTGAAAAGTTTGGCTTAAAACTCAACATTCAGAAAACTAGGATCATGGCATCCGGTCCCATCACTTCATGGCAAATAGATGGAGAAACAATGGAAACAGTGACAGATTTTATTTTGCAGGGCTCCAAAATCACTGCAGATTGTGACTGTAGCCATGGAATTAAAAGATACTTTCTCCTTGGGGAGAAAAAAAAACTATGACCAATCTAGACAGCATATTCAAAAGCAGAGACATTACTTTGCCAACAAAGGTCCATCTAGTCAAAACTATGGGTTTTCCAGTAGTCATGTATGGATGTGAGTTGGACTATAAAGAAAGCTGAGCGCTGAAGAATTGATGCTTTTGAACTGTGGTGTTGGAGAAGACTCTTGAGAGTCCCTTGGACTGCAAGGAGATCCAACCAGACCATCCTAAAGGAGATCAGTCCTGAATATTCACTGGAAGGACTGATGCTGAAGCTGAAATTTCAATACTTTGACCACCTGATGCAAAGAGCTGACTCACTGGAAAAGATCCTGATGCTGGGAAAGATTGAAGGCAGGAGGAGAAGGGGACAACAGGGGATGAGATGATTGGATGGTATCACTAACTCAATGGACCTGAGTTTGAGTAAGTGCTGGGATTTGGTGATGGACAGGGAAGCCTGGCATGCTGCAGTCCATGGGGTCACAAAGAGTTAGACACAACTGAATGACTGAACTGAACTGAACTGGCAGATGGGTTGCTCATGGAGTTTTCACTGTAGTAATGCATTAGTCACTGGAACTGGTGGGCATAAAGGCCAAAATAGCAGTTTTAGGCCAAACTGTTCTACACAAATGATATGAGACCAGAGAGATTAGCTAAAAAAGTGTTCATATTTAGTCGTCCTGCTAGAGCATTCACCAACTAAGCTGGAAAGAGGTGAATCTGGAAGCACAGAATGAAGTGGGGAAAGAGGTACCCAAGGATCATGAAGGAACATTGTTTTTAGCAAGTGGCCCTCCTGTAATTCCAGAGAAGGTAAGATATTTAAGCACTGATATGGCTTTATGAGGCAACACCAACTCCAAAGTGGTTCTACAGTTTGAACATCCCTTCAATGAATGACTTGATGTTTGAACAACCTACAGAGTAGGCTCAAAGCACAGGCTGGAGACTCAGTTGACAAAGATAATTTAAGTCATGCCTTTACTATTTGCTGGTTGATTTATGGGAAAGTTTCTTAGCCTTTCTAAGCATCAGTTTTATCTATAGAGTGGTGACAACAAAACTGACATTATGGGGTTACTGTGAATACAACACCAAATAGTACACTGCATTGTTAGCATGGTAAGGGACACATATAGTAGCTGAATTAGTGTTAGTTGTTATTATTAAACAGAGAGAGAGAGAGAACATATTTCATTAATGATTAATTGCAATACTATGATTCATAAGAGCAGTATACTTAATTTGTAGGTAAGAAAATTGAGGCTTAAAGGGGTAGAACATTAATACTTTCATTGCTTCTAGGATTCAGGGAGGATATATTTCACCTTCCCCTTAAAGTATGACATGGCCACATGACTTGCTGTGACTAATGAAATGTACAAGAGAGAAGCATGTGTTGCTTTTGGGTGGAAGCCTTTAAAAGCCACTTTCCCTTCCCTGTACCATCACAGTGACATTCCAGGAAAAGGAATGTCCAAATCTTGCATCCTGAAGTGAGGACAAGGAAGAGCAGAGCCCTCTGCTAGTGATGCCAAACATACAGCATGTACAAGAAAGAAATCTCTGTTGTTTTAAGCCCCTGACATTTTTGGAGTTGTTTGTTTTTACAGTAAAATCTGGTTATTCTATCTTACCCAAGATTAAAAACTTTTCAGGTATAGGATTCAAACTCAAGTCTTAAGATATTAAAGCCAATTCTTATTGTATTACCTTACAGATATCCTTATTGCTTCTTAGAAATAAAACACCCAGTGGGTGTTTTAGCACATCAACCAGTTTTCTTCAGGAGAAAACTGACGTTCCTATTGATCTTATCCTTGGTTTTTAAAAAAATTAATTTTTTTTCCTACTGAGATAGAAAGTAATTCTCCGAGCAAAGGTTAATAGAAGGTAACTAAAAAGTTGGAGAGAGGTGGACAGATAATAAAACTGGTTGAAAAGCTGTATTCGTTTTGCTGAACTCTTTATTTCCTGTAGGTTCATGACCTGAAGATTACATGGGATGAAGGGAGGCCCTTATCAAAAGCCTGCAATTTTGTAGCTACAAAATCAATTTTTAAATGATTTATGTGGTGTTGTTCAGGACCAAAGGCAATACTTCATTCTCCTTGGTACTAAGGCCATAGCTAAGATGCTGAATAATGATTAATTTTTATTTACAGCATGCCTCCCCTTATATATTACTGTAAACAAGATTTGAGAGCCTGGCATTTCTATAGCATGAAATTATTTACCAAGGGAAGTCTCGGGCAAAGAGAAAAAAAAATCTACTAAAAAACAAAGACCTCAACATACAGTGAAAAAACCATTTGAAAATTTTTCTTAGGGCTATCTATTTCCATCTATTCAGTTTAACCTATTTTTCATAAATGGGCCAAATCAACTTCTCAAGAAGAGTCACTCTTATATCACATCATATCACCACTAACCTTCAAAGAGAGAGGAAAGTTTAGAATTACTATAGTTTTTGCTTGTTCAGAAGACTAAATTCATAGTTTCTAAATTGTGACACACGTAGCTTATTTTAACTTCATTTAATGTAAGTGTTCATTTAAAAAAACTGCTATAAGGATATCTCCTCTGAGCTACCATATACAAGTATTTCTTTCTTTCAAAACTGCAGAAGAACTATATTTCCAGGCTTTCTACTCTTCAACTTGCCAGCCTCAATTCAATATTAACATTACTCAGCATCTGAGAATCCTCTCTACCTAGAACAAGGTTGATGTTTTTCTTATCAATCACATCACCCTAAAACTCCTAGCCCAGAACCCTCAATAATTGGATAACAAGGGGCTATTTAGTGTCTCCTTTGAGCCTTATGAGCTTTGGGTTTGAGGTAAAAACTCTGAGTATCATGGAGGGAGATTAGGAGCTACTCTGAGAAAAGTGGAAAGAAGTCTGCCCATTACTTCTTGACACCAGAAAGTGAGAAGGCTGTGGAGAATGGTGCCTGCCATTTTATTTTCTACTATTTTCTAGAACAAATTTTCTTAAGGGAAGAGCTAGGAGAACTTGGCTTGGCCAAGTACCAGCACCACATTGGAGGCCATTCATGGATTTGTGTACACTTTGTACCACATCCTTTTCCTCAGTTTACTGAACACTTTCTCTTCGCTGGGCTAATGATATTGGTTGAGCTGCAGGTGGAGGCCTATGGATCACTGTTTCCTGCTTCATTAAGCACAGGCATGTCTCTCCAGTGGGTTGTGAATGAAATTAGTACTCTGCTTCTCTCTCACTAGCTTGGACGGTTTAAAAAGCATGCTAGCTCACCAGTAAATGACTTGAACTGATATGACTAAGGATAAACTATCCTGTCAATACAAGTTATTTATTAAGCCCTCCTGGAAGTAAAAGATAGACAAGCAAAGGGTAGAGGCTGAGGGCTTTCCTTTCTATTTTGTAGCTTTTTTTGTGTATCAAGTTGTTCACTTATTAGTAAACTTTGGGGAGCCCACTTCATTAGGTTTGCTCTGCAAAAAGTAGGTAAAACTACTTAAGACAGTAAAAATAAGAGGAGTCTTCTACAACCATCAGCTATTGAACACTTGCAATTATTAACTGGTTAAAACAGAGAACAAAAGAGTAACAGCTTTGCTGATGTGTTAATAAGATTCTGGATTCTTCCCTTGCAAGTAAAAGCCTATGTTTGCTGAGTCACTTAGATGAGTCTTTCGTCTCCAGATAACTTCACCCATAATCCTTATCCTTTGTAAGTGATGGAAGTGGAGGGAAGAAGGCAGGAGGAGTAGATGGACTGCTATCTCAGAAACTTAATCACCTTGACAAATGCAGTGGGCTTGTCACACAGACAGACGACCATTGTTTTCTCTCACATTTTCCTGTCACGCCACTATTCCGTGTAGGAAGCCTTTCTTCTTAAGTCCTGTGGTTGTCTCTAAGAACACCAATCCAGAGAAAGATACTAAATTCTCAATACACTGTACTGTAATTGTCTGCGTGGCCCCTCTCAGCTCTAAGCGCTGCGACGGGGGGAGCATGGACTTGACTGTGAGGCAGCCACTGTCGTACCTGGTGTGCAGAAGGCGTTCGGCAACTTTTTACTGAATGAGCGAGTGAGGAAGAAATGAGAGAGCTGCACAGTACCTGCAGTAACTAAGTGCCTACTATGGGGCAGACTGTGCTAGGCACTCCATGAGTCATATTTTGAATTCTAACAACTCTAAAAGTAGAAACGTTTTCTCGTATTATAGGAGAACATACAGCTTCGGTGCGTTTCAGGCATGTGTCCAGCACACAGGGACTCTTCTACAGTGACTCCCTCCTCTGAGACAATCAGAGCTCTCCCACACAGGGTCCTATGAGTGTCCTGGGCGCAGCCAGCAGGAAGGCATGGGGAGACTCATGAACCACAGCTTACCTTCCCCACTGAGTGCTTATCTCTTGGTCAATAGGATGGGAGGGGGAAGGAAAACGAAATCAGGGAATTGCAGTGGGTGTTTCACATCTTTTATCACATTGGATCCTGAAAATGAACTCATCATGCTGACATTAACAGTCTTATAATCAAGTGAAAGTTGGGCTTCCCTTGTGGCTCGGCTGGTAAAGAACCTGCCTGCAATGCAGGAGACCTGGGTGCGATCCCTGGGTTGGGAAGATCCCCTGGAGAAGGGAAAGGCTACCCACTGCAGTATTCTGGCCTGGAGAACTCCATGGAGTGTATAGTCCATCGGGTTGCAAAGAGTTGGACTTATAATCAAATGAGTAATCAAAGTTAGGAAATACCACATAAGATCTCTTATACGTGGAATCTTAAAATGTGATACAAATAAACTTATTTACCAAACAGAAACAGACTCACAGACATAGAAAGCAAACTTAAGGTTACCAAAGGGGAAAGAGGGCTGTGAGGGATAATGTTGGAGTTTGGGATAATCAGATGTAAACAACTACATATAAAAAAGATAAAACAACAAAATCCTATATATAGCATACAGCACAGGGGACTATATTCAATATCTTGCAATGACCTGTATAAAAAAGAATATACATATATATTTGTATGACTGAGTCACTTTGCTGTATACCAGAAACTAATATAACTATACTTCAAAAGAAAATTAAGAAAGAAGAAATTACTTATCCCAAACTCCAGGCCATGGTACATATGCTATGGGTGCTAACGATGAAATTTCCTCGGGCCTGCCCAAGACTTACTAAGGTGGAATTCCTGAAAAACAGGCCCAGGAATCTCCATTTTCATCAATTCAATAAATAGTCCTTAAACTAAAGTTTGAGAAATGCTGTACTGGTCCACCTGCCTCTAAATGTACATTCTCAGGGCAAGAAACCTGTCATGCACTGGCACAACACTATCAGCTAGATGGTCTATTAATAGAACTGTCCCTTTAGCAACCGTTAGGGTTGTCTTTGCAGCTCAGAGTAGGGGAAAGCCTTGGTACCCCCCATTAATGTTAATGGGAATCATGTGGTTAATTCTCTATATGCCAAGTTGAAAAGTGTTCCCTGTAGAACCAGGAGAGGCTATATTTAATCAAACCATCTGGATTCCTATGCACATGTATAAGGGCAAAAATAGGTCACCGTTGGTAAGCTACATTCTGGAAACTATTCCATTGTATCAACAAACCCCAAAGTCCTGAGAGGGCTCGCCTCTCCTTGGTGAGTCACTCCCTTGGTGAGTGACAGCCCCGGAACCAAGAGAGGTCAGAGAGAGTGCAAACTTTAAGGACAAGGAGTTTCAGTAGCAAGCAAACACATAGAGCAAATCACCCCCTAAAGATAGAAGTACAGAATAAAGTTGTTACAAACTATTAACCTCCCCAAAAACTTCAAATGGGAACTCAGGATGTCCATGATGCTTACAGACACTCAAGTGCCTGTGAAAACCAGGAGGACAATGGGTCTATGACCATGAAGAGAATCAGGGCACTTCACATAAAAAGAGTGGTGAGCCTTCACAAGCCTTGAAGAACTCAATTCTATTATTGACTATTCCTATCGGCTTAGCCAGAAAGATTGTTCGGGTTTTTCCATGTGATGTTATGAAAACCCAAATGGAAATTTTGGCCAATCCAATATAATATGAGAGATGCTACAGAACCACATGAGAGATTTTAAAGCAAGAAGAGGATTTATTGAGCTCAGTCTGAATATGAACTTGAGCTCTGTCAAGCTTGGGAGCAGAAAGCTACCGATTACAAGAGAGCATGAGGGCCAGAGGGTACTTACTTCTGTAGCTTGGGAATCCTACACTGCTCTCTCACCAAAATCAAACTCAGCAGGGCTCTGTTCCTTTCCAAAGGCACCAAGGGAGAATCTGTTCTGTTGCCTTTTCCACCTTCCAGAATCCACCCATACTCCTCAGCTCATAGCCCCTTCCTCTGTCTTCAAAGTCAGCAATGTAGCATCCCTGTATTCTTCCATAGTCACATCTGCCAAAGTGTCTTTGCTTTTAAGGGCCCACGTGATTAGACAGGTGTGTGTGTGTGTGTGTGTGTGTGTGTGTGTGCGTGCGTGCGTGCGTGCACGCACAGGGAGTGGGGGGCATTATTCTGCTGACCACACAGGGTAAGAGGTGGTGAAGAGGTAGGTTCCCAGAGGTTCAAAGGTGCCTCGATAGGAAGCTAGGAGGACGCTACATTTACGGGCCTTCAGGTTGGGGCTATCTTTCCAGGATCTTTTAGTCTAACGCTCTCCCAACCGAACTATTTCGGCTGTGTTTCCAGGATCTTTTAAGTATATAGTTCAGACTGGTTTTCTATTCTTTTTTGGCTGTGTTGCGCAGGTTGCAGGATCTTAGCTCCCAACCAGGGATGGAATCTACACCCTCAGTAGTGAAAGCACAGAGTCCTAACTACTGGACTTCCCTCAGACTGGTTTTCTTTTCTTTTTTTTTTTTTTTTAAGTATTTATCCTAGGAACTTAAATTTTTTTCCTTCTTAAACTTTTATCTTTTATTGGGGTATAGCCAATTAACAATCAAAGTTGTGATAGTTTCAGAACTATCACAGAAAGGACTCAGCCGTACATAAACATGTATCCGTTCTCCCCCAAACTCCCCTCCTATCCAGGCTGCCATATAACATTGAGCAGAGTTCCATGTGCTATACAGAAGGTCTTTGTTGTTTATCCATTTTAAATATAGCTGTGTGTACATGTCTATCCCAAACTCCCTAACTATTTCCTCCCCCTCCACTCTTTCCCACTGGCAACCATCAGCTTGTTCTCAAAGTCTGTGAGTCTGTTTCTGTTTTGTACACAAGTTCATTTGTACAATTTCTTTTTTGACTCCACATATAAGGGATGTCATACAATATTTCACTTTCTCTGACTTACTTTACTCATTATGCCACCTCTAGGTCCATCTCTGTTGCTGCAAATGGCATTACTTCATTCTTTTTTAAAGAGCCCCTTTATCACTTTCACTAGTATCATCAACATTCTGGCACATCCTCTCTTGCTTGGATTATACACTCATCCTTCCTCACTGGTCCCCTAGGGCCCTATACCCTAACCTGTCCTACCTCAGGCTAACTTGCCACAGAGAAGTCAGAGTAATTTTTAAAAACACAGTCATATTAATCCCATGTTCACTCCCAGTCATGTCATTCCCATGTTCAAAATCCTTTAACGTCTTTCTCTCACACTTAGAACAAGCCTCCAAAGCCCCTTGCCATAGCCAACAGAGCCCTACCTGGCCTGGCCTAGGACTCTTTCCTAATCTGCTCTCAACTTCCTCCCCACGGTCACTGGACTCCAGAAACACTGCCTCTCTCTGCTCCTCAAGCTCCTCAGGCCAGCTCTCTCCTTGGCTTTGGTTGTACCTGGAAAGCTGACTCCAGATCTTTGTATGATGTCTTTCCTCCTCTCTTTCTTAACCCAAATGAAATATCATCTCCTCAGAGACCTTTTCTGACTGATCTCACTACAATACCAAGCACTTTTTCATTCTCCATCCCCTTAACTTATGTATATACTTATTTTTCAAGTTCCCTATCACTACCTGATTGAAGGCAGGAGGAGACGGGAGTGACAGAGGATGAGATGGTTGGATGGCATCTTCGAATCAAATGACTCACCGGCCATCAGTCTGAGTGACCTCTGGGAGATGGTGAAGGGCAGGGAAGCCTGCTGTGCTGCAGTCCATGGGGTTGCATTCAGACACGATTTAGCAGCGAACAACAATGACGACCTGATGTGTTTGTTTTCTGGTTATTTGTTTCTCCCCTTAGAATGCAGAAGCTACCTGAGGGCAGGGAATTCCCAGTGAGCCAAGAACAGCACCTTACACATTAAATATCTGTGTGGTAAATAAAGATTGAATTCAGCACACATTTGTATAGGAGACACTGTGATACAGCAGTGAGAAACAGAGACACACTCTTTCCTTTCCCTCAAATGTCCCACTGGTTGATTGGTTTATTGATGCCCAAAGTGTATTTTTCAATTTCCATTTCCATCTCATGGCTCTCCCCTGTTCTGATGCAATCAACACATATTTAATTGAGCACCTTATCTAGATCCATAATAGGTCCCTGTCCCTGCAATAAGAACATCAGTCTGGGAGGTTCCTTTTGCAATCATGAGAAGCAGATAAGGGGTAGGAAGTTTCTACACAGATTCCCATTTCTAATCCTACACCTTCTTATTCTCATTTGAGTTTATTTGCAAAGATGCAACCATCTTCACATAATAACAGAAGCTCCCTAAATACTCAAAGGCTTTCAGTAACGGAGGAGTCAAGAGACATGGTCTCAGTATCAACAATGCAGAGATTGTTCCCTACATACTGGGTAAGGTTACCGTACCTCTGCAAACCTCTAGACATGGGCATAGAAGTCACACTAGCTGACCCCCCAGCCAAATTAGAATAAGCCTGCAAACCTAATCTCCATCCTAGCCTAGGTGGCAGTATACCAGGCAGTGGCATTTTAATATTTTCCACTTCTTGTTCACCATTGTGCTTGCAATTCTATGTTTTACTTAGAGAACATATGCTAAATAAATGTTTCTAAATTAGCCTGAGCTAATTTCACCCTTGAGCTCACTCTGCTACCACTGCCTATAGCAAATCAGATAGAGCACTGACAGGCGCCCTGCATGTACTACAAGATGTGTGATGCAGAGTTAGTTTGGGCTCCCTGTGGGAAGATGCACACATTCCAAACACTCTTAGCAATTAAGAAGTCTAAGGAGATGCTTCCTGTGAACAGATAAGCCAAGAAGAAGCTCCATAAGGTGCACAAATCCTGGTCCTGCTCACTGATTTGTGGGGGAAAAAAGCTGTGTGTCAGGAACTTTACTTAAAGTATAAGCAATATGGAAAGTCCCTAAGTACTCCATAGGGTGTCCAAAATCAGATGCTATTTATTAGCCCTAATAAGGGCAAAGCATAACCCTATACTTTGAAAATGAGGCTCAGTACTCAGCGATTTGCTAAATAAGGCTGCTAAATGATATCATGGCATTTTGAGGTTACCCTGAACTTTTCCTCTCTCTGGTTCAATGACTCAGGATGGGGTGAAATTCCTGATAAGTGATTCACTTAAAGGTACTTGCCTAGCAAGGAGGATGAGGATGAAGAAAAAGCAATAGTTAATACCATGTGCCTCTCTTCATTTTAGAGCAATCGGACTGTCAGTCTCCTGTCTTAGACCACTGAGAGGTGGGCCTACTTCTTGGGACTCCCAGGAACTGCTGGGTGTTGGTATTTAGGCACGGGGCCATGCCTTGTCTGATGTCCCCACCCGTCAGCTCTCTGCTCCTGCATAAAGAAGGCATCATATCATTGCTTCTAGACCATCAGCCCCAATTGCTCATTTCCTTCACTGAATAGTCAGGGGTCAGAGGCCACAGGAAGATATGGAGCACATCTTCTGAATGAAACATACTGGGTGCTGCAGCTGTCCGCCTGTTTGCCTCCCAGGGAGACATTCTCATACTTGTCTTCAACCCAGGAAACCTGGGGCGCCGCATCTTATCAAGTTGTTAGCCCGGGATATTGATTTATCCATATCTGCTCATTGTGGAAACAAGCACATACTTTCTAGGATTAAAAATAAACTAGTAACAGCAGAGCTTGGCTGTCCAGCCCAATACCAAAGGGCAATGGAATTTGTGTCCCAAGACTTTCCAACCACAGCCAGGTCAAAGGCCATGGAATGGAGCCGTCCTGAAAACAAGACTGGTGCGGAGATCATTCAACTCTATGTGGATGGAAGCGAACAAGAGATGTGAAACTTTCTTCATCATTTGACATCAACTCTCAGGAATATAAGCTTTGGGAAAGATTAGGTAATGATACGAGCACACCAGCAGCTTCTATTTGTGTTGTAGGAAATCCAGATACAGATATTCTTGCTATTTTCATTGGAAAACTAATTTCATCACTGACAGTAAATCAAATGCTATATAGCCACCTAAATCATTATAAATGACTAAAATCTATATGACTATAAATGACTATGTATCCCCAGAGAAAAGAACAAATGTTTATAAAACTCAAAGTGCTTCTACTTAGAACGTGGTTGTTACAAATGAAGACTGGCTCCCAGGAGGTTCTGTAAATGGACAGGGGTTGAAGCTGTGCTGTGCATCACTCACTTGGCTCTTCCCTTATATTAAACTGAGGCCCCATAGAGAGAGAAAATCACAACGGCACCAAGCGTCTGTTTGACATAAGCAGTAGGTAGACTATAAATATATGAATTCATTCCTTTTGTCTACTGCAGAAGTGCAAATTTGAAACATTTTTATTTAATCTAAGATTTTAAGATTAATCAAATTAGTATCAAAATATTGGATGAATGGTTAAATTGTCCAGTTCTCACTTATTTCATATGTATGGAATAAGGAGTTTATACTTGTGTTTTATAATTAAAACACTTTGAATCAAAACTACTGTACTATAGCTTCTGTTATCCTGGGACAAACAACAATGGTACAGAGAGAAGACGGAAAAACTTGTAAATACCATTGTTGTTAAGTCTCTAGTTCTCACCTACCGAACAGAGGGCCTGTGAGACTCAAATCATTATCATGTGAACAAAGGAGGAAACTGTCCTCTGTGAAGGATCCACAGAGTTAGCTTGGATATAAACATCACTGAAACGTTGAATAAGTGTAATAGTTTTTGCAAATGAACCACTCTACCTATAGAGAAAATTAAGGTTAATCTGCAAAAGCAACCTATTCTCTGTGGCTTGGGGCAGAGCCTGATTTCATGCATGGAATCATTTCGCCTAGAAGGAGAATTTGAACTTAAAAGCCAGAAAGCCCAGGTTTGAGGACCTTCTCTTTTACTTGGCCCTTTAGTAAGCTTGAGTAAGCCATAGCCCTCTGGTGTCTGATTTCCCCTGGCTTTAAAGATATCCACTTTAGGAACATAATAGTCACAGTGAGAGGCAGGATCCTGAACCTGCCTACCTCAAGGAGCTCTGGGAGAGTCACATGCAAGGTACTTGAAATACTCTAATAAGGCAGGGCCTTGGGCCTGTCCAGTGAGTCCGATGCTGTGTGGGGAGGTGAGCCTGGGAGGCGTTGGGGGCGAGATACAGAGGGAGACTCACTAACGTCTCTTCAGGATGGTTACCTCTTTCAATGTGTGGAAAGTGAATCTCCCAGGGTGGATCTCTACATGTATCATGGTACCAGCAGACTGTTTGATAGGTCTGTCTGTCATAGCTCTTGTAATCCATTCTGAGAGTTGACTGAGCCCGAGATGTTTATACGTGAACTTGTTCACAGATGTATATGGCTAGTTGTAAAAATCCAATACGTGAAATCTTCCAGTCTAAGTATTGGCAGTTTGATGCCTTTATATTGGCAAATTAGGCAGCAGTTTGGCAAGTGTGAGTTTGGGAGCTAATAAACAGCTGCTTTGCCATCTCTCCCTGTCCTCCACCAGTTATAAAGCCGGAGCCAAAGGAGAGGGCAGAGGGCAATCAGACTCATTGCTCTGTTTGTGACTATATGTTCCTTAAACGGATGTCTTCATAAAAAAAAAAAAAGTCAGTTAAATTTTTTCAGGGAGGCAAGGACTAAGGAAACAAGCCCTGGGATTTTGTTTCCATCTGAATCTCTAAGGCTGAATGAGAACAATGGTAGAAAACAAAAGAGCCTTAAACAGATTTGATGCATTTCCTTCATTTCTGAGAGTATCTATTCAAATGCATTATTCTCTAGCCAACAAAAGAAAGATGCCTTGCTCAATCTTTCCTCATAGACACTGTGGTTTTCAAGGACAGAGACACTCTGCTATCCAAGCAACCCAGTGATTTCTAATCATACCAAGGCCGGCAAAGTGGATGATATAAAATACTCGGGGAGGGGTGAGGTGAAGGGCAGCATTCTTCTTCCTTTGTCTTATTCAGGGTGTTGATAATTCTAGGAAACTACTAATTCTTTAATGTTTCAAAACGTATTTTAAAGAGGCTACTGTTTTTATTAGACATCTTCATTCCAGGTCAGAAGAATCTCTTTATTCCTCAGCTCTGTTGACACCTATATGAGGCATTTCCCAGGGTTACAATGATTCATATCAGAGAATTTATTCTTGACACACATTGGAAATTACGGGGAAAACTTAAATTTTTGTGGTGGTTCAGCTTAGAGAAGTTACTTTCAGTTAAATGACCTAGGTAAGAAAAGTCTAAAATAGGACAAAGAGATTCTACCTAGGAGAATTATTGAACTAAAAATAATGTCATAGGTAAATTAAAAAATGATGATCAAATCCTACTATGGGAACTGTAGGATCACAGTATAAGGGGCAAGTATCTGGTTTATGCTGATGACAATAGTATCATATATTGGCATATTCTGGTTCTACCACTCACTAACTTTATTACTCTGACAAGTTACACTGTCTGTGCCTGTTCTCTCATCTTTAAAAGAGGGACAGTAATAGTAGCTACCTCATAATGTTGTCAAAAATTAAATGATATAATCACTAGTAAGTTTTTAGCACGGTGTCTGAAATATTGTGAACACATAGCAAAAATTAGCTGCTAATAAAATCAACACTTAAGTGTTTGACTGCATGAATAAATTTAAAAACTAAGAATAAAAACAACGATAAATATGCATATAGTTGCTTGCTATATGCTGGGCATTGTCCTAAATACTTATCAACATTATATACATTAATACATTTAATTCTAATGCCAACTCACAAGGTAGCTATATTGTGATCCCCACTGTACAGACAGGGAGACCAAGGCACAGGGGGGCACAGGGACTTGCATGTTTAGATGATGGAGCAAGAATTTACCGAGGCAATCTGCAGGGACCTCAGTGTTTCCTGAAGTGATTTAACAAGTTCTTATTTTTTACTCTCTTGCCCATAAATCACTGATGTGTGTCTTTCGAAAACACACAGTGGTTATTTCATAGCAGCCATTAACTCTATAATTTATCCACTTGGACCTCGGAAAACAAAGGCATCACAAAGTGATGATTTGAAGTTAGAGTGGACTTTGTGTTTTATTCATTCATACACGCAAAAACAGTGTCCAGTGTGAAATGTGGACAAAGCAATATATTTAAGTATTAGAGAGTGAGATCTGAAAATTAATTGATTTTGATTTCTCTTTATTTTCTTATGAGGCACACATTGATAGAATGTCTAGACTCAATGACAAGCCGGCCCTTTATCTCTTTTTTCTGCATATCTAGCTCTTATTCTGTAACTAATGACTATGTAAGAAAAGAGAGTGCCCTACTTGACATCTGAGCTCTTAAAGATCTCATACAATTTAATCAATATTCACTTTTTACAGTTTTTTTCCCCATTCTTATTTTGCAATGATTTCCTCTACATTTTTTGACTTGTCTTCAAAGCCCAGATGCTTAAATATTGGTTGCTCTAGGTCTTAATGGTTACTCCAGAGCCATGGAATTTTATATTTGATCTCAGACTTTTTTAAGACGTGACAGCTTGATTATTTTACAAGGCCCAAACTCTGAATCAAGTCTATAATTTTAAGAATCAAAACTGTTTTTCCCACTGATGCAGACATTTTGAAATGTGTGGTCCAGAGCTATTTACGAGCGGGTTACAGCTGTTGTCTCTTTGTGCCCAAGAACCACGGAGAGTCCAAGAGTTGACCCTCCAGGGAATGCTATTAATTTCACTCTCATTTCAGACAGCATTTCCTTCAACTAGAAATTTTCTGGCTCCCTTACACTGTAGTGTAGCCTCACGGCATTCAAGCATTCACAGGGCACTTGGACAATTTAGCAATAATACAGGTTTTTATTAAAATAAGTGACTTTTTCGAAAGCTGGGGAAATATAAAATGACTCAAACAAAAAAGGCAACTGCCAGAAGCTGAGAAAAAAATGACTTAAACTAATATAGGGGATGGGTTTCCCGGGTGGCACAGGGGTAAAGAAATCACCTGCTATGGCAGGAAATGTGGATTTGATCCCTGGGTCGGGGAGAACCCCTGGAGAAGGAAATGACAACGCACTCCCGTATACTTGCCTGGAAAATTCCATGCACAAAGTCTGGCAGGCTACAGTTCATGGGGTTGCAAAAGAGTTGGACACGACTGAGTGCAAGCACGCAGACACACACACACACACACACAAAGTGATAGGTAATTTCTTTAGTATATAAGAAGAAAGGATTGATATAATACCAATTTATTATATCACAGTGACATCTGAAACTCAGTGGAATAAACCCTAATGTTGTGAGGGATGAAGCAAAACTCTTTATAGAGTAAAATACCAACTTTCAATGCACATGGACATGATTTTGGAAGTGCTATACCTGATTCCATGTTTGATAGGGTCTGATGCCTCTTTTCCAAAGGGTGGACTAGAAATCCTATTCTGGTCCTTTTTTTAAGGGAAGAAGTCAATATATCAGTTTTTAAAATGTGATAAAGTACCCTGATATACAAAATAAAATCTATTACCAGGGTGAAAAAAAAGATACATTCTGTTTCTCACCTCTGCCCGCAATGGGCAGACATTACTAGAAATCTCTAGTTGTGGTCCTCCTATTGTTTATTTAGTCTTTGATAGATTATTCTTCAACCTGCCTACATTAATATTGTATTTCTTAGCTTCCTTATCTATCAGACAGGTAGCAACAATATCATAGGATTGTTTTAAATGTTAAGCTCCTTTGTATTTGAAAAATGTTAGAATTATGTAAAGCAAAGAGAAAGCACTATATAAATGTTTGATTAAAAAAATCTGTTCCTTCTCTCGTTTCCATTCTGATAAGTTGTTAATATACAAGTACATCTGTATGTAATAGACCATGTGGTATTTAAAATCATGGGACCCACTCTTTTATTTTTTTAAAGCATTTTGGAATGGCAAGATATAAAAAGCACTAATGCCACACTGAAACGTTAGATAAGGATAATGAAGAATGAAAATCCCAGTCTTTTAGGTAATGATTGCAGCTTTTTAGGATTACCTCTGGTCCATGTAAATTGCAAAAGCAGACATGAACTCAGACAATGGAAACCCAGCTAAAATATGACTCTAAAATATGAATGTCGGCTATTATAAAAGAATCTCAAGATGATAAAACCTGAGGAAATAAACACGAGAGAAGAGCAGGTTATCTCCTCTTCCTTAAAAGCCCTGAAATTTAGTTTCACCATTCCCAGTCACAGGATAAAACATCTGTTCTAGTGGAAAAACAACAAAAATCCATTTCTGTAAAGCTCCACAGAGAATTTTTCACATGAATAGATGGAAATATGGATTCCATTTTTAGATAACTACTCTTTCTTGATGTAAAAAAGCCAGTGGTCAAAAAACATAAATATCACTTTGGCTTCAATCCTGAAGCCCTGATAAGCATGAAAGCTGCAATAGCATGCTTAATTAACTTGACATTCATTTATTCATCCTCTCTTTTGAAAACAGAGTGACATCCAGAC
This sequence comes from Antilocapra americana, assembly GCA_007570785.1. Classification (NCBI taxonomy): domain Eukaryota; kingdom Metazoa; phylum Chordata; class Mammalia; order Artiodactyla; family Antilocapridae; genus Antilocapra; species Antilocapra americana. The sequence goes on from ML664199.1 coordinate 3,597,921, forward strand.
ACTGGGAATGCTGAAATAGAACATTTCATCTCTGCCTACAGGAGTTCACACTTTAGTCAGGAAGTCAAATACCAAATCATTAAAATATGATGTGATTGGCTCTGTAGTAGAGAAAAATACAGGAACAAGTCAAGGCAAGGCAACAAACTGGATCAGCAGTATCAGGACAGGATCCTGAGAAGAGGTGACACCTGACTGATATCTTGGAGACCCTGGAAAGGTAGCCAGGGAAAGGTTCTCTAGACAGGAGGAAAGATTTATGCAAAAACAGAGATGGGTAAAAAAGTATCTGTAATTCCTCAGACAGAATTAATCTCATATATAGCACCTTCTGATGCCTATACTTTTGTTAACGTGAATATTATGCCTATGTTTATGGATCTACACGGCTCTCTTAGTGGACAGTAACCTCCTGAAGCAGGCCAATTCATTGTCATGCACTTATAACTTGACCACATAGAAGAATAAATGAATTAGTAAGATTTCACTAGAGTCATCTGTGAAATACATTCTTCACCAAAACACTCACTGAACCTCTCACTCACAAGGGGAGCCCTTTGTTTTTTGCAAACATGGCCCCATTCCCAGAGACAGGGCTGGAGAAAATTTTCTTGTCTTTTCAAAGAATCTGATCCCCAAGACATTTTTGTGGTCATGTGGAAAAGGGTCTGGGAAATGTGCTCTTGGATGGCATGGCTGGAATGAGGAATGGGAACTGTTTTGCCTTCTACACAGTTTCTGCAAAAGGTAGTGAGAACAGAAAAAGCATCCGTGTTGATCAGTATTCCCAGTGCCAAAGTGGGAAGATACTATAACATCAAAACGCCCCAGAGTGATTTCTACCCAGGGCCTTGCCGAGAACAGTCATAAGCAGTGATCTCAGGCCTCTGGAGTCTCAAACAGCAATAGTGAAGGTCACTCTGAAGACAGAGCCCCCTTCCCTGGCTCAGCCTGGGCCCTGGCCAGGTCCAACAGAGAAACCAGATCCAACAGAGAAAGAGGCTCATTCCTGAGCCTGAGGGATCTCTGCTCTCTTTCAGGAATTTACAAAGGAAAGTTTTAAGCATATGGAGCTGGGAAATTCTAGAAAGGGAAAAGCCCACCTTCTCAAATTGATTTCTTCCTTAAAGAAGTAGAGCAGAGAGTGGCGATTATTTCACCAGCAGTTCTCAGGGGAATAGCTGGAATCAGCTAATGATGGTTATTAAAGGTAAATGTTCCATGATCCCCAGGAAGTGACTCCCCATTCTGGCACTTTTGTGGTTTTATCTACACTTGAATCTTGGGTGGAATAAAGCTCTTCTGGATTCTTCCTGATTGGATATTCAAAACTTGTGATTCATGGAAGTCTGTTTATTCTTATAAATAAGTGTGATAACAGTGGATTAGCTCCTGGCTTCTAACTCCTCCATCCAGCTCCATCAACAGAAGAGCCCCACTTGTTGACAAAAGCTTCTACATCAGCTGTAGCCTTCTTGCCTCCTTTCAACAGCAAAATAATAAAATGCATGCAAATGCCACTTTTCCCATTTTTCTTTCTTTTCCCTTCTTCTATAGCATTTATTTTCCTCACCTAATTTAGAAGTGTGCTAGGAACTTAACTAAAACTGAAAGGAAAACTTTCTGGAAATCCTAAAGACTGGAGTCATAACAGGGAATAATTTCTGACCTGGAATAAGCTGCCCTAATCAGCTTTCTCATTCCAGGTATGAAACACAATAAGACTAACCAACATTTGGGAGAAAAAAGAATGGAATGGAAAACTGAAAACAGAATGTTACATTATCTGATTAAGTTTTTTTTCACACCTGGCAAGAGGTAAAAACAACTTCTGTATCTCTACAGTAGTCAGAACATGAAGTATCATACTGAGAGCATGCACAATGCTTACTGAAATGCAAAGGCTACCTAGTTTAGAAGTCTACATATGTATATTCATTACTGCACTCAGACCCGTACATACAGCTGGCTTATTATTATTATCCAAGATTATAAATGGAAGCTAAGAGACTTTGCTCTCCAAAGCCCTTTCTTTGCCCAACTGTATTGCTAGGTGAGATGCATCTGTCTCATTTTCACACATTTCGTCATTCAATTTGGTCTAGTACCAAAAGGAAGACAAGCCATAGCTTTTAAGGGAAGGGTGAGACACTGTTCTTACTGCAGTTCGTTGCCAGCAATTTTTAAAAGGATCGTCATTTTCCCTGTGTCTAGTCTTGCCCAGTAAAAGAGAAAGCTTATTAGAAGTATCACACAGGCTGCAAGCGGAACTTGACCTCTGACCCAGTGTAAGCGCAGCGGATGCAGACACACTTCCCCTCTGCCCCCCCACTCCCTTAAGCCACCCCCCCACCAACATCCACCACCATAAATCTTGACAAACCTACAGTTAACCTTATTATTTTGTCAACATAGTGATGACCTATGTTTATACCCAACCAGTCCTGCCTCACTGAATGTTTTTCAATCTGATTCCATTAGTTTTCTCTCTCATTCACTTATTCTTAAAAACACCTTGATTCTTTATCAAGTCACTAGCTCTACTTTTTTTTTTTTTTACCAAAACTGCCAAGTTTGAGAGAGTTTATTGATTTCCATGGAGGAGAAGATATGATTTTTTTTTTAATTTTCTTTACTTTATTGTGTTGGTTTTGCCATACACTGACATGAATCCGCCATGGGTATACATATGCTCCCCCTCCAGAACCCTCCTCCCTCCTCCCTCCCGATTCCCTCCCCCTGGGTCATCCCAGTGCATCAGCCCCAAGCATCAAACCTGGGCTGGTGATTGACTCTTCTGCCAGATCTCAAGAGAATCTAGAAACTGGTGAGTTTGCAACATATTAGAATTACTGGCCCGTTCAGTGAAAACAAAACAAAAATAAAACAAACTAAAATCCAAAAAATTTTTTCCTGCCCCCCTACTCCCAAATAGGAGGAACACGATGTGAAAGTCAATATATAACGAAGTTAGTGTCTACAGATTTCATGACTTCTCATGCAGTTGGACTTCCCTGTGGCTCAGCTGGTAAAGAATCCACCTGCAATGCAGGAGACCTGGGTTTGATTCCTGAGTTGGGAAGATCCCCTGGAGAAGGGAAAGGCTACTTACTCCAGTATATTGGCCAGGAAAATTCCATGGACTGTATAGTCCATGGCGTCGCAAAGAGTCCGACACGACTGAGTGAATTTCACTTTCTTTTCATGTACTTAAAGATCTTTTATTGTAGAATTTCAGATAAGAGGAAATCTAAAGAGGTCACACGACGGCGCAACTTTCACTTTACATCCAGTTATACTGGTGTTATAGTAAGAATAAGATGCTATTATTATCTTTGATTTTTTTGGTAAACCTGAAACACAAGCTAAACAAATGGTAAGACATATGAATCTCTGACAGGCAATAACTTGTAAGAGAGAATAACAGACGTTTATTTGGAGAGTGTTAAGTTGTCTGGAGAATGTTATATGGTTCATCAGGGACCATTTTCAAGGTGCTTATTCAGAAACTCCCTTTCAGAGGCACCTATACAAGAGCCATCGCCTGCCAATGATTTGGAGAAAGACTTATGTCTTCCCAGCACTCACCCTTGTGATGGCCCTTTCCAAAATCACAAAGGAATATCAACACAAAGGCAAAGCACAAAGACCAAAATTGGATGTTCCTTCATTTTCTCTCACCCCTAGTCCCTGAAAACATCAAAGCACAGTTCTTTGTGTGGGTTTCACTTCAGCTCTCCTTTCTGCCCCACAAAGAACAACCCTATCTCTAGAAGAATACAGATATCCTAGTATAATCTATTTTTAATTTTCAATTAGTTTTTGTTGGATTGTAGTTGTTTTATAGTGTTGTATTAGTTTCTACCTTATAGAAAAGTTAATCAGCTACATGTTTACATATATCCTCTCTTTTTTGGATTTCCCTCCCATTGAAGTCACCACAGAGTACTGAGTAGAACCCTGTACTATACAGTAGGTTCTCATTAGTTATTTATTTTATCCATAGTATCAATGGAGTATATTCATCCATTCCAGTCTCCCAGTTCATCCGCCTCTCCTTCCTGCTTGGTATCCATGCAGCTGTTCTCTACGTCTGTGTCTGTATATCTCCTTCACAAATAAGATCACCTATACTATTTTTCCAGATTCCACATACATGTGTTAAAATATATTTGATTTTCTCTTTCTGAATTACTTCACTCTGTAAACCATAATTCAGAAAGATACATGTATCTCAATGTTCATTGCAGCACTGTTTACAAGAGAATGGCCATTCTCTTTGACTTTTTCACAACTGTAGGAGGAAAAGCATATTAACAAGCATGCATCCTAAGTTGTGCTCAACTCTTTCCGACCCCATGGACAGTATATAGCCTACCGGCTCCACTCTCCATGCTATTTTCCAGGCAAGAATACTGGAGTGGGTTGTCATTTCCTCCTCCAGGGGATCTTCCCAAATCAGGGATCGAACCCATATTTCCTGCATCAGCAGGCAGTTTCTTTACCACTGTGCCACCTGGGAAGCCCAACTGGAGGAGGAAAGCTCTATATAATGACAGTGTCATACTTTCAGTAATACTGTGTAAAAGAACAGCCTCATCAACTGTGCGGTTTGGTTCAGGAGTCAATTTCTAGGTTTTGTAGTTTTTTTCAAAGGTTGCTTAATACTTCATATCCTCTAATTCAAATAAAATACAATAACAGTTTGTCTAGGAATTAAGTTTTATGTCATCCCATCAATGCTGAGTGTGATTTATCTAAACCCAGGGAGTGACAACAGTAGAGAAGCCCAATGTTACAAACATAAAGATGGTGATCACAGTATTTGTACAAGATAATTCGGCTTCTCTTCTGAGCCTTGTATGCCAACTTAGATAATCACTCTCAGTTAAACACAGTATAACTCTTTTGCTTATACATGTTAAGAGCACTTGCAGGGCTTTTGATTTTGTTCATTTCTCTTCACTAGATATCCACACTGTAGTTTTCACAACAAAATAGCTTGTTAATCTAATCAATTGAGACAGAAATCAAAATCAGTCCTATTGGTCCCCAGGCACCAAAAACATGATGGGATTTTTTACTTTTCATTTGACTTTTCTTCATGGATTCTAATAATGGAATATTTTGCCTGAAGTCTTTTACATAATCTTCTGAATGGAGATTAAATGCCAAAACAATGTTTGAGACACCAGAAATATTGCAGAATAAGACCAGAATAATATTGCAGAAAATCCCTAAGAGAATAATGTGAGACCCAAAAGTGCTCTCTAAGAGCCAGAGACTAGACCCTGAGTGGGTTCTCTTTGCTGTTCACCGCTCAGTACCCAGTGCCTAGAATAGTGTCTGGCATGTAGTAGACAATGGTAGCTAACAGATGTCTCTCCAATTAATGAATGGAATCTCTACAATGATGTCTTCTGCAGTTTCTAGAGGAGGACTCTTTCATTCCATTTTTTAAACTCCATTTTATCTTCAAAGAGAAGAGACTTCAGTATAGGAATAGTCCTAGGTTTATAGCAGGGCATCTTCTTTCTGTTTCTGATCCATGCTTCTACATGGTATCTAAAAAGCAAACTCAGAGCAGGACAGGGAAGATAGGTGACATCTCCTGTAGTTTGCCATCGCCTTATGTGTGCTTATTTGGGGGAGGTAAGCATTCTGGAAATATGCTTATGATAAAAGTAATATATGAGCTTTCTTTAAAATGCAATCATTGATTATAGAGGGTTTTGTGACCAATGAACTCATTGGGGACTAGCCTTGATGTGCAAAAGAGGAAATACTTGGTTACCCCTTAAAGGGCAGTCTATTAGACAGGAAGTTTATTTTCTAATGCAGCTGAGCTAAGGTACCAATCTAATGAGCTTTATCCTAGGCAATTTATACTGACGTCTCAGTTCCACTGATGACTTTCTGATGGACCATTATGTTTATATCATGTCCATTCAGAACAACTTTTTTAAAAACTTCCAGTTGAAACCAAGCAACCATGGACCTATCAATGTAGAATTTGGGGCAACTGATGACTCCATGTGCCACAGATTCATGTTCTCTTCTGATTCATATGTGTTTAATTAGTCTAACCAACATCATGACTGAATCAGCTCTGTACATGTATTCTTCCTTATACTTTCAACTTAGAACCAGTGAAGCAAAAGGTGGATGTGATGGCAGACAGGATGGAACTAACTCTCCATTCCTTCCAAAACACACACATCATATGCACCACGTACACATGCACCATACACACCACACACACACCTCATAGACATCACACATACACACCACATTTCCTAGAAAAGCATTTTAAATAATTTGGAGCTCAATAAATGCTGTTATACTAAGCTTTCATAAAAGCTGGTCTGTTAGTAAATATAATACCACCTTGAGATAAAAGCAAATGATAATATGCAGTATTGTGGTGTCTAGTTAACTAGAAAAGACAAATATAATAATTACATAGTAATACAGTTATATAGGTGTAGAATTAAGTGGTTGGTTGAGATACCAGTGATCAAAAGTCTATAAAATACCTGCATTCCTAAAACACATTTGTAAGTTGGCAGCAGTTTACACATGTTGTCAGAAAAATAATAGGAGTGAGCCACTCACAAAAGCTTACATGATAAATAATCCCCCTGAACCAAAGACTTAGGGCTATAAAGTCAGGATGCTCTATTGTTCGAAGAGGAACAAAATTTTGGATGCTAGGCATTTTGGATGCTGAGAATGCTAGGATGCTTCTGGGATGCTGGTCAGAAGCTCTCAGCAAAGGGTAATCCTATTCCTGATTGTCAGCCAACCAGGCAAGGGAAGGTTGTCCATGTGTGGGGGCACATGGGCAAGGACAAGGGGGGTCAAGATGATGGGGTTATGAAGGCAGGAGGGAAGGACAGGGGAGGATGACAGGTGGAGACATGAAGGATGGAAAACTGGAACAGGAGCTCTGCAGGGACTGATAAAGATGACCCACCCTGGCAAGTTGGGGGATGCAAGCTTGTCTCTTCTCCTCCCACCTGCTCTTCATGAACTCACTGTGGAACCCTAATCCAGAACTTCCTTTCTCTATCAAGAAAGAATAGTGTATGGAGGTTCCTTTAAAAACTAAAAATAGAGCTACCATACGATCCATCAAACCCACCCCGGGCATATATTCAGAGAAAACTCTAATTCAAAAAGATACACACAACACAGTGTTCACAGCAGCACTGTTTATAATAGCCAAGACATAAAAGCAACCTAAACACCTGTCAACAGATGAATGGATAATGATGTGGTATGTGTGTATATATATATATACACACCCACAATATATATATATATATATATTCCATTGTGTGTGTGTATGTGTGTATGCATGTGTGTGTATATTTATACACAATATATATATTCCACTGTGTGTATGTATGTGTATATATATGTGTGTATGTGTATATACATATATATATTCCATTGTGTGTGTAAGACACACACAATGAAATATAGCTCAGCCACAACAAAAAGAATGAAATGATGATATTTGCAGCACCATGGATGGACCTAGAGATTATCATACTAAGTGAAGTAAGCCAGACAGAAAAAGGCAAATATCATAAAATATTGCTTATGTGTGTGTGTTAGTCACTCAGTTATGTTCGACTCTTTGTGACCCCATGGACTATAGCCTGCCAGGCTCTATCCATGGAATTTTCCAGGCAAGAATACTGGAGTGGGTTGCTATTCCCTTCTCCAGAGGTTCTTCCTGACCCAGGGATTGAACTTGGGTCTCCTGCATTGCAGGCAGATTCTTTACTGTCTGAGCCACCAGGAAAGTCCAATATTGCTTATACGTGGAATTAAAAAAAAAAACACAAATGAACCTATTTCCAATGGTAGGGGATGGATGAATTAGCAAGTTGGGGTTAACAAATATACATTACTATATATAAAATGCTCAAACTACCGCACAGTTGCATTCATCTCACACGCTAGTAAAGTAATGCTCAAAATTCTCCAAGCCAGGCTTCAGCAATACATGAACCGTGAACTTCCAGATGTTCAAGCTGGTTTTAGAAAAGGCAGAGGAGCCAGAGATCAAATTGCCAACATCTGCTGGATTATCAAAAAAGCAAGAGCGTTCCAGAAAAACATCTATTTCTGCTTTATTGACTATGCCAAAGCCTTTGACTGTGTGGATCACAATAAACTGTGGAAAATTCTTCAAGAGATGAGAATACCAGACCATCTGACCTGTCTCTTGAGAAACCTGTATGCAGGTCAGGAAGCAACAGTTAAGAACTGGACATGGAACAACAGACTGGTTCCAAATAGGAAAAGGAGTACGTCAGGACTGTATATTGTCACCCTGCTTATTTAACTTATATGCAGAGTATATCATGAGAAACACTGGGCTGGAAGAAGCACAAGCTGGAATCAACATTGCTGGGAGAAATATCAATAACCTCAGAAATGCAGATGACACCACCCTATGGCAGAAAGTGAAGAGGAACTAAAGAGTCTCTTGATAAAAGTGAAAGAGGACAGTGAAAAAGTTTGCTTACGGCTCAACATTCAGAAAACTAAGGTCATGGCATCCAGTCCCATCACTTTATGGGAAATAGAGGGGGAAACAGTGTCAGACTTTATTTTTTGGGCTCCAAATTCACTGTAGATGGTGATCTCAGTCATGAAAGCAAAAGATGCTTACTCCTTGGAAGGAAAGTTATGGCCAACCTAGATAGCACATTGAAAAGCAGAGACATTACTTCGCCAACAAAGGTCCATCTAGTCAAGGCTATGGTTTTTCCAGTAGTCATATATGGATGTTAGAGTTGGACAGTGAAAAAGGCTGAGCACCGAAGAATTGATGCTTTTGAACTGTTGTGTTGGAGAAGACTCTTGAGAGTCCCTTGGACTGCAAGGAGATCCAACCAGTTCATCCTAAAGGAGATCAGTCCTGGGTGTCCATTGGAAGGATTGATGTTGAAGCTGAAACTCCAAACCTTTGGCCACCTCATGCGAAGAGTTGACTCATTGGAAAAGACTCTGATGCTGGTAAGGATTGGGGGCAGGAGGAGAAGAGGATGACAGAGGATGAGATGGCTGGATGGCATCACTGACTTGATGGACATGGGTTTGGGTAAACTCCGGGAGTTGGTGATGGACAGGGAGGCCTGGTGTGCTACAGTTCATGGGGTCGCAAAGAGTTGGACATGACTGAGCGACCGAACTGAACTGAACTGATATATAAAATAGATAACTAACAAAAACTTACTGTGTAGCACAGGTAACTATAATCAATATTTTATAATAACATATAAGGGGCTTCCCTGGTGCTCAGTGGTAAGAACCTGCATACCAGTGCAGGAGAGGTGGGTTCGATCTCTGGGTCGGAAGATCCTCTGGAGAAGAAAATGGCAACCCACTCCAGTATTCCTGCTTGGGAAATCCCACAAACAGAGGAAACTGGTGGGCTACAATCCATGTGGTTGCAAAAGATTTGGACCCTCTAGAGCAAGGGTCCCCAATCCCTGGGCTTCCAGCTTGTTAGGAATCAGGCCCCATAGCAGGAGGTAAGTGGCGGGGCTAGTAAAACATCACCTGCCACTTACTATTGCTAGGTTTAACGCCTGAATCGTCCCCTCTGCACTGGTCCCTGATGCCAAAAAGGTTGAGGACCACTCCTCTAGACAGCAGAAAGGAAGGATGTAAACCAAAGGCCCTTGCTCGTTACAGATACTACTCTGCATGCCAAACCCCACATGGATCATGGTTCCTGCAGGGGTTCAAGGGGAAGAGCTCACTTGAGGTTATGAAACTTTAATGGGCAGTGGCCTGAAGCAACAAGGAAGAGAAGTGGATCTTAGTGCAAAAGCAGTCTCTGGTCCTTTGGCTTCCACTTCAGCTTTCCCCTTCTGCTGTCCTCATCTGCATTGTTCCCTGCAGACACTCTGTAAACCATATGTGATGCTTAAGGCAAGGCAGTCTCATCTGGAAATAAACCTGCCATGGGGCCTACATTCATCAGTGTTTCATGAATTTTCATCTGAAAAACAAACGCATACACCCATGAAGACTTGTTCCTATGGCTTCACATAGGAAATAAACTTCTCATCTACTTTGCTTTTATTTAACAGAATCACATTTTAGGAAAGCTAACCACCTGTCATTAAAAAGTCTGACACAAAGATAGGGATTTGAAAAAAGAAAATTGTTTCAAAGGGAAGAAAAAGAGAAATTGCAGAAGTTCCACCAAGGAAGTTCTGGCTTCAGTGAGGCCCCATAGACTGGATGAGTTGGTACTGAAGGGTATGACTGGCCAAACTTCTCTTCCCACCCCATCTCCTGCCTTCTTTACTTCCACTTCAGCTGAAACATTCAAGGTAAGGATCACTTCAAAGTTGAGGTTCCTTCCTCCCACCCCAAGCTTCAACAACCATCATCCTGGTCACCCAGCAGACATCAACGTCAAGTTTAGACCCTCTATCAACAAAAAATATTATGACTTGCTGAATGGTTAGCATTTTTTAAACAATAAAGTATTTTTTAATTAAGGTATGTACATTGTATTTTTAAGATGTAATGTTATTGCATACAAACCAGACTACAGTATGATGTAAACATACCTTTTATATACACTGGGAAATTAAAAACTCTGTGTGGCTAGCTATATTGTTATTTGCTGTATCTGGAACCAAACCCACAATACCCCTGAGATCTGCCTGCATGGTCCATGTTGTTTTGGAGCCAGCTTATCCCGGCTCTTGAGAATCAATTGTGCATATCTCTTCCAAAATTTATGCTCAGTGAAATGTTAATAACTTGAAATGATCCATGGTAGAAATATTAACAACATGGGGATATAAGCAAATGCTACAAATGAGGACTTTTGTTTGAAGAGTAGCAATTTACCAGAAAACAGCTTTGTTCTTTTTCTAGAGAAGCTCAAAAAGTACTTTTTAGAAAGATGGTAACGAGAACCCTGCATGCGAGACAGAAAAAGGAACGCAGATGTATAGAACAGACTCGTGGACTCTGTGGAAGAGGGCAAGGGTGGGATGATATGGGAGAATGGCATTGAAACATGTTAATTATCATATGTGAAATCAATCGCCAGCCCAGGATTGATGCTCGGGGCTGGTGCACTGAGATGTCCCAGGGGGAGGGAATCGGGAGGGAGGAGAGAGGGAGGTTCTGGAGGGGGAGCATATGCAAACCCGTGGCGGGTTTCATGTCATTGTATGGCAAAACCAACACAATAAAGTAAAGAAAATTTAAAAAAAAAGGAACTAACAAACAAAAAGTACTTTGCTTTTAAGATGTTTCTATCAAATGACTAAAGAATATTAACATATACACATTGCTATATATAAAATAGGTTGTCAACTAGGACCTATTGTATAACACAGGAAATTGTACTCAACATTCTATAATAACCTATGTGGGAAAAGAATCTAAAAAAGAGTGGATATATGTATATATGTATAACTGACTCACTTTGCTGTACACCTGAGCCTAACACATTGTAAATCAACTATCCTCCAATATAAGATAAAAATTAAATTAAAATTTTTAAGAAAATAAACATTCTAATGAAAATACTACAGTTTAAGAACTAAACTTAAGGCTAAAATGCAATTATTTTTTCCACTCAAATATGCTATAAAATCATAAGTAATATCCTTCTTTCCTTTGAGGAAACTTACATAAGAGTGTAAGCTATAAAAGAATAAAAAAGCAGATAAATTAACCAAATCTTCATTTCCAAAGAATAATTTGCTTTGATAGAGTCTTATGAAAATGTTAAATTATTTGTAATAATGTTTCTATTTGGAAAACTTATTCATATGATTTATGTTACAGTGCAAAGGACAAGGTGTTCCTTTTTCAAGTTACCAACATAATTTCACATTTGGGGGTGGTGAGAGAGGCCCAATGGCCTCTAATGCTTTTCCTGTCAGCTTGTTTTAGAGTCTAAGGCTACAAATAAGTCTATAGTCTTTTGCATTGAGCTAGTATCTGCAGAAAATCTTGTAAAAATACAAATAGATTCCCAGTAGGTGGAAGATTATTAAATAGATCTATCAGGGGCTTCCCAGTGGAAAAGAACCCACCTGCCAATGCAGGAGACATAAGAGATGTGGGTTCAATCCCTGAGTCAGGAAGATCCCCTGGAGGAGGAAATGACTACCCACTTCAGTATTCTTGCCTGGAAAATTCCATAGGCAGAGGAGCCTGGCAGGCTATGGTCCATAGGATTGCAAAGAGTCAGGCACGACTGAAGCAATTTAGCATGCATGCAGTATCTCCAGACAATCTTGTTAAAATACAAATTGGTTCCTGGGAGTGGAAGGTTGTTAAATAGACAGACAGATGGATATCAGATACATGTCAGATATTTCAGAGATATCTCTATCTATCTATATGTATCAGAGATATATCACACACACACACACACACACATATATATATATATACACACATCAGATTAGTAAACAGATATGGTTCAAGGGAGTGGGATGAAGGACAGACATATTTTGGCAGGTGGTTGGATCTAGGAGAAGTCTTGGCCAAGTGTTCTGTTGGAAGAGTAAGAGGTCTGGGATGGTGAATTTGGGACAATATTAAGCATTTGCAGGGAATGTGTGAGATAGAGAATTTTTGCTCATGACTTGATCTCAAGCTCATGAGCTGGATGGTTGGTTCCACTAAATCAAGGCCAACATCTTCCTCACTGCTGTGTCTTGATGGTGCTTGGATTAAGTTCAGTACTTATCTGTTGACAGTGAGAATCGTGGTATAAAAGGCAAAATATACAGTTTTTTCAAAGTTTTTCTGCATTTTTCTCTAAGTTTAGAATGTAGGTGAGATAGCATAGTTTATCTTCTATTTAAGTCATATAGAACATCAATTCTCACAAAGTGTAGAGATAACATAGGATACTAAACTCATGTTCTTTCCACGATTACTCTATCACCTCCCATAGATGAGGAAGTCAGGCTGATAAATTTTCAAAGACAAAGACTGTGACAGAATCAGAGCCTGATGTACAGTAATGTATTTTCTGGGATAACTTGTTGTCTTCTCATCCATCTTAACTGTCTTATGAGTCTTTGTTAGAGGCTCAAAAATACAAGAATTATAGTAAAGGGAAACTGTGTCTCTAAAATACAACAATGCATTTTTTTTGAAACCAGAAAGCAAAGAATATTATAGTTGCTATAGGTAATTTTATGATTCATCATCAGGATTCATTCATCAGAATCCCTCATGAGGATTCAAGGACCACAAAGATTCCATTACCATGTTTAATAATGAGTAATAACTTTTCTCTCTTTTCACAAGTACTTGAAAGTAGCCCTTATCAGTATCTCCCTATCCTCACCTTTAATATGCAACAGTTAAAAACTAAAACCAAAAAGGTTTTAAGCAACTTTGTTAAACTTTAACTGACTCCTCCAGCAACTCGGTGTTTTCTCCATGGTTGGTGCCCATGACAAAAACGTATAAGCACTGGGCATATTTTCTAGACATAAAAATGCAACATAATACACAGTAGGCAAAGTTTATGTCAAACTGACCGTCTGTGTTCTTGATTATTAGAAGTGTTTTCACAAACTTGCCAGCCTGCCATGCAAAGCCACAGCTGAAACAAAGGGAAGACTTGTCCAAAAGTATTAAATCAGTGGTTTCAAGAGTTTCTAATTCCATGGCTTTATATCAGAGATCCTGCTCTGTTTAACAAAATCTAGAAAATGAAAATAAGGTCTGTGTATTATACATGAGAGGCCTAAGTTTTGCTGTTGAAATTCTAGAAGCTCATGGGTTCCAAAATGGGAGTCTCTTGATAAAACCTAGGGCCCCACTGCCATGGCATGACCCACTCCCATTTGGAGATGAGTCCCTGGTATGTTTTTTTTTTTCTCAAAAAGGCAGGGAAGTGAGGTGTACATCTACCAAAGGCATAATGGGGGGTTGCATTGTTGAAAAGGCCTCATGGTGACTCTGTCCCCCATCACTCCAGAGCTATATTGCTTCAATCGCCTGCAAAAGAAATACATGACCTTAGATAGTTAAGGTCCTCATATTCCTTAAAAAGTCCTTTGTTACTTTTTATTAATGTATCTGATCCATGGGATTTTTCAGTTAATAAGTTTTTATCATATTTTTATAAACAAGCTAAAATAGATTCACTCTAAACTTCTGTGAAATGGACATCAGACTCAATCGCAGTGACATGGTAATTATTGGAAAGATACCTTTATCTCTTTCAACACCCATCAGTTGACTCTGAAGTTCTTGTAAATTTGAAATCATTAAAAACATCTGTACATCCAACACATGTCAGCGATCTAATATCACATTAACTTATAGCAGCACATGCTTAGCCATATATTTTATTTTTCAATCTCTATGTATGTAGTGAGTTACATAGAAACTATATAAAGGTATTTACATGTGATACAGAGGAAAGCAAGCAAGAAAGGAAGAAAAGAAAACTAAGCCATGAGATCAACATACAGGGTTTCTTCTTTCTAGGACCTTTGTGTCCTCATCAGGGAAACGACAGAGGAAAATACTGCCCCCTACCCCCCACCCCCAGAACGTTTCTGCCTATGATGTTAACACATACCAAAGGAGTCTTCAAATTCCTCCTAAGTCAGACTATTGATCTTTCCTTTATCTCATTTTTGTGATAGGTTTTGGAAGATTTGGCAATAAAATTGCCAAACAACCAGAGAATTTTGGCTTTGATCTTTTGATCTCCAGTGTCTGAGCTGGATTTTGGGTCTTGCCGCTGTGGAGCAGTTGCTTCTAGTAACCCCTCAAACTTTCACCCCTGCCCTTTGGAGATGTCCCTGGTCACCCACAATTTACATGACTATCCATTATGAAGACAATGTGAGTTTCCAGGAAAATTCATTTCAGAATATAATATGGTGCGGATTTAAGACATCATAGAAGTATACCCAGAGGAGTGATTGAGATCTTTTAAATCAATACATTCTTGGAAGCCTTCTGTAAACCAGCTTCAGAAAATAACTGTTCCTTTCTTGGTACACCACTGCACTTTTTGATTTGTCTTTTGTTAAGTCATGCTGAGGAAAGGGCTGAACCTGGGGATTGTAGACCTTGAATAGTGACAACAGGGAATAAAAGAATGTTCTATCACTCTGACTATTATCTTACCAAACTCAGTAATAAGAGCATCTATTTCTTCATCCATCATCCAGTGGACTTTCAGGAAGGGGAGAGGGAATAAATATTTAGAAATCCATCCTCAATTGACTTTGAAAGATCACAGATCATGTTAGAGGAGGGCCTGTGAACTTGTCCACCTTCATTCTGGGTTACTTCCTTCCTCAGTTCATTCCAGTACCTTCTTTTTATTCTTTGAATAGATCACATTTTTTTCCCTGTCATGAAATCTTCACACATGCTGTTTATTCTGTCTTGGATTTCTTTTCCTAAGATCTTATTTGTGCTTCAGGTTTCTATTCAAATACTACTTGCTTAACAAAGAATTTGCCTGACCACCTAATCTAAATTAGGTTGCCCTCTCCTTTCATTTTTTAATTGAATCCTTTCACTTTTACAGATTTTCTTCACAATCTGCCTTTACACTTTGTCGCTCTTCTTGTTTCTGTGATTCCTACTGGCATGAGAATCTCACAAAGGCAGGCCACATACAGGTAACATGCAGTAGAAACTAAATAAATATCTGCTGTATCAAAGGAATTTTTTTAAGGTGAATAAATGGAGTATCTGAAAAAATAATTGACAGCCATACTGAATTGTAAATCAAGTTATACTGATGTTTTTGTGTTCAGTGGAATAAACTTTAAACTTCGAATTTTAAGTTTTACAAATTGGTAAGAGTTTTAACCATTCATATTTTAAACTTTCATTTTTCCCAAAGAAGCATGTCCTCCAAGTGAAATTTAAATACTTCTAGCTTCCCACAATATCACAATCTTTTTTAATATTTAGCATTATAGGGCTTTGTAAGTTTAAGAAAAATCACTGTATTTATGTTAAGTGAAAGACAGAGAAAATTCCATTAAGCTTTTGACCTAATTTTTCTCTGGTTTAAGGCAACTGAAAAGTTCTCAACTGGAAACAATTTCTTGGTGGCTATTCCACTGTATCCAGAGGCATATAGATGGAGTATGTTCTACAGACTTATCTATGGTATATTTATTTATATAATTTTTGTCAGCAAAAAGGTTAAAATCCTGATGTTACTTAATCAAGCTGTAAAAAAGGTATCCAGATGCTATTCAATACTTTAGAAACAGTGATGATTTGTACAGGGTTCAAGGCATTTAAATTATTATATGAAGGTTTATGTGGCAGGTTTAGAAGTTTTATAAAAGAGAAGTATTGGGATCAATAGAATCCATAATAATCTATTTAATATTTTCAATAAAGTGCAGAATACAAGTGGGAAATCAACTAGAATCTGCTTCTTACACCTCTAATGGCAATGGGGTTATCTTTATGGTCAAAATTAACAAGGAGATTATTTATGCATGATTACTTATGATTCCCTTTAATCCAACAATTCTACTTCAAAGAGCTTATTTTGCAGATTTCTTTCATGAGTGGATAAAAATTCTTAATGTACCTTTTTTACTTAAAACAAACAAAAAAAAGGAAACAAATGTTCATCAATATAGAAGTTTTTTCCCCTGACATACATTGTTTGCTATCTGTCAGAAATTATTCTAAGTATTTTCACACAATTAGCTAATATTTAAAAACAGCAATCTTATATCCACTTACTAAGTGGCCAAGCAAGGGTTTAAGTCCAAATGATAATTTTTAAAAATGAGGTAGACCTACATTTACTGGTAAAATATCCAGGACATATTTTTAGGCTGAGAAGAAGTAAGATGCATAATAGCAAATATGGTTCTAATTAAACAACACTACTTATGCATACCTACATATGCATATAAATGCCTAGAAAAGATCTAGAAATTTCTCCCCAAACCAGTCTGCAATTATGTCTTATTTGTAAGGTAAAGTTTTAAAGAGATTTTTATCTTTTATTTTTTCAAAACTTCTGAATGATTTTATTGTGATATTTTTAAGTGGCAAAGAAAAGATACATTCTTGGGTTATTAAAATTAAATATAACTATCATTTCCAACTCTGCACTAAAATCCACATTTGAAAAGGTGTAACACTTAATGGTCATATTTCTGTTTCCTAATAATGAGAAGATATAGTTAAAGATTCAAATTTTATATAATCTAAATTCACATGTACATACATACACTCTGTATGTAGCAAATGTATTATTCTGAAGATATGACTCCCATTGAGGAGAAAAGAACAGAAGGAAAGTCACACGGTTTAGTTGAAACATTCCCCAGATTTCCTTAGACACTAGAAAATGAAAATGATGACTACAGTGAATTCATAAAGATAACAAAACTACATAGCAGCAATGATCTGAAAAGGAATATCCTGAATATAAAAATCATAATGGAAGTTGTGATGGTTTGGTGTATAATGGAGTCATTCTAGAAGAATTCATGTATTTCTCAGAAAAGAGCTATCTACATATGAATAAAAAGAAATAAATTTTTTGTCCTGATGATTATTTTTATTTAGTGTTAGGCTATGAAATTCTTCTGTGTAATGAATGATAAAAGGCAGGATCAGAATCCATCAAATTTTGATCATGAGAAGGAAATATGGTTTAAGAAAGGCCTGTGCGTCATGACATTATTGCCATTGAATTTGGATAAATCCTCTATAGTGATAATTTGACCCAAAATTATTAATCATATAAATTAAATTCAATTTAATAAACTCCTATTAACACAAGGGATTACTCTTAATCCTTCCAAAATTGATCGACTTTTGGAATATACTACATCTAGAGACATAGCTATCATTAAAACATTATTCTTTCCTGCTACTTCTCCAACAGCTCACTCTTAAGAGCAGGAGAGGGAGGGAAGAAAGTAGAGAGAGGGTCTGCCTGAGGCAAGGGGCCTGCAGATGGTGGAGACAGAAAGACAGTCACAGCATCCAAGAACCATATTGAGAATTTGAGAACAGCCCTTACTGCTGGAAAACATGTTACCATGCTTGGGCTTTGGGTATACAATTTACTCAGTATTGCAAAGAATTAAGGATTAGGCTTCAATCCATTTTCCTTAATCCATTCAGTCAGATCTAATTTGCACTGTACGTGAGTACTCCCTCAGTGGCAACTGAAGAATATTAAAGGGGATTCTTATGCTAGAAAGTGCTTCAGATAATTTTTTCTTAAGTAAGAGGGCCCAAGAGCAAGACTAGGCACCCAAATTTCTAGGAATGGCCTCTCCTTATTGAGAGCAATCTAAAAAATGCAGATGCTGTAGCCCAACTCCTAAGAAGTTTCAGTTGTTTAATGAGAAAAAGTGAAGATACAGTCAAGTGATAAACTAATTTATTTTTCAAGAGGACACTATGCCTTATTTAGGAGATCTATTAAACTTCCAGTTAAAATGAGATCTTGCTACTTTCTATAGCTTTTAGAAACATTTTCCTATTTTCTGCTATTAACTGTGTGGCTGAGAAAAACCAGCTGGTGATCTCTTCAAACTCTCCATTAACTAGGAACTTTGGGTAAGTGGACATTTAAAATTGCAACTGGATGCCAAACTGCATGCTTTCTAAACACAAATTTACACTAATGAGTGCGTGCACTAGGAGTGTGTGTGTGTGCATATGTGTGAGTGCTCAGACTCTTTGTGACCCCATGGACTGTAGCCCTTCAGTTTCCTCCGACCATGGAATTTTCCAGGCAAGAATACTATAGTGGGTTGCCATTTCCTACTCCAGGGGATCTTCCTGACCCAGGGATAGAACCCGTGTCTCTTGTGTCTCTTGCATTGGCACACAGGTTCTTTACTACTAGAGTCACCTAGGAAAGCCACTTTTTAAAATTAATCATCCATAATTTTTTTGCATATATGTTGAAACAAAACACTGAATATAAAAGACTTGTTATCTAACATATAAAAATTCAAACTACTGCTTTAAGGCAAGCAGAAAAAAAAAGTAATAATCTGTCTTTCTGTAGAATACTTCTAAGGAATAAGATAAATTGTGGAGAACTGGACAAAATTGAAGTTATTTAAAGCCAAAATCTTCACTTTTTCATTTGTAACAAACCCACTCCCTAATATGCCTTCGGAGTAAAATTTCCTAAATCCTACTGTAGATGCCTTTTTATTTTCCTTTCTACCAAAGAAAACAAGATTAAAGACAAAAATCTGTTAAAAGCAATCAATGGAAAACACACACACACAAATACACACACACACACACACACACATAGCTAAGTCATTTTAATTGAGTTTGTTGTCAAGCTGGATAGTTCCATGGAATATTCTATCTTTATTCCCATTAATATTCTTTATTTTATTTTTGACTTATTTTACATCCTTTGGGAATTATTTGCTGATACTGAAACTGTCACACAGTGTCTTTGCTCTCTCCTCCTCCCTTTATGTCATCATCAGGTTCACTAATTATCCTGTATTTCCACCCAAATAGTTGACAAAGTGTCAGATCACTTCAAGGACTAGTCTATGTCACTCCACTCGAATTTTCCTTTGACCAAACTGGCAATGGTCATGACACTTGGGTGACTGTTACTTGATAGTTGTATAGTCTAGCCTTCTTTGATCTCATATTTCTCTATCTTGGTCACATGATTACAATGAAAGCTTTTATTCAAAGTCTTGTTGAAGTCAAGACACGTGATACTCATGGTTATTTTTCTGGTCATATCACTAGGAACTATGTAAAAGAAAGAGAGACAGAAAGTGAGTTCGTTGCGGGCAGGCAGTAACTGTATGACATGTAAATGGTGCTTGCTCAATGATTGTTTATTGGGAGAGTCTCAGATTTTTTGAAGAAGCTGTTTAGTGATACTAGAGATACTACTTTCTTATTGCGTGATGTGGTCTCTAAAGATCTGGGTTCTAAATCTGAAATTAAAGAATGCTAAAATGTTCTAAGATCTCTTGTAGGTATAAAATTCTACCTCAAGTGACCGTTCCTTACCTTGCAGCAAAGTGGAATGATGACCACCCATCTCCCCTAATTCTGTGTAGCTTTATGAAAGAAGTTTAAAACATATACATATTTTAGTATGCAAATATACCCTGAGATAAAAGTGGTGTGTTGTCTCCACATTGTGCAAAGCAAATATTTCAGTTCAGTTCAGTCTCTAAGTCTGACTCATGCTCTGTCCGACTCTTTGTGACCCCATGGACTGCAGCACGCCAGGCTTCCTTGCCCATCACCAACTCCCAGAGCTTGCTCAAACTCACGTCTATCAAGTGGGTGATGTCATCTGACCATCTCATACTCTGTCATCCCCTTCTCCTAATCATGTTTAATTAAATATGAAAACACTAAAATAATCACCTTGAAGACTCAAAGTGGTGCCGATCATTTGGAAGCTTGGAAAAAATAATACAGACTGTTTAACATATATAAACATGAATTCAGAAACTCTAAAGCACTTTATTGGAAGGGCGGTCTTAGCATTAGTAGATGGACAATTCCAGGCAATGAATGAACCTCTAGTGACGCATTTTCAATGGGTCCTTCCAAGAGAAGTGGCTACTATTTTAACAATGCAAACTGAAGATTTCTGTCCATAGATTAGGAGAAACATGCCTGGCTTAAGTGTGAGCTTCATACAAAGAGAATTATGAAATACCTATTCTAAAAAACCCCAATGTCTCTGTTTGTTGTGGCTAATTAGTGTGTGGGTGGTAGAAATGGGGTGCACATACCAAACACAAATTGGCTACTTTAAGCCATAAATTGCTTCCACCTGCCTCTGACTGGGAATCACACTGACTCCTTGGCCATTTTTTTTCCCATAAACAGATTTGGTTATAGGATAGGAAAACAGAGTATACTGTGTTTTTATAAGCTTTAGTTTCATGGGATTTATGAATGAAATCTGTTGTTTTCAGTAAAAGAACAATTTCTTAAGGTAATTTTTTTGGGGGGATAAGACATATGGGAAAAGGATGGAGGTACTAATTTCTGGGAAAAACACACACAGATAATATTCACCAACATTTTCAGTCCCTCAAGGTGATGAATTAATCATTTTAGATAAGTTCCAGATAAATCCTACCACACTGACTCTGTTTTGAAAGAATTTAAAAGGCTAAGGTTTTAACTAAGGCTAAGGTTTTAAATTTGGAAAACTCACCAGTGGCCACAGGACTGGAAAAGGTCAGTTTTCATTCCAATCCCAAAGAAAGGTAATGCCAAAGAATGCTTAAACTATAGCACAATTGCACTCATTTCACACTCTAGTAAACTAATGCTCAAAATTCTCCAAGCCAGGCTTCAGCAATACATGAACCATGAACTTCCAGAGGTTCGAGATGGTTTTAGAAAAGGCATAGGAACCAGAGATCAAATTGCCACCATCCGCTGGATCACCAAAAAAGCAAGAGAGTTCCAGAAAACATCTATTTCTGCTTTACTGACTTTGCCAAAGCCTTTGTCTGTGTAGATCACAATAAACTGTGGAAAAATCTGAAAGAGATGGGAATACCAGACCACCTGACCTGCCTCCTGAGAAACCTGTATGCAGGTCAGGAAGCAACACTTAGAACTGAACATGGAAGAACGGACTGGATCCAAATATGAAAAGGAGTACATCAAGGTTGTATATTGTCACCGTGTTTATTTAACTTCCATGCAGAGTACATCATGAGAAAAGCTGGGCTGGATGAAGCACAAGCTGGAATAAAGATTGCTCAGAGAAATATCAATAACCTCAGACATGCAGATGACACCACCCTTATGGCAGAAAGTGAAAAAGAAATAAAGAGTCTCTTGATGAAAGTGAGAGAAGAGAGTGAAAAAGTTGACTTAAAGCTCAACATGCAGAAAACAAAAATCATGGCATCCAGTCCCATCACTTTATGGCAAATAGATGGAGAAACAGTGGAAACAGTGGCAGACTTTGTTTTTCTGGGCTCCAAAATCAATGCAGATGGTGACTGCAGCTGAGAAATTAAAAGATGTATACTCCTTGGAAGGAAAGTGATGACCAACCTAGACAGCATATTAAAAAGCAGAGACATTACTTTGCCAACAAACGTTGTCTAGTCAAGGCTATATGGGTTTTCCAGTAGTCATGTATGGATGGGAGAGTTGGACTAAAAGAAGGCTGAGCGCCGAAGAAGTGATGCTTTTGAACTGTGGTGTTGGAGAAGACTCTTGAGAGTCCCTTGAACTGCAAGGACATCCAACCAATCCATCCTAAAGGAAATCAATCCTGAATATTAATTGGAAGGACTGATGTTGAAGCTGAAACTCCAATACTCTGGTCACTTGATGTGAAGAACTGACTCATTTGAAAAGATCCTGATGCTGGGGAAGACTGAAGGCAAGAGGAGAAGGGGAGGACAGAGGATGAGATGGTTGGATGGCATCACCTACTCAATGGACATGGGTTTGAGTAAACTCTGGGAGTTGGTGATGGACGTGGAGTCCTGGTGTGCTGTAGCCCATGGGGTCGCAAAAATTTGGACACAACTGAGTGACTGAATTGAGCTGAACTGAACTGAAGGTTTTAACACTGTGGTCAACGTTTAGCTCACAAAATGATAGTAACTTACATACTCTGAAGTACTATTGTAAGAGTGATGTGACAGAGGGGACAAGAGGGAAAAGTAATGTATGGAGAGCATGCTGAAAACCATAAAAGGTTATATGAATGTTATATATAATCGGTGAGTATTATCATTGATGGTGAAATAAAACTGATCACTATTTAGAAATGTTTTTCAAGAACATTCACAATAAAAAATTTAGATGTTTACAATGACTAGTCTAACAGTGCATACTCTGCCCTGGACTTCATTACTCCACACCCTCACCCCTACCCACAAATAGGGAATAAGGAGAGAGGCAATATATCTGGATCCACTGGGGTAGAGGTGTAAGCTACTCAAAGAGTAAGAAGAAATAAAGTTCCAGACTCTTAATTCTCCAACAAGGCAGTTACTGCAGGCATATCCTACCAAGAGACCTGGATTCAAGGCTGGTGGGCATCACATGACTCACGTATCTGGGCAGCAGAACCAAGTGAGATCATTGAGCTGCCCCTACCAGCTAAGGGTACTGTGACTCTTTCCGTGTTACAATTTGTTTCTACATCTTCTGCCATTAGGATCCCAGGAAAGATGTCCATACTTACTATCCATGGAAGGAGTTGATTGCCTAAGTGATTTGCCTGCTCTCCACAGTGTGGGGAAAACCTATTACAGACACTTTAAGACACATCAGCAGTCAAGTTCTCCTCCTTTCTTCCCCCCTCTTTCCCTCATTCTCTGATAGAAATTGTAGATAAACTCATCCCTGCTTGGATTTTTCATCTCAATTTCAAGAACCCTGGAATCTATCAGATTTGTTCTGACTCTGGATGGGACCCAGAGGAGGAAAGGAAGATGCAAGAAAGTTACAAACTGCTGGCTCACCTCTCAGAAAGGGGCATTGGCAGATATGGTTTGGAAGCATTTGGACTCTCAAGGGTGATGATCTAGGGGACTGGGGAACCTGCTTCTTGCCTGAATCCTCCCCCACCTTCAATTCCATCATTCTCTACTGCACCTGCAAGAGCTTCCCATGTCCTGTGGCCAAACATCCTCCCAAGGGGAAATGCAATTGGGTGGAAGAGTAAGAAGCAGAAGTAGAAGTGAAGTTGCTCAGTCGTGTCCGACTCTTTGTGACCCCATAGACTGTAGCCTACAAGGCTCCTCTGTCCATGGCATTTTCCAGGCAAGAGTACCGGAGTGGGTTGCCATTTCCTTCTCCAAGGGATGTTCCCAACCCAGGGATCGAACCTGGGTCTCCTGCAATGCAGGCAGACGCTTTACTGTCTGAGCCACCAGGGAAGCCCTGGGCTATATTCTATGCTCAGAAGAAAAATTAAATGAGTCATTTACCTAGCAGTAGTTAATTCTTCATTCTAATCAGTCTAGAGCAGCGGTGACAAAGCAGTGGCAAAATCTCTGGAAAACTCTCCCTGTCAACATACCGGAGTTTCCTGAACCCCTGCACCACATGCTCATATAGATGCCTTCATCGCAATCCTGGCCTTCAGGAAAGAAGTCAGTGTGTAGCATCAATACCTTCAAAAGGGAAAGCTGTAACACCTACTACTTGCTTTGGTGACAAACAAGGAAAACAAGTGTGGTTTTCAACTCCCCATGCACCAATTAGCTTCTCAATAAGATCCGGAACACTTAAGTTCCTCCAGTATATACCAGGCATGCATTAACAACTATCTTATTTTATCCTCTGAGAAATCCTATAAAGTCACTATTGGTATTGCATTCATTTTACACATGAGGCTTGGAGAGGCCACACAACTAATGGAAGGTCACACTACTGGTAAATTATGGAGTTAGGATTTCCATCCAGTTCTGGATGATTCCAAAACCTTTATGTCCCCCCATTTTAGAAAGTTGGATGTGTGAAATCTAGAATGTTCTATCCCATGGAGAAGACATTGTACATTTCCTATTTATTTCCCTGGCTGAGTCATGATCATGTATTGCTTCAGCTCCTCAGAATAAAGCTGGAGTAAGATATGCAAGGTAGACCAGAATCCTTCTGCATTCCACTGTGCTCCAGTGAGACCAGGAATTCTCTGCAGTTCAAACCTCAAATATAAGCTCTGAGCTGCAGGTCCCTGATCTTTGAGTTTGTTCAGAGCCAAACCTGTAGACCCAAGAACTGGGAAGGAGTAACCAACACATATCTCACATTGGTAGGTTAAGGCAACTCAGTTCCTATTCAGGAAGAACCAACATTTAATCCTCTTTTTTGAGGATAGGAATTTTCCAAGGTAAAGAGAAATAGGCAAATTCGATTTGGTCCTATAATCTTGTAGGAACAGAGAGGAGGAAAGAGATTAAGAAAGTTCATCTGGTGGGTAGTTGGATGATGTAGCTTTGCATCCCGCCTCTTATACCAGCTAGCTCCATGATCTTAAACATAACAGCAAAAATAGTGATAACAATCTTTGTTCATTGTATTCTGCATGTTGAGAAGTTATAAGTGCTTTATATTTAATCTTTAAGATTCAGAATAATCCTCTACACTAGGTGTTATAAGGGCCCTTCTTAGAGATAAAGAAACTAAGGCTGTAGGAATTGATGTCACACGCTCAAGGCTGCAAAGCTAACTAGTGGCCAACCTACTAGCAGAACCTAAGTATGAGTCCAGCACTTAAATTCAGGCTACCCTGTCCTTCAAAGTCTGTTTCTTATCCATAAAACTCTGACATGGTCCACAGGCTTTGAAGGGCTCTTACCTGCCTAGCTCTGGAGTCAACAGAGATGGAAACATCTAAAAAAAAAAGCAAAAGCAACAACGCATTTTCAAATTTTTCCTCTCTTGTGGACTGTAAACACTAGTAAAACGAACTGAATCTGGATACTGTGACTACACCCTGCCAGAATCTGATTTATTTTGGACAAGTGGCTGTTTCTAGGAGTCTTAACTCTCAGCTGACCCTACTATGCTACATGCCTTCAGTTTAAAAACTTCATATCCTCTCCAAGAGGAGGAAAGAATCTTTCCCAAAGAGGAGGGAATTTCCCTTCAAGTATCATTTCCTGCTGAGCTGCAAACACACACATCACATTCAGAGTCTAATCAGCGACCTGAGTTCTCAGGGGCCAACCCTTGGGTAGGGAGGGGTGGAAAAATGGAAGGATGAGATACTGTTTAGGTATCCCCTGGTATCTGTGCTATAAAATGGATTACATGGGCAGAGTACACAAAGTTTCGGCCAGTGTAACTCATGCCCAAGACAAAATGCTCTACTAATTCCCTTTGCCTTTCTTGGACTATCTTGAGTTCGGGGGACCTCTAAGCATCTGATTGCCTATAATCCTGTGAGTTCCTGATGGTGCTGGAGAAAGAGAAAAACACATACATAGAGGATTTGATCTGCAAGGCCTAGCCATAAGCTGAAATCAAGTCAGGGACACAATTCACAAGAATAATTTGCTCTAAAAACGTCCTCAGGGGAATAATTGCTGAGTTCCCAGAAGACAAGCAACTTGTACTTTTTATAACAGGTGGGGACTCTGGGTTTTCCAGACCTCCAGTTGTTAAAGCCTGAGACTCAAACAATCGCTGAAGCTAATCTGGGGGAGGGAGAGGAAGACGAGTTCCTCTCCTAAGCAACGAGCCTCCTCATCCAGCCACAGTCTGGGCAGTGGGAAAGTCCCCCTCATCTTCCCAGAGCCAGGTGAAATGTCCCAGGTATGGTTAGGCTTGTCACAGGAACCTTGGACAACAAGATGTCATTTTTTTAAACCAAGATACAATAGCTTGGTTAAGTCAACAAACAGCTCCTTACAAAAAGGCTCTGGAAGCTTTTGAACAAACACATGAATCAAAGTCCTTTAATAGCTCTCATAAACTTGAATAATGCCATGGTAGCATTCTGACCACAGGGAAATACAGAAGGGCTGCTGGGAAACCTGACAAATGCCATCAGGAATGGACCCCTTGGAGATTTCCTTCCTGTAGTTCCTATGTACCCCTGAGCTCTGATTTTCAGTCCACTTGATCCTTCGTGACGGAAATAAGGAGGATGTTGGAACAGCAATTTTCAATATCCAGATTCCAGACATATCAGCCTGCTACAGACAGAACTCAAATCCAAGGCATTCCTGGAATCCCCATGTTAATTACCACATTATCAAGTCCTGGAAGGACTGTGAACTATTGTAGAAGGATTCTGAGTAACTCGATTCCCCTAATGAACTCCAGCCACCCAGACAATGGAATGAACAGCCTGTAGCCAGTCTGGGCTGCTGCCTCTTACCCCCCCAGTCTCAGAGCCTTGGCCTCTCCAGGGTTTGGCACATGGCCTGTCCTTTCCCACTGTCAGCCTCCTTGGCGCTGCCTGGCAGCCTTCCTCTTCCACGTGGACCGCCCAGAGCCTTGCCCCATCCCTTCCCTTGACCCAGCCGCTGGCACTGATGCTACACTGCCTGCTGGTTCATCACCTCTGCTGCCTTCTGTCCTGTGCGTTCTGCATCTTTCGCCTGGGTTACCAGCTACGGCTCTGGACTTCCCAACTACAGCTGGCTCTTTTCTGGGGTAAAGAGCCATGCCTGCCTAGCCTGTGTACTCCATAGATGAGTCTATCTGGTGTTGTCATGCTCACTGCCGCCAGGAATACTTGGACCACTGCTTTGAAGCATCTTCAGCCTATCTACTCCACCCACGTAACTCTAAAACCCTTGGGGTCAGTGCTTGTTAACCTTCTTGTGCATATGGATCACCTGAGGGTGTTGTTAAAATGCAGATTCTGCTTCAGTGGATCTGGAATAGGGCTTGAGATCCTGCATTTCTAACAACTTTCCAGGTGACCGCAATTCTGCTGGTTTAGGACCACATAGGAGCAGCAAGGCTCTCAAAAAAGAACTCTGTCCTATCTACCTTTGCATTCTTGAAATACCAACCTTATTATCACTTCCACCCCTTGATGAGGCCCTTCTACATATGTCGAAGTGGACATACAATGATGATCATGACCTCAAAACACACAGACTGGGGCAGGGTTTCTTAACCCTTTCTTACTCACGTTTTGGGTTGATCATAGTTGTGATAAGGCTGTCCTGTGAATTATCAGATGTTTATCAGCATCCTTAGTCTCTACCCACTAAATATCAGTAGCATCTACCCAGTTGTGGCAATAAAAATGCCTCCCAGCACGGCAAATGTCCCCCTGGTGGGGGCAAAACTGCCCCTTATTGAGAATCACTGGTCTAGTAAAGAGACAGATATGCAAATAAAGAACTGAAATACAGATCAAATTACAGAGCTGAGTGCACACTACTTAGGAAAATGCATCACTAACATTTTGAAGCATGTGATGAGCCTTTGGCACCTAGTAACTGCTCAAGAAAATGTGTTAGATAAAAAAAAAATGAACTGCCAATGTCCTTGCGTTCCCTGGCAACTAAACAATTTACCCTTCTGACCTCACCCAGGGAAATGATCCTTGCACATTCCAAAGATAAACATCTAACTACAACTGAGCAACTAACACTTCCTTACTTCACTGGCATGATGAATTTCCATGGATGTATTTACCAGGTGCATGACGGAGGAAAAAAGGAAGCTTATCTTTCAGAACAGTTCTGATGGAGTATAGATTTCTAAGAAAATGAGGCTCTTAAAGTAATAAATTATAGTTTTTTAATTAGGAAGTTTGTACTATTTTTTTGGCATTCTATGAACCCTTATATTAGAAAATAACAGGAAAGAGTGTGGATATATAATTCTGTAAATGAATTCAAGCAGAATGGTGCATTTTGTAGCTTGGCTCAACTTAATGCATGCTCTCAAACAGCTGTGTTTTTTTTCCCTCCAGGTTTTGTGAGGATGAATGCATTTCTAAGGCCCCGTCTATTCTGAGATGCTTATGCTTCTACACAAACGCATCTGACATCTGACCATGCATAAATAGGATGGCAGGCCAGCAAGCAGATGAGATTGGGGAACCCAAGTAAGAGGTATACCAGGGAGAGTCCACCTTTCTGGGATGGAGATGATGAGGAGGAGAGCTATAGGATCGCAGTCTTGGTGTCCAGTGGAGGAGCTAAGATAAATATTGTCAGGATTTGGGCTCATATAGTGAGGTCCCCATTGAAGAAGTTTAGATTGTATTCTGATATGGAGGCAGGAATAGAGGAGAGTATGAATGTGAAGTAGAATAATAAGTCTGTGGCAGGTGACTCTGAGGCACAAGGGCATTTGAGGACATGTAAAAAGAAGAATGGAGGAGAGGGGGTGTGTAGTATGGAACTCTTTCATGCAAACTTTTAGACATGAACTTGGGAGATGTTTTATCCCTTAACATTGTGCAAACGGAAGCCAAAAATAGGCCCACGGGGGAAGTTCTTGGAAATATATAGTGATTTGACTGGAATACCCACAGTTGCCAAAGGAAAGTGTGACACTCAGTCCCATTGCCAAAGTCTGCAAGCCTTTGCCCAAATAATGGCAAACCTTTCCTTTCAGAATACAGTTTCTTAATTTAAGCCTCAATGTCTGTTCCCGCACAGAAGTGGAAATCAGCAGATGTGAAGTCAAAGCCAGGCCCCATGGCTGGTTGGCTATGTGAAACATTTTGGTTCCAATTTTCCTATCCAGAGAATGGGGAAGCTAATACTTTCCACCAATCTATACTGAAGAAATATTGTGATGAGTCAGAAGACAAATTTCTGATTTTCTATTTAATAAAGACTGTTTCCACACTGACTGCAGTAAAGGCTTGTTTAGTCCATAAATCGAAACAATCCTGACATAAATAATTCAAACAAAGAAAACCAAAACCCCTTTAAGAACACTCCCTTTTTGGTTTTAATATTAGAAATTGCCTAAAAGTGTGCAGTCTCTGGTTAGATTTCTTAGTGTAGGAAGCCAAGGCTCCTGGTTACCAGAAGTGTCTAGTTATTAACATACTTTGTTCACATAAAGAAAACAAATCCACAAATGTCAATTCAGGAGTGTCTCATGTTCTATTGAGTTTGCACCTTTCAATGGCATGAGATATCAGCAAAGACTCTGAAACCATCCAGAAGGGACAATGAACAATTTGCACTGCAGTCTTGGTTGTGATAATGTAACGTCCTAAGCACCCACCTCTAAAGACAGTAGTCAGTTCTGGGTAATTAAGAACAAAACAAACAAAAAACAAAACAAAAAAAGGATTCAGAAAAAGAAATAATAAAATGAAATGAAATAATACAAATCAAAACAAACACTATTCAAGAGAGTTTTTTTTCTCATGCCTAAGAAAGCCATTTCGACCCAATACACGAACTAATAAAGCATGGAGTGGTTCTTCTATGGGCATCTGCCTTTTGCTAGTTCCTTAGTAGAAACTGCTTCATGATTCGCTGCAGTGACAATAAATTTAATAATTATTCATTATTAATCAATCTTCGTATGGTGAAAGAAGCAAGAATTAAGTGGAACAATAGGAATCTAATAGCATGGCAGCATGGCCATTGTGTGGAATCACCCCACTAAAGCTTCAATAGCCAGATTCTCAATCAATCAATACTTTTCTGGATCATCCTAGACAAGTCTAGACCTCATCTAGTTTTTACTTCTGTAGAACAACATGGCTAAACTAGACATCCTTCAGATCTGCCAAGGAGAGACAGACATGTTCTGGTGGGAGAGTCACAGGATACTTTTGATGCCACATGTGATGGAAAGTAATCAGCGACTCCTTGGTTTGAGGGAACTTGGATCATTTCTGCTGGGCAGAGAATAGGAAGAACAACTTGGAAAGTGATGGTGTAAGGCTCTAGGACTTCTGGGAATCGTGGCTAATGTCCTAGTGATAAACTTCACTCCGGAAGCAGAAGAAATTTCTCTGTTGGAAAAAAAAAAATCAAAATGGAATAAAAACAACGCCCCAAAGGTGTGCTGGGCTCCCAATTCTTTCCAATGGTGGTTCAGGCCTGCAGGGGAGGAGAGAGCCAGGTAGATGCCATGGAGATCAGACACCTGGCTGATTAGCTCCACAGGGAATGCTGCACAGGGCAAAGCTTTGTCATGCCGTCTCTTTGAAAATGCATCTTCTCTGGAGGCCTTTAAAAATAGGACAGGCTCTCATCAGGTAAGAGGATGGGGTAGAAACCTGCCTGGGGGAAGTGAATAGGAAAATATATTCCCCGAAATATTTGGGGCACTGGGTCCTGTGGACAGTTGGACTCCAAAGCTAATTGGGACATTGAGATGCTCTTTATGCAACCTAAAACTCCTACTAAATACAGTGAGCTATCAAGTTGAATCAATTATTTTGCAGGAAAAAAAAAAAAAAACCTCTGATCGTGAAATGCAACTTGTTTTTGTTATTGCTGATGTTTCACTTTTTAAAAACTGAATTTAGCTTTTGAGGGACCAGATACCAAAGTGACACTGCTTCAGGCAAAAAAAACCTCACTTCTCTATTTACCTTCCTAGTCCAAGTGTGTTTTTAATGTGTTTTAATGACAAGAACTACATTTTCCACACAGGAGTAAAAAGTTTACAGATACCTGCTGCAGCTCCTGCCTGCTCTCCGCAGTGATCAAGGGAAACTCCTCTCTAGGGAGGGCTTACGGCTCTGAGAGGCACATAGATGAAAAAGTGCCTGTGGTTTTGGCTGTACCTACATGATCCCAATCATCCCCCTGAAATGGGTTATTGAAATATTCCCAAATGTCGAAGCAATTCATATTGTATAAATAAATGGTTATCTGAATATTTTACTTAGTAAACAAATGTTTTTGAGATGTAATTTACATACCATACAATCCACCCTATTGAAGTGTCTAATTCAATGGCTTCCAGTATATTCACAAGACTGTGCAATCATCATCACTCTAATTCCAGTATATTTCAATCACCTAAAGTATATTTATACCTATGGATGATTCATGTTGAGGTTTGACACAACACAACAAAATTCTGTAAAGCAATTATCCTTCAATTAAAAAAGAAAGAAATTAAAAAGAAGAAGAAGAAGAAGAAACCTTGTACCAGTTATGAGTCTCTCCCATTTCCCCCTTCTCCAGCCCCTGCCAGTCACTAATCTGCCTTTCCTCTACGTATATCCTGGATATTTCACATACATGGAGTCATACAAGATGTGGTCTTTTGTGGCTGGCTTTTTTCACTTAGCATACTGTTTTCAAGTTCATGTCACAGCATGTGTTGGCACTAATATTTTTTAAGCAGTTTCAAAGACAAGGCAGCTAAGTATTTAAGTTCTCCTCTTTCAGATGCAGAGAGCTGAGGCAGGCTTAACCTTCATAACCATAACTTCCTAACTCTGGATGTCAGGGTCCCAGGCAACATGGTTATAGTACAGGCCAAGGTTTACCAGGACCAAATAGGGCTGAACTAACCCAAAGGGGCAGGGCAGATTTCATAGAACATAAGCAAGAGATAGGACATAGCTAGAGAAGGAGAAAGATAGCACAATATAAAGGAGGCCAAGGGGTGCGGTTAAGATCTGAGTACATGATGGGAGCTATGGGTGAGATGAGGACAGTGGCTAGGGATGTGGGCCAAGCAGCCAGGGATATGTAGTATCTGGGTCTGTAGTAGACACTCTGACTTAGGGCATGGACTCCAGAGTTCTCTGTCACAGAACTACAGAACACTAGCACTGGAGGAAAACCTAAAGCTATCTTCTCCAGCGCCATCATTTTAAAAATGAACGACCTGAATCCTGGAGAGGTAAGAGACTTCCTCAAGCTCACAAACCACAAACACTGTCTCTCCTTAGTCTCCCTCCTCTCAGTAGGATATATTTTCTACAATAGCTCACTGCCACAACTCCAATAGTGGAATTTAGTCATACACTGATACCAGTTTAGTAGGCATATATTCACACACCATCATGCTAAATAAGAGCAAGTTGAAAGTCTTAAGATATATTTACACTAGCTTAAAAAAATTTTACTATGTTTTCACCTAAATTTTAAAGGCTAATTTTTTGAAATATACAGGGTTCCTTTATATTTTAAATAAATTTCATAAGTTAGTATCAGTCTGTAGGTTTAGAAACTGAAAGAAATGAATGATGTTCCCTAAAAAGTCAATTGGTAGGAAAGCCCTAATTCTGTACTGTGATTAATACTATGATGCCCAGAATATACACATCAATATGGAAGGACCACTAAAGAGTATTCAGTGTCCAGCAATATTATGAAGTTCACAGTTCAAGAGGTAGGATTCCAAAAGCACTTTGCCATTTAAAATCCAGAACTGAAGCTTTTTAATCAATTTCTGCTAAAATCATGCTACAGAGGAAATCTTCGTTCCTTCAGAAAAGTAAAAAGGAAATTCAAAATAAACATACCTTCACAGCTTTGAGATTGCTTAAAATTATTCTGTGCATTTATAGAATGAGACAATTGAAAGCATTAAGATAATGGTATAGATGAGTACTTATTGACACAGAGAGCTTGATAACTTATTGTTGAAAGACAAATGGTTATAGAAGAATATAAAATTTAATCTCTGTATATTACACACACACACAGGAGACATCTGGAAAGACATCCATAAAGTAATGAGAATTATATCTCAAAATAGTAGAATTATAAGAGGATTTAAGTTTTGGGGGTTTTGTTGTTGTTGTTGTTCTCTTATCTTTATCTTCTATTTTTTCTAAAATGAACACAGATTACTTATATAATTAAAATGTTAAAAATAGACTTTATTTTGAATACTGTGATTGGAAAACAGGTTTCTTATTATTTTTTCCTACAAAAATATTTTTTAGAATCTATAACAAAAATAAAACCAAGGTGCCTTTACCATCTTCAGAAGCTCAACAAGTGTTCAATTTTTCTGCATCAAATATGAATCAATAAATACAAAGGGAAGACTGTGAAAGGGAACAAATGCATGGGGTCATGACCTATCTCTTCTCTTTCTATTTTGCCTCTAGTCCCTTCTCTCTCAAAGAGATGCAGCTTCTTTTCACTCCTTTTGATTTCTTAAATCAGGATGCTCTGTCTAAGCTAAGCATAGAATGCATGGTTTAGAATTCACCTTCAGACTGTCTGCCATCTACTTGGTATCTGAAACATGCAAGTCACTCCTGCCTTGTTGCAAAGTGTACAGAAGCATCACTTCAGGGGCACATCTGTGGAGTTTGTTTCTACCCACTTTTATCTCCTATTAATAGGGTACTTTGAATCACTCCATTTGCTTATTCATGAAGTTGAAAGCTACAAGTATAGATCATATTTACTTTACAAGGGATCAAATTCCCAAAGTCATCATAATGAACAATAATGACATGTACTATTTTTACCATAGAAAATTTCTCCTTATGTATCCTGCAAATTTCACAAGTATTTTTAAGAATGGACTCTGAATTCCAAAACCAGTGGACCACATTCATTAAAAAATACAAGACAGATGACCCAGAGAGAGGGAATCGGGAGTGGGGGGGGGGTTCTGGAAGGGGAACATATGTATACCCATGGCAGATTCATGTC
This sequence comes from Antilocapra americana, assembly GCA_007570785.1. Taxonomy (NCBI): domain Eukaryota; kingdom Metazoa; phylum Chordata; class Mammalia; order Artiodactyla; family Antilocapridae; genus Antilocapra; species Antilocapra americana. The sequence continues at coordinate 3,632,000 of ML664199.1, forward strand.
AATGTATGGCAAAACCAACACAATAAAGAAAATTTTAAAAAAAATATAAGACAGTACTGGACACCAAGCTGATCCCATAAATACAACTGAAGCTCTTACCTCTAGGTTTGGAATTATGGCTTGTTTGGAATTATGGCTTGTTTGGAATTATGGCTTTATCATTTGGGGCAAGCATAGGTTAGTTTTTTATCTTATGATTTTTCACAGTTAGTCTCTTATTCTCAAGGTCTATTGTTCCAGTTTTTGAGGTACCATTAACATAAAACAAACTGAACATATTTAAAGTGCATTTAATATTTTTGATGGTATTGGTTTTCTAATGTTAATTTGCATTTACTGCTAGTATATAGAAATACAATTAATTTCTGCATATTGATCTCGTACTCTGCAAACTTTCAAAATTCCTTTACTAGTTTTACGAGTTCTACTTTCATAGATTCCATTGGATTTTCAATATAGACAATCACATTATAAATACAGGCTTTTCCATCTGCTTTTCCAATCTGGATGCCTTTTGTTTCCTTCCTTTATTTCCTTGGCTAGAATTTTCAGGATAACATTAAACAACATTAGTGAAATCAGATATCCTTGCCTTGTTCCTGATCTTAGGGAAAAAGCATTCAGTCTTTCACTGTTAAGTGGGATGTGAGTTTTAAGTTTCCCATCAATTTCCTTTATTAGGCTGAAGACCTTTCCTTTTATTTCTAGTTTTTTGGAAAGTTTTTATTAGGAACGGATGTTGGATTTAGTCATTGCTTTTCCACACCTATTGAGATGATCATATGACTTTTCCTTTTTCAGTCTGTTAATACAATGCTCATCAGCTTAATAATATGATTCACACTTCATTATTTTTACTATTTTAAATTCCCAAACAGATCAATTTCTGAATAAGCAGAAGGTTGATCAAGGTTGCTGCCTTGATGCCACTGACTTGGACTGAGTGAGATAGGTAAATAACTACTTTGTTTCCAAAGAACACTCCTTTGAATTTCAATGGTCTAAATCTGTTTCAACTGGCTTTCTGTCTACATTTGCAAGATGCAGTTGTGTTGGTTCTGAACTAGCTTTAGGAAAGAGAAAAAGCACTGTGAATTTTAATGTTGATATACAGCTTTAAATGTGGCCCTAAATGATGATGTCTAACTGAAGAATTGGTCTGAATAGATAAAGACAAATAAAAATGGATCCTGTGTCTTTAATGGCACTCTTTTATGCAAAATAAAACTTGTGGAACACTTATCTTTTCATGAAGTTGGAGTACCAGTCATATTAGAAACTATTTTCCAGTAATGGGGTCCCAGAGATATGAATTTATCTAAATTTCACCTTAATTCTATGTACTCTTTGGCACATGGTTATACTCTATTAATAAAAGTGAAGGAATACTCAAAAGCTTCTTTCAATTGAGAATGTTTCTATCAAGAAATGAACCTGGACATGAAACCAAGACAAGTAATTGCAGTGATCTCAGGCCAATTTAAATTGTATATTATAAACCTGCTATGTAGAAAAAGTTCATAGGTTTTGTATTCAAAAGCTTCATGGAGAAAAATCATATGAAAGTCTTTTGTTCCCTAAGCAGGACCTGAGTTACCCTTGTCAAGACAACCTCTGAGTATCTAGAACTCCTTGACATGGTATGCATGATGAAAATAGACATGTTGGTTTGTGCTGATCATGGTCAATAAAAACATATTTGGTCTATGAGTCAGGATCCATTCAGAATGGCACAATTCTGAACTAGACTAGATTTTCTTCTGCAATTCAAGGGCATAAGGAAACTGAGAAGTGAATAGACTTGCCACTTGAGCACTGGGGGGGAAAAAAGCAATTTACTTAAAGAAACACCACTTGAATAAGTTTAGATACCTCCACAAAGCAATGCATTCACTTCACTGGGAAAAAAAAAACCAAGAGACATTCAAAAAACTTAAAGGATTAGAAGAATTTTTCCAATTAATTTGAGCATTGTGTATGAATTTGGAATTTGCTTAAATACTAATAAATAAGTTGTATAAAAAGTTTGCTTCATTCATTATAGATATTAAAATTAGGAACATATTTTCTTTGTTTAAGCATGATAAAAATTTAGCCCAGATCATGAACTTTCACACCAAAATTATTTTATTCTCAAAGTTTGTTTCTCTTTTAAAATAGCTATAAGCATGAATATAAGAATATCACCTTGTAGAAAAAATTTCTCTACCATGTCTTAAGACTAAATAGAATTTCTAAGTTGATCCATAGCAAAAAGTCTAAATTGGTACATAAGTCATATGGGAATTACAAATAATAATATAATAGTAATATCCACAATATGCAATATAAACTAAAAGTTCCAGCACTACATAAAAATGAAGTATCTATTAATCTCAGGTTGTACTTTTATATAATTATAGAGGCCAACAGTTTACCCAAGTGATCAATTCATAAAAAGTTGTATCTGATAAAATTACCAGTTGAACTGGTAATTCCATAAATGTATTGGCTATTGCTGATACAGTGACAAAGGCTGACAGAGAGTCCATGGATGTCAGCGAAATATGCTGCAATCAAAATTGTTAATAATACTCAGAGAGTGGCACTGACATATTTCTTACCATGTGCAAAATAGTTAGTGGGAAGCTTCTTTATAGCACAGGGAGCTCAGTTTGGTGCTCTGTGATGGCCTAGATGGGTGGGATTGCTGAGAGGGAGGCTCAAAAGGGAGGGGATATATATACACACACACAAACACACACATATAGCTGATTCATGTTGTTGTACAGTAGAAACTAGCAAACCATTGTAAAGCAGCCACACTCCAATTTAAAAAACAACTGATAACAATGAAATGATTACACGGGGCAAACAAAATGATTCTGAAATCAACATACAAGTACAGATTAACAGAAAGAGGAGATGCAGCTCATCAAGTCAACTTATTTCACTCAGATTTTTTGGGGGTAGGGGGGAGTATGTTTTCCTTTAGTTTGGTGCAGAAGCTTTAGAATGTGAATACTCCCATACATTATTCCTAAACCACTGTGAACGGCAGTGAGTTTAGTCAATCTGAATGTAAATGCAGAGTCAAGGAAAAAGTGGATATTCCATAAACACTCTTATGTACAAATATAAAATAAATTTATAAAACAAAGAACTAGATGACCTTGCCAGAAATATGAGAGGAAAAACCTGGTGAATAAGATCAGTATGGTCTCCTAAGGACTGGATTATCGATTTCTCAGAATCTGCTCCCAGCATCTTTAAATATATTTATGAATGAAATGCACTAGGTTGGGCAGGTGCATTTATAATTCCAATGCTAGTTATTCTTGAGGGCCTCCGGGATTTCCATTTAACAGCTGAGGTTTCAAAAATTCCCAAATTTGAGATTACTGACTTCTGATTCCATCTTGTTCCCTCACCAGTCATGATTTGGATGAGGTTTGGAGATATTCTTTAATAATAATACGGTTTTCTGGTCTTCATATCCCAATTTCATTAAAAATCTGAATAACTCTGTTTAAGATAGTTTACTGAAAAAAAGGATATAAAGATAACAAATGTGCAGAAAGGTAACATAATCGGAGTGTGAAAAAATGATGCTGTAATCCCAGTGTGACAACAACAAATTCTCAGGATGCCATTTGTTGGCATTTTGGAGTCTTTCACAAAGTGCAGATGAGATTCTCTGCTAAATGGTTCCATCTGTTGCACACACACGGCCTCTGTGTCCTCACATTCTAATGGATCGTTTGCACCTTAAAATAAAGCCTTCAGTGATGTGCACCAATGAAAAGACGTGGCAATAGGAAAGGGAACATGTGCCAGAGCTAGAAACAGACACACAAATAAAGCACTCCCTATGCGTCAAGATCTCTCATATGACTGGTCAGGGAGACACATTATCGGTGCAAATTTATGAAGTGGGAACTCTCAAGGGAGAGTCAGGAGAAGACTTCACAGAGAGTAGCACTGAAGTGGTCCCTGGAAAAATGAAAAGGGGCTTGCCAGGCAGATCACCAGAAGTCATTGATATCTGACTTTAAGATATGTTTTGTAAAACAAGGGACACATACAGACTGAAAGTGAAGGGCCAGAAAAAGATATTTCATGCAAATGGAGACCAAAAGAAAGCAGGAGTGGCAATACTCATATCAGATAAAATAGATTTTGAAATAAAGGCCATGAAAAGAAACAAAGAAGAACACTGCATAATGATCAAAGATCAATCCAAGAAGAAGATATAACAATTATAAATATATATGCACCCAACAATATGACCCAGCAATCCCATTGCTGGGCATATACACGGAGGAAACCAGAATTGAAAGAGCCACGTGTACCCCAATGTTCATCACTGCATTGTTTACAATAGCCAGGACATGGAACCAACCTAGATGCCCATCAACTGACGAATGGATAAGAAAGCTGTGGTACATATACACAATGGAATATTACTCAGCATTAAAAAAAAATTCATTTGAAGCAATTCTACTCAGATGGACGAAACTGGAGCCCATTATCCAGAGTGAAGTAAGCCAGAAGCAAAAACAACAATACAGTATATTAACACATATATATGGAATTTAGAAAGACAGTAACGAGAACCCAACATGGGAGACAACAAAAGGAACGCAGATGTATAGAATAGACTCATGGACTTTGTGGATGAGGGTAAGGGTGGGATGATATGGGAGAAGGGCATTGAAGCATGTTAATTGTCATGTGTCTAATCAATCGCCAGCCCAGGATTGATGCTCGGGACTGGTGCAGCGAGATTTCCCGGGGGGGAGGGAGGAGGGAGGGGGGTTCCGGAGGGGAAGCATATGTAAACCCATGGTGATATCATGACAATGTATGGCAAAAACAATAATAAAAAAAAAAAAAAAGAAAAATTCAAAATCAACAAGTGATTTTCAACTTTTGGTATGCATCAGAATTTTCTACAGAAATGATTCAAAATATCTGAGCTTCATCTCTCCAAACTATCTAACCAAAGACTCCCATGGAGATGTCTGGGCACCTGTATTTTTAGAAACCCATTCAGGTGATTCTGTGACTCAGCACAATTTAAGAGTTGTTGGTTTAGACTGCACGCCAACTATGCACCAAGGACTTGACTAAACCATTCCCATGTACTAAGTTAATTTAGTCATCTTAACCACAGTTGTACAAGGTAAGTATTATTATTATCCCCACTTTGCAGAGAAGGAAACCAAGACTCAGTAACATTGCCAAGATGACATAATCCATAAGTAAAGAAGCAAATATTAGCTGGCTTCGAATCTCACAAACTGCTTCCAATCATTAGGTATAATGCCCCATATAAATGTAGACTATTTCTGTCTAAGTAAAACCAAAAGCTCTTTATGAGTCTGTCCAAAAATAACACTAATATTTTTATCTACTGAATGTAATCAATGAGGAAAATATATATATTGATACATATTAAAATTCAGAAATGAGCCTGTCATTACAAGTGCCTTCTGTGTTCAGCACTTGGGGAGGTTATTTATTGGAAGTTGTTCTTTTTTTTCCTCTTCAACTTTTTTTTTTTTTTTTAACTTTTATTGGGGTACATTTACTTTACAATGTTGTGCTAGTTTCTGCAGTCCAGCAAAGTGAGTCAGCTATCTATACACGTATTTCCCCTCTTTGGGGGATTTTCTTCCCATTTAGGTCACCACAGAGGATTGGGTAGACTTCCCTGCCTATACAGTAGGCTCTCTTGGACTCAGTCACTTCATAGGTCTTTGAGATCCTATGGACTGGAGTCCGGCAGCTCCTCTGTCCCTGGGATTCTCCAGGCAAGAACACTGGAGTGGGATGCCCTCCTCCAGGGGATCTTCCCACCCAGGGATTGAACTCACATCTCCTGCATCTCCTGCACTGCAGGTGGATTCTTCATCACTGAACCACCAGGGAAGCCCCCAGGTTCTCTTTAGTTACCTATTTTATATTTACATAACTCCTGTATATGCCAATCCCAAACTCCCAATTCATAACACCTTCCCTCCTCCTCTTGGTATCCATACATTGGTTCTCTATATCTGTGTCTCTTATTTCTGCTTTGCAAATAAGTTCATCTGTATCATTTTTCTAGATTCCACATAAGTGATATTATATGATATTTGTTTTTCTCTTTATGGCTTACTTTACTCTGTAAGACAGTCTCTAGGTCTCCTCAACCTTTTATTGAGATGTTTGAATGAAACACTCGTGCTCAGGGTGAAGAATTTACTTACAGTTAATTCTTGAACTTATAGTTCCTTGAATTTAAACAATGAATTGATAGATTTGTGACTGTTATAAAATAGCTACTGGAAAGCTTTCAGCTTCCAGGACACTGGATTTGGAAGGTAAGATAGGAATGCTCAGCTGAAAAGGTAATACAGATAGACACAATAAGAAGGCCTTTAATTCCTGGCATGCTCCTGTTTATAGGAGGGTATAAGGATGGCATTATTTCACAACAGAGAGAAATCAAAGTGACAAATTATTTTACAAAACACCTGCAATTACAACGAGAATTTCCTGTTTCCTAAGTGGAACAATTAGCAGGTGTTCATGAAGCCTCGGGCAGGTCATACCATTTGGAATAAGACAGAAATTGCTCAACATTAACTCTATTTAATTTTGCTGTGCTTTACTCTGCTCAGAGGCAGTGGGATTCAGGGACTCACTATCCTCATTTTATGTCATTAGGCTTTTATTCTTTTCTTCAGTTCTCTTTCCAGTTTCTATTCAATTAATTCTTGGAACTTCCTTTGTTTCCTGGCTGAGCCAGTTTTGGCCTTATCGATCACTCTCTACACCATATGTTCTTTATTGGAGAGGTTTAATACATGTTTCCTAAGCAAACAATTAAATGAATGAAAGAAGGCATGCCTCTCTAGGCAGCTCATGCATTAGTCTCATGTATGAGCAGTTCTGCCTAGCATAAACCTCCCCATGTTAGGCAGAAATCTCCTTCATTCAATCTCCCTCCAGTAGCCATCATTCTGCCTTGCTGGATATATAAACAACCCTTCCCAAGGGCTAGGCCTTTAAAGTCTGAAGGAAGTGATTATGAATACCTAAATCCTAATTCTTCTACATGCTTATCAATTGATTCTTTTAGAACATGACTTCTATATATTTCACAATTTTGATCATCCTTTTTGGGAGAGTGTCTGTAAGAACTGACCACAGTACTCCCAACACAAGCTCAACATTGCAGTTTGTTCTGAATCTTTAACTTTCTTCTCCTTCATACTCTTGTTCCATCCAAAAATAGTATGTTTTATCAGCACGATTTCAAGAGTTTTTATGTGGTATTTCAGGAAAGCGATGGTTTGCAATTAATTAAAGTGCCTTATTACTTCTCTATAGGCTATACTTAAAAAACATTAAAATACGATACTATTATTTGAAAATCCAGAATGTGCCATGTACAATGAGGTACATTTAACATCCATGAAAGCAAACATGCAACAAACAAACAAATGCAGCCTCAAGATCTAGGAACGACTCTTATCCATATTCAGTCCATTGAAGTTTGTGACTTTTGATCAAATAGCAAGTATTTAATCAATGTTTTCCTGAATATGTGGATGACTTCTCCAACTATTAAATGGGGATTATGGTATCTCCCTTGTAAAACTGTTGCAAAAAGGCAAGATATAGGTAAACTGTCAAGAAGAGACCCAGGCATAGAGTTGGGACTTAATAAACATAGTATTTGCTATCATGGTTATCATCATCTTCACGTTCTTTAAGGCATGGACTGTACATTTGCAGGTGTTTTATTTTTAACTTAAATGTCCCATCATGTATTTGTAGATATATCCTTGCATATAATCAATTTTCTCCAGAAAAAATTTTGAAAACTTATTCCATTATTCAATTCAAACTCAATAACCATGCAATGTCTTCATCAAAATACTGATTCAAGTATTGGCCAAAGAGGGGTCAACTTTATCCTCCAACATTACATAATTCCCCAAGCCATTACATTCCACACCACTTGTGTAGTTATTTGGCGGGTCTACTTTACCTGGGATTACCCGATAGCTTTCTTCATACATTGTCTATTTCTTTGTCACTTCATGTGTCTTTCAAGCTGTAGATAACCCTCAACAAATTCACATTACATTACAATCAGATGTTAAAAATGAAGAAGACTTGGATCTGTCCAAGCTCAAAAATTTATTAAATAATAAGAAACTCACTATCAGCTAAGCAATGTTAGGTCTCTTTAAAGTCTTAACATTTCCTCCTGAATCATTTTGATGTGTGTCTCATGGTTAAGAAGAGTGAAGAATGGCTTGATCTTAAATGGACCGTGTAACATAGGAGATCATACTTAAAAGGGATATTTTCCTCCATTTTCAGTATTTTTTAAACTTGATCTTTTAAGAGTCTCCTCAAAAGAGCATTTGATGAAATGAAAATGCATTAAAATCAAATGTGGCTGACCTCTTCTCTTCCTCTGCCCTCAGAACATTCTGTCAGCCACTGCTCAAAAGAAAATTAGCCAATTTAGCTATTAGTCATCAGCAATTTTTATCTCTTCAGCCCAGTGGCCCATCCCCCTGGATTTCCCATTCTTATCATGCAGGTGGAGGGACTGAAGAGTGAGAAAGTGGCAGGAAAACCAAAGGCGAAGGCTGTAAAAGCCCTGATTTGACTATTGGATACCCTGAGTTATGTTTGTTTCCATCTGTTTTTCAAGATCATACACCTACTTATGATCCCACTGTCTCAATTTCCTCATCTACAAATTAAAGGGAATATGAAACTTGTTTTTCCCTCCAAGTCCAAGTATATACCTATTTCTGTGATAGAAATCCAACAGCTGGATGTTTGTCTTTCAAATCATTACTTTAATATTGCATAGAAGCCATCTGCTGAAGAATGCAATAGATTCTTCTGCTCTTCTGGTCTACCGTTTGCACAAGTCAATTATCTAAGACATTCATGAGCACTATGACCATTTACATCAGTTCTAACTGGAATTCTATTCACCAGAAAAGAGAGCCTCAAGTTTGATATAGATAGTGGTCTGAAAACAGACTAGAAGTTTCTCATTAAGCAGTGGAGTCTATGGGTTACCGTCTAAGTTATGAATCACATAAGACATTGGTACGTAAAGCATTTCCTACTCATTTCATCAATTCACAAGCATTGATTAACCTTCTGCTGTCTGTAACTGAGTAATCGTGTCACTCATTTGTCACTTTAGAATCTGCTGCTGAATCGCTATGAAAATGAAAAGGCTCATGCATGATGTTTGCTGCCAGAGTTGATATAACATTTATTCATAAGCTTCATATATTCTTCACCAGTAAATTAATTTCTTTGACTCTTTTCTTCTTTCTCCTCTACACTTGACTGAATGAGCTCAGAAAAGGCTGAATTAGTAATGATTTCAGAAGGCTGCTCTGTGCCTTTGCAGAATATGAGAGCAGGATTTTCAAGGTATTTCATTGTTTATCAGCTAAGCTTCTGAATGAGAACTATTTTATTTTTTTTTTTACAAGTTTTTAGGAACTATCCCATAGTAGGTATAAGCAATCCACAAATGTTTGTTGAAGGAAAGGAAGACATAATTTTCACACAATTATGCCTTAACAACTTGCCATTAAACCAACTTTGAGTAATATGGAATTAATTCAATATCAAATGTACAGAAATGATGGTTGTATAAATGCCACTTACATAGTGCATTCCATTTATCATGTGAGCCACTGAACAGCAACAAAGTTACATATACATGACAGTGAAAGTGAAAGAGTTAGTTGCTCAGTCCTGTCGGACTCTTTGTGACCCCGTGGACTGCAGCTCGCCAGGCTCCTCTGTCTATGGGATTTCCCAGGCAAGAATACTGGAGTGGGTTGCCACTTCCTTCTCCAGGGTATCTTCTCAACCAAGAGATCAAACCCAGGTCTCCCCCACTGAAAGCAGATTCTTTACTGTCTGAGTCACCAATACACATATGTGGCTTCCCTGATAGCTCAGTTGGTAAGGAATCTGCCTGCAATGCGGGAGACCCCAGTTCAATTCCTGGGTCAGGAAGATCTGCAGGAGAAGGGATAGGCTACACACTCCAGTATTCTTGGGCTTCCCTTGTGGCTCAGCTCATTAAAATACACAGTATAAATATAAATATTTAGTCCCTAGAACAACCCTTTACACACTTAGAGCAGTTTCTATAATCCATATTTAAAGATTAAAAATTAAGACATTTAGCATTGTTCAAGAAGGAAAAGTCACATTCCATTCCATCACTACTGGGATTTTAGTTCGAGAGCTTTTATAATTTAAAATTCATTTGATGAAATAACAGCTAAAATGGACTAATTATAGATAGATTCAAAGGTTCTTGACTTGAGAAGAATATTTACAGAAATAATCTTAATTCTTTGTAAAGCAACATCACTATAATGCTTTCTTTGCCAAGAGTTTCTTGTGTTTTTAACAAAGACAAATTACAAAGCTGACAATCATTTTTCCTGAAAACCTATAAAGACTGGCATCCATAACATAGTATCTACTTGATAATTAATCATACTGATTGTTATCAATATTTCATTTATCACAATTTTAAATACAAACAAGAGGAACTTAAGACTTTAATAGACTCATATAAGAAATTGGTGCCCTCAAAAGGTCTTACAAATAGAATAATCCTGTATTTCTTAAATAAGTCTCAAATTCTTTCTTTACCTGTTTCTTTTTAAGGATTAATTTCCTTGACTAAAAATAATTCTGAGTGATTAATCTATCTGACGTAAAACAAACCTGGGTTTCTGGCTTACTTGCCTGTCAAAATCCTCTTTTTAAAATCCTCAATTTAAAATCCTATTAACATTCATTCCACCATATTTGTAAGACAAAATTAAAGTACCAAAAAGCAGCATAATGCAAAATTAGTAGAGTGGCATTATAAGGGACCATATGATCAAAATATCTGCAACTTGATAATCATTTGTCTTTCTCCCAGATTTTGGAGAGGAAAATACGACAAAGATAAAACTGTCCTGCCCAAGCAACTTGCAGGAGTGCTTAACTAAACTTTAAGTACACTGCAGGGACTCAGAAATATCCTGAAATGTTTAAGTGATCTGAAATGATATTAAAAAGTTAAGCCTCTTAACTTTTTTTCCTGCTTGTTTTGTTTTTGAATCGTATTAGAAAATTATGAGAGGTGAGCCTAGTTTAATTTTTTGAAAGATTTATTAGAAAAAAAAGCCTATAAACTATTTTGCTCATTTCCATGCATACTTAATTTATAAACAGAGTTACCATACAATTCATACTGCAAACTGTAACACTTGGTGAGTAGAAGAGGGCATTAGTAATAATTATAGTATATGTAAACTAAGATTACATATGTTTTCTTATGAAAACTGGGACATATAATCACCCTATTTATAACTAAGCATATAAAAGAAGAGACAGATAACTTAAATAGAAATTTACAGGATTGAAAAATGATGAGTTTTTAAAAAATAGCATTCTATATCTGTGAGTATTTGATTCATAAATTAGTTCATCTGTACCACTTTTTTTTTTTAAGATGCCACATAAAAGCTACCGGTATCATCTGATATTTGTCTTTCTCTATCTGACTTACTTCACTCAGAAAGACAACCTCTGGGTCCATCCATCTGCTGCAACGGTTACCAGGGTGAGAGGGGAGGAATAATCACCTGGGATTGATGCACACACACTACTATTTATAAAACAGCTAACTAATTTGGACCTACTGTATAGCACAGGAAACACTACTCAATACTCTGTAATAGCCTATATGGAAAAATAACCTAGAGTCAATATATGATTTACTTTGCTACACACTTGAAACTAACACAACATTATAAATCAACTATACTGCAATAAATTAAAAAAATAAAAATAAAAGAATTAGTAAAGAGCATTTAATTTTAAAACAGATTCTGGATTAAAAGGGGAAAGGTGGTCTGAATCAAGACTATAAGTGAGAAGAAAGAAAGGGCTTACATTTTTAAAGAGGGAGAAGAGTTCAGACAACTCCAAGAATGGGAGTTACATCTAGTTTTGAATAGACAATGATACAATGGGATCAAAAGTTAAGATGAGGCTATTTCAGAGACTCTTCCTAAATCTATATAGCAGGATTATTTAAATCTCGTGTTTAACATATACACTTAAACAGGTCAATCGGTCAATACTTTTTTCCTTCTCGCTCTGGAGAAGTGTTCTTTCTCTTTGTTGTCACTGTAAGGGGAAATGTCATCAATCCCTGTTCTAAATATGATTCGAAGTTCAGTAACTCATTCATTTATTAAGAATATAAGGTTTTAGTTTCCACAAAATACCCATTCTGTTCCCCCTCACTCCCATCCCTCCCTCCCTCCCTCCTTCCTTATTTTCCTTTCCTTCTCTGACCCATGCCCTTTGCCCTTCTCTTTCAAATAGAAACATAAACATCTCAAGTCTTTATCAAAAACACATTATCTCAGATAACTCAAAAGGCAGTATCTTGCCAAGTTTTCTTTCGGTTTCACTGGCAATGCCCTAGTACCATGCCTTGTTACAGAAGCACAAACACAGCATCTTCTGATGCTACAGTTGTTTTCTGGGGGCAGTGCTGATGCCACCTCACCTCCTGCTGGGCAAGGACAGGATGTCTACACAGATGACCTAGGAAAGATGTGGGCCACAGTCTGTGCCATGATTTTTAGTCCCTGTTTGCTTCCTGCCTAGGATTCCGGGAAGATCCTGACAGTGGGATCAGCACATGCTCTGCTCTCCTGTAATACCCCTCATTTATTCCCAGGAAATCCCCACCTCATCACTTCCTTAATAAATAATGACTCAGTTTATTTATTTGAAGGACTGATTTCTCCCTCCAGACCCTGCAGAGAACAACCATAATTAATTCTTTTATAGAGAAAACAGTTTACATTTTCTGTTTTATGACCAGAAAAAAAAAGCAGACAGTTTGACTTGTGAGGCTTTAGGTGGATGCTCAAAGATTTCAGGAGAATGCAGCTCTGCCCTCCTCTGCTAAATGCAATGAAAACACTTGACCTTTTGAGGCAGGTCAGAGAAAATGCTTCTCAAGAAGACTGTCAGGCATCTGGAGCCAGGGAGAAGTCCTGGTCTAACCAACATCTAAAGGGATGTTGTTTTTCCTTTTCAAACCAGTCATGCAGATCAATAATTTGGCTAATGATAGGCCTGAAAAGGCATTTTTCCTAGAAAGCCATTAATCAATTTATGAGCAACCTAAGCACATAAGAAGGTTGTACCTAATGAATATTTCATTGTTATATGTTGTAATATAATATATATTATACTCCAAGGATGCTGTTTTAAAAATTTCTTGGCTCAGCACAGGGAACTATACTCAGTATTTTGTAATAACCTAAGAATCTGAAAAAGCAAATACCAGTGTATGTATAACCGAATCATTGTGCTATCTACCTGAAACTAACACAACATTGCAAATCAAGCTGCTACTGTTGTTCCATCATTAAACCGTGTCCTGCTCTTTGTGACCCCATGGACTACAGCACACTAGGCTCCATGGGGTTCTCCGGGCAAGAATACTGGAGTGGGATGATTTTCCTTTTCCAGGGGATCTTCCTAGACCTGGGATTGAACCCACATCCATTGCATTGGCAGGCAGATTCTTTACCATTGAGGCACCAGGGAATAAACCCCGTTGTAAAAGAACTATACTTCAATTTTAAAACATTTTAAAATCTGTATGGCTGAGTCCCTTTCTTGTCCACCTGACAATATCACAGCATCATAATCAGCTATACTCCTGTACAAAATAAAAAGTTCAAAACATTAAAAAACAAAATTATCCATGTTAGACCACTGACAATTTCATATGATTCAACCTAACAGGTTCTTAATAAAGATTTGTTGAATACATAAAGAATAAAAATGTCTTCCCTAGTGGCTCAGACAATAAAGTCTACCTGCAATGTGGGAGACCCAGGTTCGAATCCTGGATCGGGAAGATCCCCTGGAGAAGAGAATGGCTATCTACTCCAGTATTCTTGGCTGGAAAATTCCATGGACAGAGGAGCCTATTGGGCCACAATCCTTGGGGTCACAGTCAGACACAACCGAGTGACTAGCACATACATAAAGAACAATAATAAAATAAAATAAACAAATCTTGGCTCAGTGCCTTTCAGATTCAGTCTTGACACCTGAATCAAGATGTTTTTAATCCGGTGTCATAAAAAATAAGCACCTTTCACACTGCTATCTCTTTAGGTTCCACCAGCCTTTATGAATGACTTAGAAGGAGTTAAAAGGCAAATGCACATTAATGTCTGTATGAGGATACCCTAACTAGGTCTGCCTAATGCCAAGAGACATGAGTTGCCTTCTTCAATAGCCCAGCAGAGAAAATCTGCAACTCTGAATCATTCAGAACTGATTTATAAGCAGATGTAATATACCTCTCAAAGCAGCTGTCCAGTATGCCTGAGTTTGGAATCAAAAATCATTTTTCTATACCTTACTCCCCAGTTATCAGAAATTATCAAGTTTTTGTCTATAACCACATCCTTCAAATAAATTTAAAACTCTGTGTACACATGGTCTCATTCAATCAAACAACCAGCTGAAATGCCTACTACTATTATCCCCAATTTAGAGGTGAGAAAACTGAGCCTCAGAAGTTTCGAACTTCTAACTGGCTTCATCAGAGACTCTGTGGGTTGTTTTTTTTTTTTTAATTGTTACACAGGGAACTATACCCAGTATCTCATAATAATCTATAAGGGAAAAGAATCTATAAGAATATATATATATGTATATAAAACATATTTATATAACTGAATCACTTGTTGTACACTTGAAATTAATACAACATTATAAAGCAACTATGCTTCAATTTTTAAAATAAATATTAAAAATTTGTAATGCTTATTTAACCAGTTTTCCTTTTTATGCTTCTACTCAATGATCACACAAATGGAAACTACTACCATGGGCAGATGTAAATACTTAATTTGACCTTACAAATACATATAAATATGATCTTCCTATCTAACCTAAACTTGGAAGATCTGCTAGTATTTGAGGATGACTGACAAATTCGAGAATTGTAACTCTGAATTTTTGTTTCAAATATTCTTTTCTACCCATTAAAAAATAAAATCTGCTTAAAGTTATCATACATTTGAAAAAAATAAAAAGAATCATTTGTCTCAGACTTTGTAGACAAGTCTCGGTAGCAGAGAAATAGACCAGCTCATCTTCACCAGCTTTTTCAAACTCAGAGCTAAATGGTGCCTGGAGACAGCATCCAATATTTTCGTGATGAGTTTGCACTCTCACCTTCCCTCGTACTACCAGTATTCTGTTTATCCCATTATTTTATACTTGTCTTTGCCTGTGTTGCTGAACCTCCCACTTGTGATACAATATACTCTGTGATTCCAGAGAGGTTTCTTTCTTGCCAAGACCACCTCAGAATATTGATTAGACTCAAGATCAAAAATAGTCATGGCCTTTGAAAATAGAGTGTTTCTGTCTGAAAGGCTCCACCTTTCAGCAGGGAAGCAGCAGAGAAGAGACAAAAAAAGGTGAAGAAAAAGAACATCAGAGAGACGAAGAGGCACAGCTAAAAATCTTTCTTTCCTGCCCTCAGTATTTTTCTTTCCTCTTCTTACTTTTTTCACAGCTCACTGATTTGCTTCCTCCCCCTCTTGGATTTTCACTCTTAACTCTCCTCTCACTTTTCCTTTCTCTTTTATCCTTAACGCTGCCCACAGTTAAAGAACAAGATGGCCCCCTTAGGAGCTGAAACAATTGATGACATTGATCAATGGTGGTGGTCAATACCAGGAGCTCTACTAATGGATTCTAATAGTCCCTGCCCGGTAAAGACTTGAATATTTAAAGAGAACACCTTCCAAGTTCTCTGCAAAGCATTTGGTCCTTCATAGGAAATAAGACATTGCTTTTATATAAGAGGATAATTTATAATAATGATACCATATTACAGCAACTTTTAAAAAGTAAAGAAACCATTAGCAATTCTCTTTGTGTTAAAATGTACCATTTTAAACTATTGTCTAATATTTTCCAGACAGATGTTTTATACATTTGAAACCATACTTTTGCACTCTGCTTTTTAAAAAAGTAATAATCACATTTCTAAGTAGGTAAATTGTCTTCATAATTTTTAAAGATTGTATGATTCCATTAAATATTTATACAGTTCACATAAACATTCTACTAGTACAGTATTAAAATTTTGAACTATTTCAAATAGAACTCTGGCAAGAATGCTTATACATGTGATATTTTCATATTTCAGATTATTTTTATAGACTGTCACCTCAGAAGAGGTATTAATGTGTCATAGGAGGTAACCATTTTATGACATCTAATATATATTACCAAATTTCACATCATAGATTTCCTTAAAAAAAAAAAAAAGTTCTTGAATACCTTCCTCAAGCAAAGCATTCTGCTAATTTTGGAGCAGAAATAAATGCATTTAAAAATAAAGTCTTTACCCTGAAAAACCACACAGTCCATTTAAGGAAATAAGACATCCACCAAGAGAAAATAGAACTATATCAACTATGAGGATTCAGAGAAGAACAAGATGCTCTTCAGCAGCAGGGGCTAAAGAGTTAAACTTTTAATTTGAGCCTTAGGACAGTCTTATATTTAGATGAGTTGAGATGGGAGAATATCCAGTTGGTAAATAATGTGGTAAGGAAGGATTAAACAATCCAAGGAACTCCCTGTGACTCAAAAGCACCATATGAGTAAATTTAATGTGTAAGCATAATCTACATAGATTGTAAACTTCCCAAAGCTAGCTGCATTACTAGTAATAGCTATTCACCCTTTTCCTTGAAGCTTTCTCTTTCCTTTGTGACATCTGATGGGATGCTATAGAGGTTTACCTCCTCTATCTCTAACCAGTCCTCTTCTTTCTTCCTTCTTCACACAACCTCTTTAAATAAGGCATTTCTCCACTTTCTCTTCCAGTCTTGCTACATTTTCTGCAGGTAATATCACTTAATCTGTTGTTTCTAGCCATTGCTTCTTACTGTTAACTCTCCAATTTCTATTTCTAGCTTTCAATTCTCCTTTTCGGTCTGATACAGTTCCACCTGCAGCTGACAGCCCTTGAAATCCAACAAGCCCCAAATTGAACCCTTTCTGTGTGTTCTTCATACCATTTGAAACCCTCACAGAGTTCAGAAGCATCATCATCTTTGATGTCTTTCATCTTCACAGTGCACATTCAATCAAGTTTCCAAATTTGGTCCCATCTTCACAGTGAATCCCAATTTACTCCTATTACAGACCACCAACACCTTTCACCTAGAATACTGTGAGGATTCCTATCTGATCTGCTTGCCTCTAGCCTCATTCCCTTCAATCTAGGCTCCACACCTTTAACAGGCACACTCCTAAACCACAGAGTAGATTGTATCGCTTGTCTACACGAGGACTTCCAACAGATCTAGTCAAGATGGCAGTCAAATCCAAACACATTAATATACTCCACTAGTTATTTATGACTTAGATCCACTTTACTTCTCTAAATTCATCTCCTCACACTACACCTTCTGCACACACACACAACCTTGGATCATTTAAAATTTGCTGAAAATAAACATTGACTTTAACCCAGCTGAACCTTGTCTTCTGCAGTTTCCTTTGAATTGAATACTTTCCCACACTCTGGTCTACTGAAATCTAACACAACCTTTGAAAGAAAGTGTTCTATTAGTTAGTTAGCATTAGTCGCTCAGTTGTGTCCAACTCTTTGCGACCCTATGGACTGTAACCCTCCAGGCTCCTCTATCCATGGAATTCTCCAGGCAAGAATACTGGAGTGGGTTGCCATGCCCTTCTCCAGGGGACCTTCCTAACCCGGGTCTCTTGCATTGCAGGCAGATCCTTTGCCATCTGAACCATCAGGGAAGCCCAAATAGAACCCTAACATCCAACTAAATGTCATCAGTTCCCAAAAGTCTTCCCAGACCTCTGTCTCCTCCACCTGAACGTCTATGTTCTAACTTCCTACATTCTAGAACACAGAGTAGTTCATTTACATTTCTGTCTGCATAACTATTAATAGAATAGTTTCATTCTGAAGGCCAAGTTGAGAAATTCCATAAATTCAAGGGTGTTTAATTTTTTAATCTCCCTCACCAAAGGCTGAGCTTCCTCCTGTTACTTGATAAATGACTATTAGAGGATTACCAGCTAAACCTAAAAGCCTTCAAGAAGATGTTCAATAGAATCCTTATCTAATAGGTACAGAGAGATGGAAGGGAAGAAAGGAGAAAAGGGCCTCAGAAGTTACCAAAGAATTTTCTTTCCAATCAACCCTATGCTTTATCTTCACTGACACATATCATGAACTCTGATCGCTTGTCATGATGGGTTCTTAAGCAAAATTGTGACATTGCAAATTCAAGTTCTTGTCCTAGGCTCTTCTGCTCCCAATTCAAGGCCCTTGCTTAGATTTAAAGTGAAGGTTTTGAGTTCAGAAAACTCTCAGGCTCTAAGTGCTCCCCAACCCCCTGCTTTTTCATGTGCTGCTGACTGGTGTCCGAGCACACTGTGGGATGCCCTGGTCCCCAGATAAATCTGAGGTAGGACAGAGGGGACAGAGAGGAAGAGAATTTGCAACCAACACTCCAGCTTTATTTATCACTTACCCTGGGAAAGTACTGAGCTAACAAAAAAGGCAAAAAGAAAGCCAAGTTATTTAAAGAGTGGGAGCTAAAACATCAGAAACATAAACCAACGTTTCTAAATAAAAAAGGGTGTGGAACACAAGTCTTTTTTTAAAGTAGATTTCATATCTTAAGGAAACTGAATTTCAAGTGATATTTTTGAATGAACCATATAGCCCTGTTTATTAGGACGCAGGATTATTCCCAAGATTGGTTTCTGACTCCCTGGGTTCATGACGTTAGGTAGCTCTGTATGTTTTTCATTTGTGTATCACAAGCAGGTTAATGATAGTAGCTGCTTTTGCCTGCAGTGGGGCTGGTAAAAGGAACATATTAAAATGATGAGGATAAATAATTGTGTCTCACCAAAACCAGTTCTCCACTATTCTTCGCTAAATTCCCACAGAACTTCGTTTTACTTTTTCAAAAACTACACATATTATTTGATTACATGCATGAAAAGAATAAAACAACCAGTGAACAATATGTAAGTTTGACTACACTTGATAAACTAAAATGAAATAGAAATCTAGAAGACATAAAAGTGGTACCTAAACAAAAAAAAAAGAGTGGTACCTGATGCTTTTCCTCATTAACAAATCAGCCAGTTATTCCAACCTGGTATATGAACACTGATCACTTACAACCCGAGAGAAAGATTGTCTACACACAGAATGACTCATATCCTGAGTCTGATTATTCTATTTGCAAAGGTGAATGCAGAAATTGTCATCATTTTCTAGCTCAGGAAAGAAAAAAATAAAATAAAAACATATTCCCTCTTTTTTGCATTGACTGCTAAATAACTGACTGATTAAGACTCAGTAAACTAAGGCATTTTTGGATAAACAGTGGTATTCACTAGTTTAGAATCTAATGGATACATTTGCTAAGTGACTATGAGTCTTCCCAGGTGGCTCGGATGGTAAAGAATTCTCCTGCCAATGCAGGAGATATGGGTTCAAGCCCTGGGTTGAGAAGATCCCCTGGAGAAGGAAACAGCAATCCACTCCAGTTTTCTTGCCTGGAAAATCCCATAGACAGAGGAGCCTGATGGGCTATAGTCCATGGGGTCACAAAAGAGTTGGACACGTCTTAGTGACTAAACAACAAGAGCTGGCCTAAAACTATACTTGAATATCTGATCTAATACCTTCACATCCATCTCCTCTCTCAGAAAATATCTATGTTATGGGGTTGATGTAAGCATTAACTGAGGGGATGCCATGTATCATGCTAAGGGTCTGATGCAGATATGTTTTCAATAAATGTGCCTTCTATTATCATTAATGAGGCTAAAAAGGTGAAAAGAAGAGAAATGAAAAGCAAAGGAGAAAAGGAAAGATATTCCCATCTGAATGCAGAGTTCCAAAGAACAGCAAAGAGAGATAAGAAAGCCTACCTCAGCAATCAATGCAAAGAAATAGAGGAAAACAACACAATGGGGAAGACAAGAAATCTCAAGAAAATTAGAGATACCAAGGGAACATTTCATGCAAAGATGAGCTTGCTAAACGACACAAATGGTATGGACCTAACAGAAGAAGAAGATATTAAGAAGAGGTGGCAAGAATACACAAAAGAACTGTACAAAAAGATCTTCACGACCCAGATAATCACGATGGTATTATCACTCACCTAGAACCAGACATCCTGGAATGTGAAGTCAAGTGGGCCTTAGAAAGCACCACTACAAGCAAAGCTAGTGGAGGTGATGGAATTCCAGTTGAGCTATTTCAAATTCTGAAAGATGATGCTGTGAAAGTGCTGCACTCAATATGCCAGCAAATTTGGAAAACTCAGCAATGGCCACAGGACTGGAAAAGGTCAGTTTTCATTCCTATCCCAAAGAAAGGCAATGCCAAAGCATGCTCAAACTACCGCACAATTGCACTAGTCTCACATTCTAGTAAAGTAATGCTCAAAATTCTCCAAGCCAGGCTTCAGCAATACATGAACTGTGAACTTCCAGATGTTCACGCTGGTTTTAGAAAAGGCAAAGGAACCAGAGATCAAATTGCCAACATCCACTGGATCATCAAAAAAGCAAGAGAGTTCCAGAAAAACATCTATTTCTGCTTTATTGACTATGTCAAAGATTTTGACTGTGTGGATCACAACAAACTATGGAAAATTCTGAAAGAGATGGGCATAGCAGACCACCTGATCTGCCTCTTGATAATCCTGTATGCAGGTCAGGAAGCAACAGTTAGAACTGGACATGGAACAACAGACTGGTTCCAAATAGGAAAAGGAGTAAGTACATCAGGGCTGTATATTGTCACCCTGCTTATTTAACTTCTATGCAGAGTACCTCATGAGAAATGCTGGGCTAGAAGAAACACAAGCTGGAATCAAGATTGATGGGAGAAATATCAATAACCTTAGATATGCAGATGACATCACCCTTATGACAGAAAGTGAAGAGGAACTAAAAAGCCTCTTGATGAAAGTAAAAGGAGAGTGAAAAAATTGGCTTAAACCTCAACATTCAGAAAACTAAAATCATGGCCTCTGGTCCCATCACTTCATGGGAAATAGTTGGGGAAACAGTGTTAGATTTAATTTTTTGTGCTCCAAAATCACTGCAGATGGTGATTGCAGCCATGAAATTAAAAGATGCTTACTCCTTGGAAGCAAAGTTATGACCAACCTAGACAGCATATTGAAAAGCAGAGACATTACTTTGCCAACAGAGGTCCGTCTAGTCAAGGCTATGGTTTTTCCAGTAGTCAAGTATGATTGTGAGAGTTGGACGGTGAAGAAAGCTGAGCGCCGAAGAACTGATGCTTTTGAACTGTGGTGTTGGAGAAGGCTCTTGAGAATCCCTTGGACTGCAAGGAAATCCAACCAGTCCGTTCTAAAGGAGATCAGTCCTCGGTGTTCATTGGAAGGACTGATGTTGAGGCTGAAATACCTCATGCGAAGAGTTGACTCATTGGAAAAGACGCTGATGCTGGGAAGGATTCAGGGCAGGAGGAGAAGAGGAAGACAGAGGATGAGATGGCTGGATGGCATCACTGACTCGATGGACATGGGTTTGGGTAAACTTCGGGAGTTGGTGATGGACAGGGAGGCCTGGCGTGCTGCAATTCATATGGTTGCAAAGAGTTGGACATGACTGAGCAACTGAACTGAACTGATAAAGGTGAATAGTCAAGACAGTGCTTCTAATTTCATATTCTACAGGAAATTCATAGAACAATCTAGTTCAAACACACACACACACACACAAATTGAAAATATTTTCCCCATTGCCCAACTGTGCTTGGTATTTCTGTTTCACTTCCATGGCCCATTCTCATAAATGTGCATTCTATAGTGAAGACTTCCCAGGAGAATCAGAAAATGTCCCATATATTAGTGGAATTTCCATTGAATGGAACAGGCTTTGGATAGAGCCTTATTGATTATTTTCCTTGATGATAGTTTTTCTAATGAAGACTTACCAAAGGATTTCTGTAGTGACTTGCAATACCCGAAGCATTTTATTTCTCAGTCTTCTTATGCCTTTCTGAAGGTCATGGGCTGGTCTATGTAATTCTCTTTGCAGCACCACATGCAATTGGTTGCTTAGCAAATGCTTTTTGAGATGGTGAAGAGCTCTGTTTCTCATTAAGCGGCTTTGAACTCTGGCACTGCAAGTCCTGACTCTAGACGTACCCTTCACATTACTACATAATTCAATTCAAACAGTAAAGTGATTACCTTCTCTCCCCAGGACATATGGAACGTGTTTCCCCCTGTGCCTTCATATGCATCTTTTTCAGGTCAATCCATTCTAATGAAAGGATCCCACGATTCCCTAAATTCTTTATTCTGATCCTTCCCTTAACTTGATGTTGTAGCACTGAGTTGTGACACTAGGGGGAAAAAGAGCCAGCAACTCAAAAATGGGTTAGGAACGTAATTATCTACCATGCTGCAGAAAAGGACAGGGTTGGCTTACTTCCAAAGGTCAAATATATACAGGCTTTCTTATGGGAAAGGAATGTCAAACCTGTTTAAAAGTCTTTTGAAGTGAGTTTATAGTCCCAGACTTCCAAAATTAACCATCTGGTTGAATCATTCTGATATTTCCGTGAGCAAAGATAGATTGATTAGCTTTTCCAGGGTTATGTGTTATCAGATAAGCAAAGCAATATATTTTACATAAATACTTCCTACCCACATGACATGAGGAGAGTACAAGAAGCTGAAAAGATGCCCTCTGGGATTTCCCAAGGTTTTTCATAGAGAGGAAAGGCAAACTGGCCGTGTGAATGTAATTTTTCAAAATGATACTATGCGAGCCAGAACAAATGTATGGCCTCCTTCCCTAATTCTTCTTTTATTAATGCTTCTAAATCATGTTAGAATTTTAGGGCTTCAAATTGGATTAAAGGTTGGCTGAGTAGGATGATAAATTGTGTGTGTTGAGGGGAATCTCTGAACAAAATTCTTGTGCCCAGTAAAAATCTCTTTCATTTCAGGATTACATTCGTCAGAATGTTAAGGAGAAGCATCTCAAGTCTATTTGTTTTATCTAAAACCAAGGCCTCCCACTGAGCTTTTTCTGCTTTGCAATGGGAAACACATATTTTTCTATCATCATTATTTTCTCAATAGTATAAAGCAGAATGAATAAAACAGCTTTGATTTTTAGGGCCTCCTTAACTTCATATTTTAGCATATGATCAGTTGTCTCCTAGTAGGTTGGAGTCCATAAGCATCCATTATAACTACAACTATATGGATAATAAAGGATATCCCATTTTGTTGTGCCAACATCAGCATATACAGGCCAACAGAGTGTTAGAGTTAGTTAAAACGAGCCTTAGAGATTATTCAGCTGTCTTATTTCAGAAGTTAATAAAATGAGCTTCAGAAAGTTTAGTTATTTCCCCCAAAAAAGCTTATATCTGATTTTTCCTATCTTAACCCCAAGTTCCAGTCCAGAATGATACTGTGGGTGAAAGTAAAACTATCATGTACTGAATATTGTGTAAGCCTTTCATGTCTTCTAACCCACTCAAACACACTCAACAATTTAACATCATGCATATAGTCATTTCTGTTTTACATATAGACATCCTAAGTGTAGTTTAAGGTCATGTATCTGGGCAATGACAACGTTTTTTGTACATTGTGCAAATTTTTGAAATCATACTAGAAAATAAAATTTATGAATACAATTTAGGTTCTAGTAAATAATACATATGCATAAACATTCTTAAAAGCTGTTTTATAGGTACTAGTAACAAAAGTATTATCTGTGACTCTACTATGGAGAAAAAAAGGGTAACTTCTGTGAAACACTCAAAGGGGAAGAATCACTCTAAAGAAGGATGCCCTTAAAATGTCCCCCAAAACACTTTTATTCAGCCATAAATATGAATAAGTGAACTTGAGGATTATAATGACAAAATTCTCAAACCATGGATCAAATGATGTCCTATTTTCAGGCCGATAACACCATAATAGCAAAGAGGAAAGATATCAAATTTCTGTCTGGAACATTTAAAATAAAGATAATGGGAACAAACTGTCAAAGTCCTCCTTCAGCCCTCTCTCATTCTGATCCTTAAACCAACCCCTTAACTTCTGGAAAGGGGGTAGGAGGTGGGGAAACACTTCATGCCAACCTGCGCTATCCTCTTCTGCCCTGACCTCTACCAAGTCCTGCAGTAAAAACTGCTCATCTCTCCTATGGCCCGAAGGCCAAAAATTTTATTCATATCAACTCAGAGATCTCAACCTCTTGGGAGGCACCAGTGCTCCAGTCTTGTAAACAGTCATATTCTGAATCTCAGATGAGTTTCCAGCTTAGGTAGGTGGATAGACAGACAGATATACAGTATAGATATGTATGATATCCATATATTCATCCTTGTATAGGTGGCTTCCATTCCTTTTGTCCTAGAAATTTCAATGTCGTAAAGACAAAATAAACAGACATATGCCCAGAAAGTTTAGCAACACATTCATATATTTTTTCCCAATTTCCTAAAATATCAAAGCATAAATAACCACAAAAGAACTAACATCTACCACATTTGATGTCTTTCAAATTCTTGTAAACTGCTCTATAACTGTAATTAAATGCACCTTCTGTTGTCAAGTTAAATTTTTGAAGAATGCTGTTGATGAATAGGAAAATAAGATAGGAATGACTGACACCAAACTAGCTCCTTTTAAGAAATATGGTAAGCATAGCTCCCTTTCTCTTCTTTGTATTTTTTAAAATCATGTGAATCATACAGAAGCACTTTTCTCCAAACTTAGAACTGTAACAGCCCTAAAAGAAGAACAGGGATGGCTATTTTCCATAGACCCCAGGGCCAGCCCAGGAATAGCCCTTTAGCACAAACTGCATGGCTCACAGAATTTTAAGGAATCTTAAATAAGGTGATCCTCTTTCTCAACAGGAAATGAATGTGTTTTGAGGATCTATCTTTTTCACGATTATCCAACTCTGTGTGAATCTGGCACTTTGGGAATTTGACTTTATTGGTGTAGTGGAATAGGCTTATGGAAAAAAGTCAAGAAAAAGTTAAATGCATGAAGTTTGGAAAGCATAAATAGCTGGCATATCATTCAAGGGCTTGAGAATGAATGGGGAGAAAGGAAAGGTTACACGGAGAAGATAATGCTAGAGATACCTCTAGGAAAAACTGGGATTTACAAGTCAGAGAAGGTAGGACATTGCATTTTCTACAGTGTCATGCTGCTGACGCAGGACTCCAGGAAATAGTCCGCGGGGTCACAGAATTGGACACAACTTAGAGAATGAACAACAACATGCCATGGTTACAAACCAAATTTATACCTATGTGTAAAGGCCAACGGCTGGTCTCTGAAGATTCTACATTTCGCCAATAATAAGGCTACCCTCGCCTTTCTGAGGACCATTTTAGGTGGAACTTTAAAGACATAGGAGCATCTCAATTATAGCAATGATCATGCTGCCTTGTACTTACTTGTTTGCACGTCTCCTCGACTTGAAGACCAGGGATATACTTCTATCACACTGCACCAGTGTCTGCCAAATGTGTACACTCAAATGACTGAAACAATTTAATCAAGACAACAAAGGCCTTCCATGGGCCACTCTTGCCCTCTGTAGTTCGTGATGGTGTTCACTAAGAAAGCTCAAAATGCCCGTGTGATATGGAGAGTCAGTTCTGAGTACCCCTCAGACCTCTCAACTAGGCTAGAGGGCTCCTCAGAATTCCAGATAAATCTTGTTTCACCAAACTTCCCTGAAAAATAACTTCACACGCTGTGGGGAGGTGATCTAAATGGATCCTTTCCACTGGGAGTCCTCCAGCTACTGGTCTAGGCTCCACTTCTAGAGATGACATCATAGATATGGATGGTTAGGTTCACTACGGTCCACCAAGAAAACAAGCACAAACTTCTGCCTCCTGCCAGAATGTTCCATTTCTGAGTACCTTAGTATTTTTATTCCTGCTTCTTTTGAAAATAAAAAAGTATTTTAAAAAATAATATGAAATCCACAGAAACATCATGGACTTCAGTGTCAGAGACCGAGTTTGAATCTCGGCTTTGCCACTTTCTCTTGGACCCTGAGTAATTTAATTCCCTGAGATTCAGTCTCCTTACCTGAAAAATACAAGGAAAATAACATTTTCTTCCTAGGAGGCTATGAGCATCAAATGTGGTATACCTGAGACAGTGTACTAAATATATATTCAGTAAACAATGGCTTTAAAGATATTTAAGAAAACAAGAACATTTTTGTAATGCACAAAAGCTAACCATTTTTTTCTCAAGATGGCTGGAAATAAGGAAAAATGCTACTTCTCTTTCAACACAAACATGATGATTTTCTTAGCTACTTTAATTAATGTACTGGGCACATTTTCCAGCTGCCATGTATCTTAAAAAATGTAAATTCTTTTTACTTGAAGGATATGGAGAAAAGGAAATAAATTAACTGTGACAGGATGGCATTTTGAGATTTATACTTGAATTGAAATATTTTGTTAGGAATGATTTCCTAGGAAAGGTTGTATCCTCATAAACAAAGATACTGTTTTGCAAATATCATAATTAGCTGCACTGGTCAGCTAATTTATACAGAATAGTTTCTTTTTAAAGTATAGTTGATTTACAATGTTTCAGATTTATAGCAAAGTGATCTAGTTGTATATATATATATATTCTTTTTCAGATCCTTTTCCATTACAAGTTATCACAAAGTGTTGAATATAGTTTCCTGCACTATTCAGTAGATCCTTCTTAACCTATTTCATATCTGTTCATCCAAACTTCTCATTTATCCCTCCCACTACCTTTCCTTTTTGGTAACCATAAGTTTATTTTCTATATTCGAGTCCATTTATGGTTTGTAAACAAGTTCATTTGTATTTAGATTTCACACATAAATGAAGTCTCATGATATTTTTCTTTCTCTGACTTCACTTAGTATGATCATTTCTAGGTCCATCCTATTTTCTTGCCTTATGACTTCTGAATTTTCTAAGCTTTAAGAAGGTACCTGACTCAAAAGACAGTCTATCAAAGAAGTCAGGTAAAAAAGCAATACATACAACAAACTATTTATCTCCATTAGCCCTTCTTCAACAATGCAACAGTAGTTATTTGAGTCAAGTAATGGGCACTCAGTGATAATATTCAATATGGATTAATCTTTTTCTTTCCCTAGGTACTTTTCCCATGGTCTCCGAGAATTTTACCCTTAGTTTCTGTTCAGTTTTTTTTTCTTCTTCTTAGTTATATTTCTATTTATGCCTCTTGGAAAATATACAATTAATCTTTCTATGTATGGAGAACTATACCATCCTGATGACTCCAGGAGGTCTATTATTTTAAGTTTCCCAAAGTACTACATGAACATTAAATTTCTTGATTCTTTTTTACCTGTCAGTTCTAGGATTTAATAATCCTACGTCAACTAAATTAGATCTGTCTTTCTGGTACTTGGCTCAAAAAGTCACATTTTTGATGAGTGATAGCTATAAAGGAAAGGCCCCTAAGAATCAGAGAAGTCAACAGATGGAAACAGCATCACCCAGCTCACATGAACTTAGGAAATATAGGGTTCCAGAAGCTGTATTCTGTCTCAATCCCCTCTCCAACTCCCCAATTCTTCAATGATGCTAAAGTCCAGCCAGTGGCTAATTTTACTGGGACAGCATCTGGTAACTTTTCCAGAGGACAGAGACATGTGAGAATTTGCAATAGAGGACCATGGTTATCCTGCCTGAAACACAAATCTTGACATACATAAAAATAACTATGGCACATAATAACCTGTAAAACTAGCAAACAGGTGTGTGTGTGTGTGTGTGTGTGAGAGAGAGAGAGAGAGAGAGAGAGAGAGAGAGAGAGAGAGAGAGAGGGAGAGAGAGAGAGAGAGAGAGAGAGAGAGAGAGAGAGAGCGAGAGAGAGAGAGAGAGAGAGAGAGAGAGAGAAAGCCAGTCTTCTACAAGCTGGGATTGGATCGACCCAAACCAAGGCTCCTGAACCATCAAAGATGGTCCTTGATTCTATCCTTACTGTGTAAATGTCCTCATTTGGCTTCAGATTCTGTTGAAAGTGCCCAATAAATATATGTGAATGATTATTGAGAAGTGTAACTAAAGACTGCAGGTGTGTTCCCAGCAATAAGTCACAATAAAACAAGTTTCCATCACCAAAACTAGTGATGAGGATTTTTTTTTTGCTTCTTAAAATTCCCAAATAGGTACTGAAAGCTGTACTATACATATTACAGGAATCCAATAAAATGCTAGATTTTATTATACAACTACACATAGATGTGACTTGAAATATTTGAAAACAATATGCTATGCATTATAAATATAAGAAAACTTAAAAATAAACATAACTGAAATGATGAACAGGAGTTAAAATTTAAGTTACTGGTTAATACATGATCTTCTAATAGCACTACCCATAAACCAGGGACAATGAGCTTTCCTGGAAAACGGACTATTGTTCCCAGATAATGGGTTGCTCTTGTACACTAAAGGCAAAGAAAATTAAATGCCCCCAACCCAGATCACACAACCACAGAATCTGAATTTCAAGAACCAAAATGACTTCTATTAGCAAACAAATGCCCACTATTTGCCTCCAGCATCTTCTTTAAGATTTCTTTGTTTAGTTCCTAGCAAGCATGAAAATACAGGTTCCTCATTTCCAAGATGCCACTAAGTCCAGCAACTGCCATCTTGTAGGCTGACATGCTCCTGACAGATCAGAGAGTATCCTGTTTAAAGATGGCCAGTGATTAGATAAGGGCAACATGTACTCTCTCCTTACATCTCATCTATAGGAAGAGGCAGCTGTGCTTTGAGTATCTCTCAAGAGCTGTGGTCGTCCAGTTATAGAGAAACTGAGAGTCCTCTGAAGTCACTCAGAGGCAAACCTTACTCCATCATTTTTATCTACACTGGGGTTTGAAATTTGTTTTGGAAACATGTCCTTTACCGCCGTTGCTACAATACCAGATCAAAAAAGAAAGTAAGTGAGGTACAAGGTGAATAATTTATGTACAGCTATGAAAAACTGCCCAATATATGCTCTTAAGTGAATAATGTAGGTTATGGAATAAAAAGTAATCTACCATCCTGTTTAGCTATTTTGTATATAACCAATGACTGTTTGGCACGGGCATAGGGAAATTTTGAAAGTACTTGATTATTAGCAATGAACTGGGGCAAGGAAGTATTAAGTTCGGTATTATGGAATATTTTCAACTTCTAAGATATATTCAAATAGGGAGGTGGATAGATAGATTGTGTGATTAGAAAAATCATGAACCTACACCATCATTCAAAAAAGTGATCAAAATACAATATATCTATTGTATACTCATTCTACATACCTTCACAAATCCAATTGAAAATACTAGGCCAATAAAGTGGAATGTAGTTCATCACTTCATGATGTTTTTTAAAGCTTTTAATGTGCTCAGTGGATAGCTATTGAGAATATCTAGTCATCAGTTCTGTTTAGTCACTCAGTCATGCCTGACTCTTTGCGACCCCATGAATTGCAGCACACCAGGCCTCCCTGTCCATCACCAAATGTGCACATACATAGAATAGAAGCTCCCAGGGCTCACTGTAGCCTGCACACCTCATAAATTCTGGCCAATTCATTTTAAAGCCAAGATATGTTAGGTATGCTTTGGACATTAGAAATGGCGGTCCAAAATGGAGTACATTTTGGTCAATGTACTCCTTTGACAGTCAGGAGGACTATGTCCATTTCAAATGCCCTGTCCTCGTTCTATGAATTGATTGGGCAGACTGGGCAAAAAAGCAGTTGAGAGACTGGATTTGTCAAACACAGTTTCCCATTTACTCCCTGAGAACCCCAGGTGTAGGGTCAGGATTTTTGCTATGTTAACCCTCTACCTAACAGAAGGGCCCCCAGAGTGCTCCAGGTTATCAGAGTTTAATACCTAAGTCTGCCCTGGGCTAATCCATCTATTGTTAAATTGCAAGCTCATCATGACAATAAGGAAAATGCAAGTCTGCCATAAAAGTTAGCCTCATAACTTTGGAGGTCTGGAGGACAGGAGAAAGTCTGAAGGAGTTATTTCAGATACAGTGAGAGGGCTAACAGCCCTCTCTCTGCCTAACACACACCAGAGAGCTTTCCTTGAGTTTTTGTTCTTTTTGCCTAAGGCTTTCATTCCCACACAAATACAAATTCCTCTGAAGAGGTTCACCTTTTGGGATATAATCAGCCATTTTATACCTTGCTATGGATGGTTTCATGTAATTCATTCTTTACCATCTAAGACATCAGGGAAGGCTGATGCCCAACTACACTTCAATTTTTTTAAAAATGTTAAAACCTCCTTTTGTTCTGTATGTCTCCTCGGGGTGAGCACGTTGTTATACGGCTTATGGTGACAAGTAAGTTGGGTAACTGAAAAAGTGGCTCCTTCTAATAACTTCTAATTTCTCATGGAATAAGCTTCAATGTGCATTACTATCCATTTATATTTTATATATGAGCTGATGGAGACCCACAGGGTTTGTGTGCTATGTGTGCTAAGTCACCTCAGTTGTGTCCAATACTTTGTGACCCTATGGACTATAGCCCTCCCAGACTCCTCTGTCCATGGGATTCTCCAGGCAAGAACTGGAGTGGGTTGCCCTGCTCTCCTCCAGGGGATACTCCCGACCCAGGGATTGAACCCGCATCTCTTATGCCTCTTGCAGTTGTAGGTGGGTTCTTTACCACTATCATCACCCGGGAAGATTAAGGGGGTAACGAAAAAGATCAATCACTGCAACCATAAACAGTACTCTATATCCTTGACATTGTGGTAAATTTACTCATCACTTTAAGATTTATGCCTGGATGAAATATATCCACACAGAGGTCCTTACTACCCACATTAAAAGATGGGAAGCCCGATTCTAGCTGTATCCTGAAATTTCTGCATAAGTTTGGACTTTCAAGACTCAAGCTTTCAAGACCTCACCTAGTCATGAGGATATTGGACTAAATCAAGACTCTCTTCTCTGTGAAGTATTCAACACAAAAAAAGAGAAGGCAAAACATATACAATTTAACACAAAACTTGGGAAACTACTTAAAAAGAGAGTCAGAGAAACATATATTAGACCCCTTAAACAGTTCAGCTGCAAATAAATCTTTTAAATTTTGTTCAGTTATACATTTTCTCTATCTATTTGACCACAGAGTAACCCCCTGCAGGATCAGTTCTGCAGGATCAGGTAACAGTTCTGCAGGATTAAGGCAGCAGACAGAATTGTGGGTAGAATCTGGGTAGTTTTCTGTGCCTGAGTTCAAATTCTGGCTCTGCCAATTACTGGCTCTTTGAAATGTGGCAGGTAGCTTGCCCTCTGTAGGACTTTCTCAATTACTGATTTATCCATTCAACAATTACATTTCACGTGCCCCTTCTTTTCTCATCCATTACCTATGAATATTTCTATAAATAGCATCTATGAACTTTAACTTGTTTTATGTAACAGTTTAGGCAATTCTGGAATCATCATCTGAGATCACTTGAGATTCAAACTAGTATAATAACTTCGTAAAAATTTATATAGCACTTCATACTCTTCAGAAACTAGCTTATTCTCTCAAGAAATATCAACCCATAGAAATCAGTTACAAATACCAGTGCCTATGACTGTCAAAGTTAAAAGTGAAAGTCGCTCAACTGTGTCCAACTTCTTGTGACCCCATGGACTATAGCTTGACAGACACCTCTGTCCATGGGATACTCTAGGCAAACATACTAGAGTGGATTGCCATTCCCTTCTCCAAGGTATCTTCCTGACCCAGGGATTGAACCTGGGTCTCCTGTATTGCAGGCAGATTCATAACCATCTAAACCACCAGGGTCAACCTGGTACATTTTGCGGTCCATATGATTACATACCAACATATGCAAAACTGTTCAGGCAATTATGCAGAACTGTCTAGAGTTTAAAACAAAAAAGGGAGGATGACTGGCTTCAGAGCCAAAGAAGCATTACTGCTGGCTGGCCAAGGACTGTAGCTATAAAACTGCAGAGAAAGGCCCAGGCATCCCTTCCCATGGTTGTTAATTTTATCATTCCCACTCTGTTTTCCTTCAGTATTGGCAAGAAAACTTCAGAGTGAAAAGGATGCTCTTATTTGGGGGATGCTTACTAAGTCCTGTCTGATTCAGCAGCCCTGTGGCCTGCAGACAGCCAGGCTCCTCTGTCCATGGGATTTTCCATGCAAAAATACTGCAGTGGGTTGCCACTTTATTCCTCCAGGGGATCTTCCCAATCCAGGGATAGAACTCATGTCTCCTGTGTCTCCTGCATTTCAGGCAGATTCTTTACCCACTGAGCCATCAGGCAAGCTTACCTGGACCTAGACTGCCAGATTGATGCCAAAAATTTTTGAGCCTGATTCTCAAAACTGAGCATTGAACATGATAAAATAAATAAATAAATAAATAAATAAAATTTGAGAGCACATATGCATGCTCCCCTAACTAAACTTTCTTGTTCTGACACCTCCCTCATGAACCTATCATTGCTGATTAGGATGAGCAAATTGTTGAAAGCTTCAGGGGTCAATTTCAATGTTTTCCCTGTATTTGTGTTTTCAAAAGGGACAAGATGATATAACCCAGGATTTTCAAATTTGGCAACTGGTTCAGTTTGAATAGTCCAAGATTGAAATGCAAAGCTTTTCTAATCCTATTTGCTCCTCCAGGATCAAGACACTCTCTTCATTGTGTGATGGATGTTTGTTTCATGGTGATGTGAGCTAAAAGTAGACATTTGAGCACTCCATCTCCCATGTCATAATCAAAGCAAAAAGCTTTCACTGAGTCCTGCTCCTCTTCACAGATCCCTTATCTCTTATCACATACTTTAAAGAGAGTCACCATAACCCTGCCTCATCAACTCAAATGCATATTTAAAAGTCAACATGTTCAAAAACTGTTAGAGGTGCTTCATAACTGTATTTCCATTGATTTGCAAAGGAAACTGGAGTGTGATAGGGAAGGAAACATTTATATCTGAACTATGTAGGAAAGCATCCAGAAGATTCCTAAGGATGATGTTCCCAAGGAGAATGTCAGAGAAAGAATTCCACAGGCCAGAACATGACAGATGATACCTTTCAGCTCTGAGATGGATGGGGCCACTGATTTATTCCCAGAGTTGTCAGTCAATGAATAGAAGAAAGAAATGACACAAAGTTCTGTCTGAGTATCCCCAACTCTTGAGCCATTTTGCTTTACAATGACCAGAAAATCTGCATTTTGAAAACCTCTAATTTTCCTATAGGCTCCTGATTGTACTCTTCAGAAGTACATGCTGGCTTTAGGACTCAGGAAGTGTGGCTGTGCATCTCTATGTTTGGAACTGTTTTAGTTCTCCTGTGCTGCCAACAGTAAGTAATTGGTAGCATGAGACACAAAATGGTGGAGGCTTCCCTTTCCCGAGTTGTTCTTTCACTGAAGTTTTGCTGACAGGGAGTTTCCTTCTCTATCACTGTACCCTGTGTTCAACTAGATGGGCATCGCCAGCAAGTTATTAGAAATGTAAGTTCAAGGGTTCTGCTCCAGATGAATTAGAATTACTTGGCGGTGAAGCCCGGTACTCAGTGTTTTAACAGGCCCTTCCTCGAAATCCCAGGACCACTTCTTGCCATCATTTCCCTTTCTGGAAAAAGAGCAAACTTGAGTCAATGTTTCATTCTCCACCAGAGCACTTGCTCTAATGGAATTTACAAGTCTGGCCTTTCATGTACAGTCCCCCAAATGGAATGCAGGACACAGGACGGCAGAGAGGGGAAAAACGTCTGAATGCCAAACAGAGAAGAATGACCTGTGGGGCCAAGTTGTTTTGTCTGCATCCTGTCTAAAGGCACCAAAGTTTACAGAGGATAAACTAAGGGAGGGAAAAAATCCTGGAGCTCCATAATCGGTCAAGTTTGGAGTAATTGTAAATTAAGCAATACTATTGTACATATTTTCAACCAGCATCTGTGTTCCACTAAGTTTCAGTCTGGCTTTTATTCCCCTGAGGAATCAATCCACATTCAAGCAGGTTAAGAGATGGGGGGAAAAAAACAAACTTATTCCATTTTCTATTTCCCATGTCTCCTTCTGTGTATACATCAAGGGACAGCACATGACATCAACAGTTCTGCAGGATCAAGGCCATAGATACAACTATGGATAGAAACTGGGTAGTTTTCTGTGCCTGCGTTCAAATTCTGCTCTGCCAATTACTGGCTCTTTGAAATGTGGCAACTAGCTTACCCTCTGTACAACTTTCTCAATCATTGATTTATCCATACATCAATTATGTTTTAAGTGCCTACTATGTGCCAAAATTTGTTACAAACATTCCTTACCCAGTGAACAAGAATGATACTCTGATCTAATAGAACAAACGTTTAAGAAGTTTAAAAAATCAAATAATAAGCATCTATATACAAAATAATGTTAATCTTGTGACCAAAAATGGGAGTAAGAACAGAAAATGGCTGATTGTGAATATTATTTTTAATATAATAGGTAGTAAAGGCCCTTTTAATATCTGAGCAGAGAGCTGAGTAAGATGATGACTTAAAGCTATCTGGGGAAAAAACCTTCCAGAGGGAGTAGCAAGTGCAAACATCCTGAGTCAGAAATGAGTGTGGAGTGGTTGGAACACAAAAAAGGTCAATGTGGCCAAGAGGCAGAAGGGAAGAAGAGGACAGAGCTGGATCACATGGGGTCTGCAGACAATAGTATGGATCTGTGTGCGCTAAGAACCCTTAGCACAAGACCCACCATCTTGGCCAACCTTTAAGCACAGAGTACAGTATTATTAACAGTCGGTGCCACGCTACACAGTAGATATCTAGGACTTGGTCATCTTGTAAAACTGAAACTTAGTAACCTTTTACTGATGTCTCCTCTTTCCTCCTCCCCACCCACTAGTTCCTGGCAAATGCCCCTCTATTCTCTGATTCCCTGCTGGCTCAGATGGTAAAGAATCTGAGAAAGAGAGATTCGGAGAGACCTGGGTTGGATCCCTGGGTCAAGAAGATTCCCTGGAGAAATGAATGGCCACCCACTTCAGTATTCTTGCCTGAAGAATTCTGTGGACAGAGAAGCCTGGTGAGCTGCAGCTCATGGGGTTGCACAACTGAGCAACTTTCACTTCACTTCATTCTCTGGCTTTATTAGTTTAAGTATTTTGGATGCCTTGCATATGTTATATCATGTAGGAATTGTCCTGGGTGACATTGTTTTTTTTTCTTTTAAGTGGGATAGGAACACATTGGAAGTGGTTATGCAGGAGAATGCTGAGATCTGACTCAGACACTAAAGGACCATTCCAGCTGCTGTGTAAGAATTCACTGTGCGTTTAAAAAGATGGGGTTCATGAGCAAGAAAGGAATCAGGTGTCTGAGGAAAGATGACAGTGGCTTGGACAAGCTGCAGAGAGATAGAAAATAGGACAATTCTTAGAAGCAGGAGATAATCTGTTACTAATGAAAAGAAGCAAGGCTGACTGCTAGGTTTTTGCTCTGAGTAACTAGGTAGATGATAATGATAGTAACTGAAATCAGGAACCCAGAGAGAGGCATAGACTTGTGTGAGGAAAGGAGTGTAAACCAAGAGTTATTTTGGATGGGCTAAATTTAAGATAGCTATTTCCGATCTTTAAATCTGTACCAGACACCTCACAGAGTGACAAGAGTATGAAATGGATAAAATGGATGTGAAGCACTTAGCACACCATAAGGCATACAAGAAACACGCAGTAAATTAACAGAATAGATAGATCTCAGTCCTTCAGGGGAAACTGAGTGCTATTTCCCCTTAGGCTAGAATAAACATGATTTAAAAATGATGTGACCAGGTGTTGAGTTTGCAGTAAACAGTAAACAAGTGTTACCTCAGCACTTCTCAGAGTAAAGAAGGCTACACCTACCTTCTCCTCACCTATGAATTTAACCACATAGAAGTGAGAAACTTTTTGAGGCTCCCATATGCCACACACTTCTTCTCACCACAGGGCCTTTGCATGTACTATCAAAGAAGTCAGCACAGAACAATGAGGAAAACACAGGGCTCCGAGCCAGACAAACTGAGTTCAATGCCCAGCTTCACCTTTTCCTATGTATGTGACTCCAAAGAAACTAGAGGGGTTGGATGGGGAGGGAGACAGAAGGGATGTTCAGGAGTGAGGGCACATATGTATACCCATGGCTGATTCATATTGATATATGCAGAAACCAACAAAATTCTGTAAAGCAATTACCCTTCAATTAAAAGTTTTTAAAAAAGAAGCTACATAGTTAACGTCTTTGACCTTTAGTTGCCTTATCTGTAAACAGAAATAACATCCAAATAACAGAACTCTTGGGAAGATTCACTGAGAAAATAAATGATTTTCCTTTAATGATACCAAGATTTGTTTTTAACTGTGTATAACATCTATTGGCTTTAAAGAAATGCTCTATTAACGATGTTTAAATTTAAAAAAAAAAAACCTAAATACTTTTCAAATATTGTTCATTGCTTTAACTTATAAATCTTGGGGAACGAAGGTCAAGTTTCATTGATCAAAAAGAGGAATCCTCATTTGGTCACCATTTATTATATTTATTTTTGGCTATTTCCTTCTTTATCTAAGAAGATATAATGCAATAAATGCAACAATTCACTGCCTATTGTGTCCTTTCGATCTTACTCAAGCACAGTCAGCTAGTTGAAAAGAAAAAGTGAAGTGAAATCTGAGATAAGAAAACATTTTGTGTTAGTGAAACGGGGAAAGATTCAAGAGTCAATAGTATAGGTTATTGAAGGAAAAAGTACACAATTAAGGAATTCTATCTTTTCTAAATCCCATTGACAGATTTGTTAGTAAAGAGATTTTGGAAACTCCTTTGTCCATTATTCTTAAGGAACTAAGAGTTTGTAAATTTCTCCTATAAAGCAGAGTGTTAGGCTCTTTAATATACTATCTGCCTTATCCCTCAGAATACAACTGTTTGATATTATTATCTCTATTATACAGATTTGAAAACAGGTTTAGAATGACCCAGTGCATAAGTGTTTAATCCTGAACATAAACCAAGATTTCTCTAATTCTAAAGCACACATATTTTTCTATATTTCTAACTTCAAATCAACCCCATCACTAATAATAAAGACATAGAAATGAAAAAAATGGCTCACAGTTCATATTTTTTGTTCTTTTTGTCTAGAAATCCATGTTCAAATTTACAAGTAATTTGAATTACAATTTTCAAAATGCAATCTAAGGTTTAAAAAAAATTAGTTGCATTTGTTCCAGTGCTTACTTACTTACCAAAAGAAAAATATCAGTAATTTTGGAATTACAAAGAAATTGCAAAGACTTTTCCCTCTCAATTTTCACACAGGGCTGAAATGTTTTTAAGGACTGGAAGACAGTATGAAGGGCAGTGACTATCAATGATTTCATTATAAAGACATGGGAAGTGGTATCCAGTCTACATGGGGTAGTCTCCCCAACAGTCACCAATAAATGATGCATCAAACTACTGTATGCTTTTATCTGTGAAGAACAGACCTTCATGTTGTTTTTATTCATTGATTTCATGAGGACCAAAATTATTCAGAATAAATAAACCTACCTCCCACTTCTTGATAAAGTGATTTCTTAAGTTTGTGGGCCATGGACTTTTTTTGAGAATCTGATGAAATCTACAGATCTTGTTTTCCCACAGAAAGCACAAAAGTAAAAACAAACAAACAAAAATTGCAAATTATTTCAAGGGTTGCATAGACTCTTTCAAGCCTAGTCTAGTTCATGTGCTACCAGAATAAGAATCCATCAACTAAACGAAGGAGAATTAAGTGTTTATGACAATGGACATACCTCAGGCAAAATACAAATACAGATACACCTGTTTCACTATCCAACAGGTCAAGTCTGAAAGAGTGAGGCCATGTCATCATCATAATTACAGTCTCAGCATCGTGTCCTGTCCATTGAGGGGAGTAAACACTTTCAATCATGACAACCGAAGGGGGCAAGGAAAGATTGAGAGAGCAAGAGAGGGGGTGGGGGAAAGAGGGATGAGAGACAGGGAGATGCAGGGTTGGGGGGTGAATAGGAATGAGTGATCTGGGTACTTCTGTTGAGAATGCTATCTAGGAAAAAAAGAGGAAGACAAAAGATTTTACACTCACAACTGAAGTGAGAGAGGGACAAAAATAAATCTCATTCCTTCTCCATACTAGCTAACCGACCTCAGTTAAGTTTCTTTCTGAACCTCAGCTGTCTCCTCCCTGAAAAGGGATAATAAAAGTGTCCCACTCACAGACTTACCGTGTAGATTAAGGAGCTAGTGGATGAAAAGCACCTTGCACAGTGGCACAGTGCCTGGCATCAAAGAAGTAATCATTAAGTGAGCTAGTTATCAACAACAAAAATCTATGGCCTAGTTCAAGGTGGCATTTTTCTGCAAATATGCAGCTTATGAATGTAATTTTGAAAACAAACCAAATTAGAAAGATCTGTCCTCTTTTTAATATTAGAGTTATAGATGATAATAAAAAAAAAAAAAGCCATGAGATCAATGTGCAAGTCAAAAAAAGCTTGAAGCAGAGCAGAAAAGGAATCATGACATTTTCCCAGAAACATGTAGTTGTTTCTATTTCCTCAAAGAGAGGACTGTTAATAGTATATTAATATTAAAGCAGAAATCCAAAGTAATGAGAAATACTTGCTTCCAGAGACCACTAAATAATGGAGACTAAAAGTCTGGGCTTTTTTTTTTTTTTTCCTATATCATGCTTTGGCCTAAATTCATAGTTTAGCTATCTTTCTTTTTTAAGCCACTTAATTTTACAGTTTTATCCTTACTAGAATGTTTGTGTTTATACATTACTTGCATCATATTTGTATGAGTATTTTAAATACACTTCATCCAAGCAAGACAAAATTCACTAAAGCTGTATAATCAGTAATGGTAGGTATCTATTCTCTATAACTGTGTTTACAATTGCCCCCACCAACACTACTTCCCTACCCAAACAAACAAATAGC
Organism: Antilocapra americana; assembly: GCA_007570785.1. Lineage (NCBI taxonomy): Eukaryota > Metazoa > Chordata > Mammalia > Artiodactyla > Antilocapridae > Antilocapra > Antilocapra americana. The sequence continues at coordinate 3,671,250 of ML664199.1, forward strand.
ATTTCTGGGTATTGCTGAACTATTATTCTAAATTTAAATTAGGTATACTATTCATTTTACATAGATAATATTATTTTAAGTATATTCTTTTTTTTTTTTTTTTTGGCCATGCCATGCAGCATATGGGATCTTAGTTCCCTGACCATGGATTGAACTCATGCTCCCCCACATTGGAAGAGTGGAGTCTTTCCACAGGACTTTCAGGGAAATCCCAAGCATAATATATCTTATTGTATAAGATCAAAAGAGGTCATAAATTATAAAGGCACAAAAAATGATCTTTGGATTAGTATGCATACCTGTATGCTAAATCGCTTCAGTCATATCTGACTCTTTGTGAGCCTATGGACTGTAGGTCTCCAGGCTCCTCTGTCAGAATACTGGAGTGAGATACCATGCTCTCTTCCAGGGATCTTCGCAACCCAGGTATTGAACCCACATCTCATATCTCTTGCATTGGCAGGTGGGTTCTCTATCACTAGCACCACCTGGGAAGCCCTTGGACTAGTATATACCCGGTGACTGAGATGGTAAGAAATCTGCCTACAAATGGGAGACCTGGGTTCAATACCTGGATTCAATCCTTGGGTTGGGAAGATCCCCCAGAGAAGGGAATGGCTACCCACTCCGGTATTCTTGCCTGGGAAATCCCATGGACAGAGCCTGGCGGGCTGCAGTCCATGTGGTCACAACGACTCGGACATGACTGAGCTACTAACAGTTTCACCATTTTTTGAGTACCTGTAAAATGAGCCACACACTCCAACAGGAACTTGGTATAAATTATCCCTAACCCTCAAAACTTTCCTGTCAAGACATTATTATGGTTGACATTCTATAGCTGATGAAATGGGGGCTTCAACAAGCATGTAACCTGCCCCAGGGTCTGGGCTGTTAGGTCACAGAGCTAAAAGGCAACTGCAGGGCTGTTCATCTGAACCTCATAGCTCCATCTGAATCCTCATCTATTGCAAAGGATTGGATACTCCTCTAAGGAATATTTAATACATTAAGAAAATTTGGACAATCTCAAGTAAAGCATTATCACTGGATTCTGGCTAAGAATGGGGCCTCCCATTGTACTTCACATCATATTTGATAGCGTTTGTATGTTAGTTATTTATATCAATGACCACATCTTACCTACTTTATAAAGCAGACTAAGTCTGAATTTTATTTCTATACAGATGAGATATCCAAACTGTCACTGAGTAAACGAGTACATATCACAGATTTGAACATGCCATGGAAATGATATAGAGATGAGACATTGCCCATGACCCTCTCATCTGTCCGGCTTCTCACCCATGGTCCCATCTCCTTGGTTAAGAAGCAGTGCAAGTGATGGAGCATATGAAGACAGCGGCTTCAATGAAAAGTTCTAAAGGAGAGAAGGATGTACCAGTTCCAAAGGCTTCTTCATAGCACTTCCCTTCCATGGTTATTTCTGGAACTTAAGTTGGACTGCCTGCAACTTATCTTTGGAGATGTCTCCAGTGTCCTTAACTCCAATTTAGTATCTGTTCTTAGTAACATATTAGATCTGAGTAAACTCCTCTACTGAACACTGCATTCAGCTAACAGCCAGAATACCTATATTTCAATCCACTCTCCACCCAGAACAGACCAAGCGCTCCCAAGGAAATCTCTGCATACACTAAAAATATGCCCCTTTCTCCTTAAATAGAAGAAAGAGGGGGCAGATGGGGAGAGGAGCTTTGGTGGAGACAGTGAGGAACTCTATAGATGACAGTTAACTAATCAGCTTGCCTACATGTTGGATGTTTCGGAGATTATCCAAATGAAAGATTCAAACCAACAAATCCAAGGGACTCCTCTGGGACTCTAGGGTGATGCAAATACAATCCAAGGGTTTTCAAAGCACATCTCTCTCACACCATGCAAAATAGGTATATGTACGTTCATTAAGAAATCAAAAGAAACAAAAGCCAACATAAGTAAAACGGAAAAGGTTTTTAAAATAAGCTTTGCTTATGTCCATCTAACTAATAACTATACCCAATAATTGTGACAAGTTACTCCTTTAGAAATAAATAGATAAGTGGTTTGCATTTGCTTAGTTTACTTTTTTAAAAAATTTATTCACAAAAAAGTCAGGGACGAAACTTGCACTTACATTGGAGGTGGAGCAATATATCCAGCGAACAATTAAAGAACACACTCAATTAGGGAATTAAAGTAATAGAGGTTAAATTTAGCCCAGAAAATTAAGATTATTATTTCTGAAATAATATTCTCCAAAGCTAAAAATAAGCCATTATGTTTACTGTGGTGTGTGACATTTCAGTGAATGTATCAAATGGTTACCTTACGCTTTCCCATGCTGTTCCTTCCACTGGGGAATGGACATTTCTATCTGTTATCCAAAGGCTGGGGAGTCCTATCATCTTTGGAAACTCAGAGAAACTTGTTAGTCATCAGAACTGAGTATGAAGAAAATGGGCACAGAATTTAATTTGATTATGAAGACTATAATATAAATCTCTGTTCTCTAAAAATCTGGATACAATTTTGACTGGGGCAAAGAATGACTTAAGTGGCCCTTCAAGGTGATTTCTCTCTGTACATAGGATTTAAGTCTTCAAGATTTGATTTACTCTGGCCCTTTTGAAAATATTACTGATGTGGCCACATTTTAGTCCAAAAAATTTTACATACAATTTGACTGCTTTAAGAAGTAGAGTGTTGTTTTGAATTAACACCAGGATTCTAAGTTATTTAAAATAGGTAATGATGTTTGTCTGTTGGATCCAACTGAGTTAATCTGCATTCTGAATTCTATGTAATAAGAGATTAACAGTTAATCTCTTAATCTGTATTCTCCAGTCATGTCTATACAAAGTAAGAAACTTCCAAGTCTTTGTGGCTTATCTGGTACATCTATGAGAAACCAGGGAGGGCCTTAAAAGCTGGCCAGGAGTAAAGCTCATTTACAAAAAGGTCCACACCTCCTCTTATTTTTAAGCTCTTATCTTTGCATTCCTGAATGGGTGGAGATCTCTTGCCATGCTTCTGTGTTCACCTTCTAAATTATTCCTGGTTTCAGCTATAACTTTCTATCATCAATTACAAAATTACTGGGGAGAAAAGAGGGGTAAATCTTTTTCAGTAGTAGATTAAGGGTTTTTTTTTTTTCTCCTTAAAGAACTTTGTTAAGAAAACATTCTCCTAACTTCTCAAATCCTCCCTTCTTCAAATGTGTGCTTGTTGTCATATGCTCCTGTGTCTCCTCAGGAGCCAACCCTGGGCAGCTTACAAAGAGATGAAGCAAAGGAAACCTGGAGCCCTTCCTTGTGACCCTGTTCACCTGGTCACTCATCCACGAACCTTTCACATCCTCTGTGATTCTCCCCTGTTCTTCATAACCTGTCTAAGGCCGGTGGGTTTTTCAGTAAGGAAAACTGCCATTATTAAACAATTTCACCCTAAACTGCCTCCCTTCACATCCTGTTTTAAATCACTAACACATGGAGTCCAATATTCTAATACTGTGATTTAAAAAACTGTTTGTGTGGCTAAGACTCTGTGTTCCCAATTTGGGGGGCCTGGGTTCAATCCCTGGTCAGGGAACTAGATCCCACGTGACACAACTAACAGTTCACAAGCTACAACTAAGGATTTCACATGCTGCAACTAAGACCAGGTGCAGTCAAGTAAAGAAATACATAAAATGAATGTTTGAAAATTCTCTGGAGCTGAGAACAGTGAGAAGAATCCTCAAGGGTAGTAAATTTTGGGTGTGTTATCATTCTTGGACTGAGAAATAAGAGACAGCTAAAGGAGAATAACCCATAGGTGTACCCTTCTCCACTAAAACTACCCACATGCCCTCTACTTCCTCCCCCAAAGTCCCCTTCTACTCCCTTCGGCAACTTCTGTCCCATTCCCATTTCCCCAGTTAGTCCGTGACTGTGATAAATGGTCCTGTCAGAGTTGCCATCTTGTTGCTGAAACAACCTTTAATATACAGAAACCCCTTTGAAGGGAGGGAGACATCAGAAACTCCTCATAAGTCTGGACTAGACCCTCTTTCTGACTTGGAGATAGGAAAGTGAATTAGACATTTAATAAACGTATCATTTTACTAACATGGAACACAGAGAGCAAATATAAGGCCAAATTGAAAACCTCTGTATATAAGTCATGTCATGCTTGTGCAGATGTTTTCATAGGACAGAGTCTCAGAAATGGGACTGCTAGGTCAAAGGACAAATACATCTCTAATTCTGTTAATTATTTCCAGATCTACCTCCATAAGGCTATGCCACTGCACTCCCTCTAGGAATGTATGGGAGTGCTTATTTCCTCCTAGTTTTGCAGCCAAGCCCAATGTCAAGCTAATGAATTTTTGCTACTCTTATGAACCAGAAAGAGTTTTTTGGTGCAGTTTGAGTTTACATTTAATATTGAGTGACATTATCTATGTTGAAGTGCCCTCTGTATTTTCCCTTAAATATTCATACTTGGCAAAAGGCATTTTGTAATCCAAAGCACTGTTTCTTTTCGTTTTTTTTTTTTTTTTTTTTGCAAAACAAACATTTTTAATGGGGAGAAGTAAACTCAAGACAATGGAACAGCATGCTGCTATTACAATTGGTATTTATAGAGTATGCAGTAATACAGGAAAAATATTTGAGTTACTACTCTGGAAAAAAATCAGAATACAAAACATACATATAAACAGAAAACCGCTACAATGTATAAAAAAATTTTTAAAAGAGAAGATTATACATAGAAACACCAGTATTCAACATGGGTGATGGGATCACGTATTTTTTTTCTCCTGCCATTACCAGGTATTTTCTGAATTGTATATAATTAACAATAAATCCCAATTTTAAAAACAAAAACACTGCAAAATCCAGTTGAGATTTTTGCATAGAGCAAATTCAGAGTATGTAAGAGAGTACGCTGGAACACTATGAGTGGAATATGTCAGTGTCAAGTCAGACTCAGACTTTTCATTGCTCCTTACCAGCAAACTTATTAATGCTTCCTCCAAATGCTTTTCAAATAACAATTTATAACCACTGACTATGTAATATTTGACCCACTGAAAAACACCCACCTTGGCTCCCAAAAGAAGCCCTGAGAATACTGTGTGTGTGCTTAAGTCACTTAGTCGTGCCCGACTCTTGCGACCCCATAGACTGTGCCGCCAGGCTCCTCTGTCCATGGAATTCTCCAGGCAAAATACCGGAGTGGGTCAAAGCACTGTTTCTATACCTTCAAGTCACACCCCGCGGGCTCCTTGCCCATCTTACACAATCAGTGAGGATGTTCCTGACACACCCACCAAAGGAACCAGGGGATCTAGATGCCATCCTTCTTCTCATAGCCTTTAGTTACTGGTTTGGCAGAAGCTGAATGAAGACTGTGAAGGTGACTCTACAGAGCATGGTAAGGAAGGATTACTTATTCCATAAATTTACATTCTGTGCTATTTGGGGACCCTCTCTGAATGATTAGTCTTCTCTTTTTCTGAAATGTAGTATTCCCTGTAGAATGAACATAGAATTTTACAAAGAGAGGGGAAAGAAGGAAGGAAGGAATGGAGGAATGGGGGAGGATGGGCGGGAAGGAATACCATGTTACCCAGGTTGATGTGGGGTACTCCACAGGGTCACATTCATTTCTAATCTCCTTTGACTTATTAGATGGGGCACCACAGGAGACATGTTGGTGGCAGGAAGTGATTCCCTTGATCCATCTCAGGGCACTATCAGGTGGGTGTGAGAGGCACCACTTCCTTAATGCCAAGGGAGATAGCCTAATAAATATGGGGGCTTTTCCTTCAAGTGGTATCAGAGACCTTGACAGTAATAATCACTCTTTATCAGATGCAGAGCTGCCATGGATTTATTGCGTGCCATGGACTTACGCGTCTAGATGACAGTTTACCTTGAGGTCAGATCACCAAGTCCATCAGAATTGAACTTCACTTTAACTGTAGTGTGCATGCATGCACACACACACACAACACACCTGATCCAGCTCAGTGTTTAAATGTCAGTATAAGGTGGCTGTTGGTTCCAATTATCCTGTTTCTTTGACATTTGCTTTTCCTGGTAATTTTTGTCATTTTATCACAACAGAGATCCTGATCTGTCAGTGTCACTAAATTAGTAAAATTTCATTGGGTCCCATAAACTCTTGGGGGGTATTTGTTGGGAAAGCTTGATGCTCTGCTTACGCCCATTCCCTTCTTCAGTCACAAAAATGTCCTGAGTCTGCAACATGGCAGGTGTTCTGGTGAGGGCTGGAGGTCAAAGTCAGCATGCTGTTTTTTTCTGAATGGTCACATTCCCCACGGAAGCAGCTCAGGTGCCTCCTCCTCCAGGAAGCCTTAAGCTTGAGGTTCACCCCAGTCTGGATTATGTATGTCACCTCCACCTCAACCCCCCAGTTCCCAAACAACTATTTGTTCTGTTATACACATTACACCTAGACCTGGTGTAGGCCTGCCTCCACCCTTGATCTCTGTCCTCTTAGCACCTATGATTGCCACACAGTAAGTACTCAGATAACTAACTGACTGCCTGAATCAAGGGATGAAGAAATAATTGTTCTCAAAAATCACATAAAAGCTAGTTGAGCTTTCCTAAGTTATTGATAAAACCCAGTAACACATTTATGATGTCTTAAATACTAACAATATTTGGAAAAGATCCTGGTAGCCAGGAAGAATGAAGGCAGAAGGAAAAGAGGGCAGCAGAGGATGAGATGGTTGGATGGCATCACAGAGTCAATGGACATGATTTGGGCAAACTCCGGGAGATAGTGAAGGACAGGGAGACCTGGGGTGCTGCAGACCATGGGGTCACAAACAGACACAGGAACTGAACAACAACAAAAAATAGTATGAGTAACTCTTAACTATATAAATATTTATGAATTATGAAATGTTATCCAGTGTACCTTTCAATGATAATCTGGAGAGTATTAGAATAATTTGATGTTGGTCTCAAGCTCAGGCATGCTCCTATATCCGGAAGGGTGAAGCCAGACTCAACCACAGCCAAAATAGACACATCACATTTCAGTCTGTTTGAATCTGCCTGCTTTTTCAGGCTGTCAGCTCTCCCTGTTCTCTTCCTTTTACATAGCTTGTTAATGTGAGGACAAATCACAGTGTAAGACAACAACAGTCATATTTCTAGCATAATTCCAGAAACACAAACCTTCTGTCTCCTTAAGCCTCAATTATTTTTTAAAAAATGACAAAAGGCATATGCCATGTCTTCTCTGCTTCTTGTCATCAACCCTCATGTCCTACTGAAAACAAGGACACTCCATAAGTATTCAGAGTTCAATTATAATACACCAGTCAGTTCGCCAGTTACATCTGCAGAACAATGCAATAAAAACTTAACAGATGCAGGTATGCTGGGGTAGGCAGCTCATACGAGTTCCTGATTTATCCCAGAGAGTGTATTTTTATGACAATTACCTACCATTGAAATGACATTCTAAAAGATATTTAAAGAAAGGATGCAAACAGCAGTATTTCTGTGCTCAGTGTAGAGGCAACATCGTAGCATTGATAACCAGTCTATAAAATGCTTGTATCAATGAGCAGATTCAAACCCACTGGCTTAAGTGGCAATCCTTTGACACATATCATTCTTCTCAAAGAGGTCCAGTGGAGACTTTCTTGTTCTCCCTCTCTCTCTCTCTTTCCTCTGTCCCCTGACTTTAAGGGGTCTCAAGCTGCTAGGAAGACAAATCTTTGTTTTTGAGTCACATGGTTTCTCTGTGCTGCCAGATATTTTATACTGATGTGTTTATGTAAATTAGAATAATAAGGAATTCATTAGAAAATTATTTCTGCTCAGTACACACCAAAAAATAGATGCAACTGAAGCAAGAAAGTTTGAGGAGGGAGGTTCTGATAATGATCTAGCCTTTATCCCTGTTATGAATGAGGAAACTGGAGGGAGGCTGAGGGAAGCATCCATCCATCCACTCATGCCCCCATTCACTCATTATTCATTGAGGCAAAATTCAGTAACTAGCTAAGGTTTTGACATCTTTCTTCAAGTGCATATACTTCTAAAAATTAAAATCTAAGCAGAGCATGGAAAAAAAAAAAAAGCTTACCACATAGTGCCTGTATTTAAATATGCTCTTAAAAATGCTGCAGAAATACCTGTAGTTCCCATAAAGCATATTTCTATAGACATACCAATAGCTAAAGAATGGAAGTACAGTTTCAGGTACTTGGGAACATAAAAGACAATGCCTATATCAGAAATTTCCAAAAATTTGTTTTTTTCTTCACTGTAGCATTAAGGTAAGAACAAGGCATTTGGAGTAAGAAAATTCTGACTTTGAGCCCTAGCCCTGTCTTATCCAACCTATTCTCTTCACTTTATGGGGCTGAACTGAGGAGCAGATAAACTGACTCATGTACTCACTATGTAGTTCTCACATTTACTCATATATGCATTCACTCATTCATTCAAGACTCCCCACACTGATCCAAGTACTGTCCTATGTGCAGCAGGAGTACAAGGGTAAGACAGACAGACGAGGCACTTGCTCTCACAGGACTCTTTGTGTATCTAGCAGCCAGAGACTGATAAAATAAACAGACTAATGAATTTATAATGACAAATTAAAGTGTGTTCCAACAGAGGGACAAGGAGATAAAGAAACCATCATTGAGGACTCCAGGGTAAAATTCTTTGAGGGAGATCCTTGGAAATTAAGAGATAAATGACAGTACTGGGTGATGGGGTGGAGATGGATGAGACGGACCAGCATGTGTAAAAGCCTCAACAGCAAAGAGCACAGTGGTGAAAAGGAGCCCCCAAAAGATCAAAGTGACTGTAAGCTGGGAACAGGCAGGAAAGAACTAAGAGTTGTAGCTCAAGATGGGGAGGGGGTGTCCAGCACACACACACAGTGCATTTAAAATGAAGCAGGCTGTAAAGTTCACACTGAATTGTGGAGACTCAGCATGAAAAAAAAAGCAAAATATCTCAATAATTATGTATATTGGTTGCATACTGAAGTGATAATATTTGGATATATTAGATTAAATAAAACATATTATTAATTTCATCTGTTTTTATGCTTTTTTCCCTAAATTTTTCAAGATGATTACTAGAAAAGTCAAAGTTGCATATATAGTTCATATTATACGGTTATTAGGAATTGCTGGTTGTACATGCAGAGTCTTTTAATTCCAGACAAGGGTTTTTATCCTGAGCAATAGGAAGTCTTGGAAGGCTTTAAGCAGAGGAATGAGAGGATCATTCCAGTCTCTGGGTGGAGAAGAGATCAAAAGGTAGCTAGAGGGGATGTGGAAAATCAGCTATGGACCACAACAGATCAGGCAAGATGCTTCGTAACAGCTTGGTTTAGGGTCAAGAAGTACAGAGATGAGAGGGGGAGAGGATGGAGAGATATTTAGGAGGAAATACCAACAGGCCTCAGCAGTGAACTGTATATGGTATTGAGACCCTCCACAGGGCAGAATCCCAGCTGGGAATGCAAGAAATATACATATACCATCCTAAGTCCTATCCTAGAGGTATGAAATCAGTGTTGTCGGAGCACAAAGTGAAAAACAAGACATGCTTGATGTAGCATATAACGCCGCTGTTGCTTTCATTTTACAATGGGTTTCATTAAAAAATCAGGTTCCAATACCATGACAAGAAATTTCATTCTGGTTAAAGCATTAAATATCTTTTACCCAGAGCTGAACTTAAATCAACAGATATATAACAAGTATTGATCATGTGCAAGAGACTGTGAAAGACTGTCTCTTGAGGAGAAAAGGAAAGAGAACTAATATTTATTTAGTGCTCAATACCATGTGCCCAGAGCTTTATATGTGTAACTCATTCAATCAGCTTGAGACTCTTATGAGATTATATTATTTCCCTAATTTAGAGATAAGTAAAATGAGGTAAAAAGAGGTTAAAAATTTGATTGCAATTTCATGAAGACCATGGCCACTTTTATTTTTTTCCACGCAATATCCCTACAGCCTAACCTTCTGCCTAGCATACATTAAAATGCTCAGTAAACATGGTACAATGAAAGGATAAAGGTTATACAGTTCATAAGAAGCAGAATTAAATTTCAACCCTGTTGTATCTTTACTCAAGCACATGGTATCAAAGTTGGGGCTTGAAAAAAAGAATAAAATTAGATATAGCTTATATATTCATATGTGATTAATAGGTATTTATGTAAGAGTTCTTTAACTATAATAGATGGTCATCCCACACTTCACTGAATAAGAATAATTAACAATTCCTGGAAACACTGTGTGTCAGATACTGTCCTAAACATTTTACTTGTATTATCTTACTGAAGTCTTATTCTTAGCATAAATACGTGTTGGGTAGGGACAATTATTTTTCTCACTGTATAGACTGGGAAACTGAGGCACAGTGGGGTCCAGTCACTTGCCCTGAGTCATACAGTTGTAAAGGCATTAACCCAAAGGAATCTAACTCAAGAGTGCATAACTCACTTTGAACCAGTCTGGAGTTCAAACCCACTACGCCATGGGACCCTGGTTCTTACAAATAGCTCCCTAAGATTAGGGTGCCAATGGTCCAGCACCCTCTCCTGGGGCCACACAGTGTGACAGTTCATCAGGACACCCCCTTATAAATTTAGGAAATCATGGTATTCAGACAACTGGAGAATCATAGCAACATGAATACCAAAGAGCCTGGGGGAACTCATTTAATGCAAAGAGCACATTTATCCTGGGTCCAGAAATGTTCACTGGCAGGAAGCCATCATCTGTCTCGGACACTGGATAGAGCAGAGAAAAGAGGTGAAATGAGGGGCTGAGTAAGTTGAAGATTTCCCAACAGCAGAGGCATCTCCGTTCAATGTGAACAGTGAATTCAAGAGACTCTTGATCACTAATGGAGCTTAAGAGTTAAGATACTCTCTAAGGGCACTGGGCATGAAGGGCTTGCTAGCAGCTCAGATAATGAACTGGGTGGCTATGACCTGCCATCCAGGCATCTCATGTGTGCTGTTTACTTCAAGTGTCAAATGACAGATTGACTCTGTGATGTCTAAGTGGGCTTACTGCTCTGATATGGACCTTATGTGAACATTTTACTTCTTTCAAGGCTTTAAAATGGTCACAAACATTAGCAGAATCCCTAAAGGAATCTCATTTTTTTTTAAAAAAAAGAAATAGTCTTATTAATACAGTAAAAATATTTAGAACAATATTCATTACCTGGCAGTTTGATATAAAGGCAGCCCATCTGATATCCCTCAAGATGGCCAGAAGTACAAACAAGGCCTCATTATATGATAATTTAAACTATAAGGTGCCTCACTGCCTGCAAACTGGGAGCAGCATGATGCTTCTCTATTTTACGGTGTTGTCTGCAGTCACTGGGAATCAGGACAGTCAACCCGATGCCCTGCATTCTAAGTGGCCATACGTAATAGGTCAGGAGGACTGCCCCTGCCCACCTGGCAACCAGAGGAATAACGCTGCCAAGATTCCCAGCACTTGCTCTGTCAGAAAACTTATACCTGATTATAATTGCCTATCTAATCTTCTGGTAGACCTCTAACTCCAGGAAGGCAAATCATACCCTCCTTTTGTGTCAATTTTCTTTCATTTGCATTCTTTATCACTGCATCCCTAGCATCTGATATGCTGCCTGGCACACGGTAGGCACTCAACATATAGTGAATGGAAGAATAATGTGACTTCTGTATGTCACATTAAATGTTGGTAAATTACAGTCTTATAAGACATTATGAAAATAGTATTCTAGAAGAGTATTTTTACAAGGTTTTCTGGTGGCATTTGCAAGTGTCCTAACATTCAGACAAAAATTCGTCAAACACAAAAATGAAGGCTGATAATAAATACTGAGGTAAAAGACAGAGGAGTTAGTAAAAAAAAAAAAAATAAGTGGGGGGGATAACGGTATTTGAGAATGTAATAAATTAAAAGGCATTTAACAATATGTGGTCAGACATATTTCTTTTGGAGAGAAAAGATTAGGAATTGATACATTATTCATTTGGTTTTTGTTTTTTTTTAAAAACAAAGCAAAGAGGAAAACTACATTACTTTTTAAAATAAAAATTCTTCCAGTAGTTCGTGTTTCTTACAGGTCCATTCTCATAGAAGAGAAAATTATTTGGAAACTTGGATTAACTTCCTAATGCAGGGAATGTACCTTACAATACTATAAGTTATATTCACTATCTACTTTCCTACCTTTCATCTAACAGAGGAGGAGTTAACCCCTCTGTCTGAATGTCCCACAGGTATCCAAAACTAAACACCAAGCTAACCTAAAAGGTCCCCAGAGACTACCTTATATTTTCAATCTGGATGAATGGATACTGACTTAAGGTGAACCCTTTGGAATCATGTTAGCTTATAGGTCTTTTTCCTACTTCCTTCTTTCATCTGCCCATATCTTGTCAGACACCAGGTCTGATCAATTTCCTCTTCCAAATACCCTTTAAATCTATGTCTATCTTTCCATTTCCATTACTACTCTCTGGATAATTGTATAATTTTCTAGACTGCTTTTTCTCCCAGCTGGCCCCCATCTCCAAAAAGCCTCCACATTATATCATAAATAAATGCCTATAAAATAAAATGCCTGATCATGTCATTTTCCTGCTTGGAAATCTGTGTGGCTCGCCGTTGCTGAAGTCAGTCACAAGTGCATAAAACAGCAGTGTCCCAAATTCTCCTAGTCTGGCCCCACCCACCTTTCCAGGCACATCTCCTGTCCATTTTGCAATTTACCTTGAACAGGTGTCTCTCCAAACCACATTAGTCTGTAAGCAAAAAGAGGTCTATGCCAGCAGGAACCAAGCTTATTTCAATGGCTCTATTTCTATCTAATCGGAAGGAATGGCAAAATTTTTCAAATTCCTTATAGCCAGGTCTTAGAGATCCCAAAGGGAAGTTTTTCTCTCCTCCAAATGACTATAATCAAATTTGATAATCTTTTTATCACATTCAACACCAGTTACATATTACTACCTCATGAAAATTATTACCTAGAGAAAAAAAATAATGACAACTGACTGTTCAAAGGATTGGTTCTAAATTAGCAATAGTTCCATAGTTTTGTTTAGAATGGTAGCTATCAATCTTATCAGATCCAATTCCTCTTTATAACAATATTTTATAACTCTTCTTCATTACCCATTATCTTAGTTAATTAAACCTACTTACATCCCTAAATTAAAGGCAAATATACACATATAATGCACTGATCAGAACATTAATTTAAAATATAAGATATTAATTTATAATAAAATGTTATCAATTTAAGTATATTCAATAATAATCACACTAGCCTTATTGGTGTTGTTTTTTAGTTGCTAAGTAGTATGCACGACTCTTTTGCAACCCCCATGGAGCCTGCCAGGCTCCTCTGTCCATAGGATTTCCCAGGCAAGAATACTACAGTGGGTTTCCATTTCCTTCTCCAGAGGAAGGAGTTCCTCTTCCCAAGCCAGGAATCAAACTTGCATCTCCTACACTGCAGACAGATTCTTTACCACTAAGCCACCACTAGGTGTAGGAAGCCCTACCCCAGGCTAAACCTCCCAGTAATAAATAAGTTTAGATGTGAAAGAAAAGATTAGAAGCAACTTCTGTCTAAAGTGTACTGGAAAATGAAAAACTGATATACAGTCTAAAGCTAGCTGATAGAAAAAGAGAAAACAAAAACCAGTATTAGGATAAGGTACAAATACTCTTAAAGTTAGAATAATATGTCCAAAACAAATTACCAACTATCAAAGTGAATGAAATTTTTGTCATTTGAGATTACACCATGCAATGTGGTTTATCCAGCACCCTAGCCCCCTTTATTCACTACGTTCTCACTGTGCTGCCTCCAAATCACCAGCACAGCCACAGCAAGGCCCTGCCAATTATCCCCAATCTGCCCCAGAACCTCTACCCGCGGAAGGTTCAGCTTTCATTCAGGACTACTGGCTTAGGAATGTTCTATATCAAATTGTACACCTGACCTAGGGGAATAAGAGATTTTTCTGGTGAAGGTTATTAGATGAGTGTTACAATCATTCTCCATTTAAATAAAACTCAGACACAAAATTCTACTTTCAGTCAATGAGTTAAACCATACATTCAGCAATCTTCCCTTTCAAGTTGAAGCTTATTGCCAAAAGAATAATAAACAACTGATAATCAAAGCTGTCTCCTTGCCCTTTTCTGCCCAACTTTTAGACCCACTGAAACAATAATGATGATGATGAAGATAATCACTAACATTTAAATATTTTTTGCCATCATTAAAGCAAGTGCTTTCAAAGCACATAAACTACATAACAGCCCTCTGAGCTCATATTTCAGATCCTTGTGAAGATTAGCAAAGACCCATGAGAAATAACCTGGCAATCATGCCACACATGGTAAATGATTACAGAACAAAGGCTATTATCATTAAATCTCAAACCACCCTGGGCAGTTACTCAAAAAAGCTCATCTCACCATCATGTCAGTTGTTCAGTTACACATTTATACCATGAATAATACACTTCTTAAACGCACATGGAAACAACCTATTGGATCAAGAGACCTCCTTCAGATCTGCACCTCTTTGACAGGTAATAAAACCTGGGCTCAGCTTCCATTACCGGCAATCAGCTGGTTTGAGGATTGTGCCTGGGGAGGCAGTGAAGCTTGGTCTGTTGCAGTTCATGGGGTCGCAGAGTCAGATACAACTGAGCAACTGAACAACAACCTACTGAGGCAAATGAAGCCTTGCAAATGCAAATTTGGGCCCTGAATTGTAGCATTATTTCTCAAGGTTGATTGATTCTGGACAGTCACATTATTTGCCTGTTCAGTAGGACAAGAAATTTTCCTGGAGAGATTTTCTTTGGTAGTGTTTATAGGTGTGTGTGAGAGAGAGTTTGGGGGTGGAAGCAGAAATGTGAGGACAATATAAATGGTCTAAAAAATAACTAATATTACCCTGGATTACTCAGGGTTACCTCTGTATCCATAGCACTAAAGGTAGTTTTTTTTATAAAAGCATATTTTCTTTCTCTCTCAATAAGACAGTAAAAATGTCTGATAATACAACTTTCTGATAATAGTTTTTTCTTAGTATACTTTTCTGATGTTTTTAAAAGTTAATAAATCAATTAAGACATATCTATCACTTGATACAATTTTCCTCAATAATCAATAGATGAATTAAATGATGGAAACATGGAGAAACAAAACAATTTAGGAAAAGACAGGTCTAAAACCTTGAAGTCTTAAATATTCTTAAATTTTAAACTCACTGAAATTGTCCAATTAGTAAGAGGGTTTTTTTCAGGGTAATATTCTTTACTGATTCATTAAAAACATAAACTGGAGAATTTAGTAAGTTGATAATGAGCAGAACTAAAAAAACAAAAAATTAGAGACTTTCCATATCAAAAAGCCAAAATCCAGTAAAACTGAATAACATTTTTTGTTCACCATATATCTTTAACTTTTCATCCTCAGATAGTTAGATTACTTTTGTTTGCCAGATGACAGATGCACTAGCTCCCCTTACTACTGCCCTCATTCATTAATACATATACAATAGAAGAAATGAATTTAAAAATATCCACTAAAGAGACTACTGTCCTCCAAGGAAGGTCTTACTTACTTACCAGTTTGACTCTTATTTTAATGGAGAAAAATGAGGAAATAAGGGTAAGGAGGGGCAATAGGAGGAATTTTTATCCTTTAAAAGCTTGTTTTTTTTCTCAAGTATTTTGAGAGAAGAAAGAGAGCAGGTTCAGGATCTGTACAGATAACAGATGGGAGAAGAAAGGGGAGACTTTAGGTTTATTGCTGGAATACATATTTCTTTAATAAAGAGATCAAATAAGGGTCTTGAGCTATTTATCATACTGCATGACATGTATTCTTTTAGCCCTGAAACTGCTCTGGGATTGATTCACACTAGCCATGTTCTCAATGGGTTATTTATGGTATTTTACCATTTTTTTTTTTTAGTGAATTTAACTGTTTTACATTATTTGAATCCATAGGGTAGGCAAGGACGGTATTACACTCACATTGACATATGAGTAAACCAAAAACATGGAAATGGGACAAAAATTTAGACTTTCTACTATTCAAGTTGGTGGTCCTTTTAGTCTATATTTTGGTATATCATATTTTGATACATAGCTTAATGATGATTTGCTTCAGGGTTATGTTGTTAGAAATTCAAACATCTAAATAACCTTCAGAAAATAAAATTGGTAACTTATGTGTTTGCAGTGATCTAAATATTTGGCATCCACACAAAACAGATTAACCACCCATTTCGCTTCTCACCTAGATATAGATGGCCAAATATTTTTCTACTCTTGGATTTAATCACACCATTCAAGAACCCCAACAGTGGGGAGACTCAGAGCCCCCTTTGAAAGATCTTTTCAGAAATATTCCTTCTCATGCAGAGAGCGCAAGTCAGGTTTCATGTCTGTCTAATGTAGGCCGATCCATACATATATTTACCTATGTAACCATGTCACTCACTCGCCTTACATTTGAGTGTCAAAAATCCCTTTATGATATTTTTTAATTATAGATTTTAGAGCCAGAGAACCAGGGCCTCATTCTTCCCCAGTACATTAACAAGTTCCCTAAAAAGCTGGTAATGGATATGCCTCTTTTATCTCTATGTTTTTCACTTGTCAAAAGAGGGTAGGAAGAGTACTTGCCCCACAAGGGCACTGTTAAGCAAACTAAATACACATACGTACTTAGAGCAACTTGTAGTAAGTGCTCAATAAATGTTAGCTTTATTATTATTACAAGTTGTCAGGGCTTTTTAAAATAGTTCTGGCACATAATATTCACAAAATTAATGTTTCCATGGTGCATGTAAAATGAGTCCCAGTTTTGCCAATATGGGACCTGGGAGAGGGGGAGTGACTTCTTCAGCAAAATAAGAATATAAAACCTGCAATAATGAAAACGGCCTCACAAGGCTGTTATGAAGATCAAATGGAATAATACATATCAGAAAGGCTTTATAAATTATAAAGTGTGGAATACATTTTCATTGTTGTGTTTATTCTCTAATTTCATCCTCACAAGATGATGTTCTGCAGCTGTGATTATCTTCATTTCACAGATGAGGCAACAGGCTTAAAGAGGATTATGTAACTCACGCAAGGTCATTTAGATAGGAACATGTAGGAACACTCAGACCAAAAAAATTACCTCTTTTTTAGTCCCTCCAATTACAGTATCTTTTTGAATATTCATAACTGTTTCATATAGAACTACAATTTCTCTAGAACGTCATTTCTGTGTATTGCTATGCTTATTTCTTTTTTGTTTTAATAAATGGCAGTTGACAATGTGGATGAAACTGTAGTTTACATTTTAGGGAGATTTCATCATTGCCAAGGAATTTTTTTTTAAAGTGTGTGGCAGCAATCCAATGGCAGTAATTAACAAGTTTAATCAATCTAAAGTCCTCTTAAAAGAGCTTTATCTGTCAGTTTTAGGTTACATACATTGAGATTAAATTTAAAATTCCACTGGAGATTTGCCATCTGATTTTTAAGGGTTTTAAGGTAATCAAAAAAACAGATCAGTTACTGTGGTTCTAGATGATTTTATAAGGATTTTTCACAAAACCAAACTGGTAGAATTGTGTAAGACCTCTCTGGAGAGCTCATCCCTGGCCAGTGAGCTGGTCCCCAAAGGCAAGCACTCACATAGTAAAAGCTCACACCAACCCTTGCTTAATCAAGCAGGTGATATCACACAGAATTAGTCCCGGTTCTCTTTACCTGTGCTGACTTCTGAGGGACCACTTCTGGCCTCCTTGCTCCTCATCCTACTCCCTGCCTCCACTTATTTTTGGACATCAAATGTTGAGTGTACAGTTCAGAATCTCCATCTATCTGTGTCTCCTAGACAAC
Organism: Antilocapra americana; assembly: GCA_007570785.1. Taxonomy (NCBI): domain Eukaryota; kingdom Metazoa; phylum Chordata; class Mammalia; order Artiodactyla; family Antilocapridae; genus Antilocapra; species Antilocapra americana. The sequence continues at coordinate 3,689,208 of ML664199.1, forward strand.
CTGGAGTGTCCTGATACTGACCTTGGTTTACCTTCTCTGACACTATACTATAACTACTCTAATATCCATCTTTGATCTTTGCTTTGCCCTCTGCATTCATGACACTCTTTCCCTTACTGTCTTATCTCCAAATGAGGGCTTCTTGCCATAGGAGTTCAGCCCCTTTTATGCCCCTGCTCTGCTGATTTCTGATAAATGTTGGTAATTGCTTCTTCCTATGGAAACACAGTTTATTAAGTTGTGTAATGTCTCCTTATCCTGTTGAAAACTGCCCACTCAGTCTTAAGTAGGGCACATTGATACGTGTTATCAGTCTGTGTCACTCTGCCATAAGTGTTCACCATCTCATCTAGATCCCTCTAGGCTGTACATAACATCTAAACATGCAGGTCCAAAGTGGAATTGAATACTTGAGCTCTACCCAATACTAAGGGTAGGAAGACAATGACATTTAGAGATGTGGATGCACCGCATCTGCTAAGATGCAGTCTCGGGTTACCCTAGCTTTGTTCACAGACACATTACACCACTGACTCACATGAAGCTTGAAGGCAACAAAAGCCTCCATATCTTGTTCAAGGGAACTAATGCCAGGCTAGGTCTCCCAATTCCTTATGAGCTTGGTGCTTTTTCAAAACCAAAACTCAGCTCATTATATTCATCCCAATTTCCATCTATAATCTAATATTAATTACATAATTATTAATATACTATTATCTGAATATAAGCTAAATAATATTGATATTCTGATACTGAAGTTTATTGGGAAAAAGTGGGATTTGCTAGTTCCAGGATTATCCTCTTCCTTTTTTACTAAAATTGAAAGCCATTTTCTATTATTGCTGTCCTTACCACCCTCATGCTATCATCATTTAAGATGAGCTGTTACAATGTTCATCGCCGCATTGTTTAGAATAGCCAGGACATGGAAGAAACCTAGATGCCCATCAACTGACGAATGGATAAGAAAGCTGTGGTACATATACACAATGAAATATTACTCAGCATTAAAAAAAAATTCATTTGAATCAGTTCTACTCAGGTGGACAGAACTGGAGCCTATTATCCAGAGTGAAGTAAGCCAGAAGGAAAAACAACAATACAGTATGCTAACGCATATATATGGAATTTAGAAAGACGGTAAGGAGAACCCAGCATGCGAGACAGCAAAAGGAACGCAGATGTATAGAATAGACTCGTGGGCTCTGTGGATGAGGGCAGGGGTGGGATGATATGGGAGAATGGCATTGAAACATGTTAATTATCATATGTGTAATCAATCGCCAGCCCAGGATCGATGCTCGGGGCTGGTGCACCGAGATTTCCCGGGGGGGAGGGAGGAGGGAGGGAGGAGGGAGGGGGGTTCTGGAGGGTGAACACGTGTAAACCCATGCGATATCATGTCATTGTATGGCAAAACTAAAAAAAAAAAAAAAAAAGATGAGCTGTTACAGTTGTATCTGACTCCATGATGCTCAGGGAATATGATGACCATTAGCTGAGGACATACAGCATTAAGTGGTGAATAGAAGCATCTGTATATAATCTCTTATTAATGTGCATGAGCTTCAAAAGTGTCACTTTAAGAAAAAGCTGGATAGTTTTAATAATGCCCATTTTAGAGCTTTAGGATGTTTCATTCTATTCCAGTTTAAACTCAGTTGTTAAAACAATGCTTACTGGGTCATGGATTAGCCAGCCCCATGACACTTGTCCTTCCATCTATGGCTTGTCAGCCATTTCAATATGTGTCAACACCAACATCACAGAATACGCTGGAAACACAATACTGGCAAGTCCATCTGGATGGTCTTTGGCAGTCTTTCCAGTTAAACTGTTGAGCCATTGGCTGGGGCCAATTTGAGGAATCAGTGGTAGGCTAAGCCTGGCAGCTGAATGTCAAGAAAGGGAATTTTACTTTACCACTACAGGGGTGGGAAAAAAATGAGGCAAAACACTGGTTAGAAACATCAAATAAATAATTCAGAATTTCCCCTTTGAATCTTTGTGATATATCTTTCAGGATAAAGATCTATGACATATAGACCACAGAGTGGTAAAGAATTTGAGATAACTGTTAAACTTTCTGGAATGCGTGGTGGTCTTAGAAAACATGTCATGGAGAGATATGGCATTCTAATAGCTACATATTTATAAATTCTGGATGTAAATTCTGGGCAACAGATTCAGTTCAGTTCAGCTCAGTTGCTCAATTGTGTCTGACTCTTTGTGGCAGCACGCCAGGCTTCCCTGTCCATCATCAACTCCTGGAGCTTGCCCAAACTCATGTCCATTGAGTTGGTGATACCATCCAACCATCTCATCCTCTGTTATCCCCTTCTCCTCCTGCCTTCAATCTCTCCCAGCATCAGGGTCTTTTCAAATGAGTCAGCTCATTCCTCACATCAGGTGGCCTGAGTATTCAGCTTCAGCATCAGTCCTTCCAATGAATATTCAGGACTGATCTCCTTTAGGATTGACTGGTTATATCTCCTTGCAGTCCAAGAGACTCTCAAGAGTCTTCTCCAATACCACAGTTCAAAAGCATCAATTCTTTAGCACTCAGCTTTCTTTATGGCCCAACTCTCACATCCATACATGACTACTGGAAAAACCATAGCTTTGACTAAATGGACCTTTGTTTGCAACCCCATGGACTATATAGTCCATGGAATTCTCCAGGACAGAATACTGGAGTGAGTAGCCTTTCCTTTCTCCAGGGTATCTTCCCAATCCAGGGATCAAACCCAGGTCGTCTGCATTGCAGGCAGATTCTTTACCAACTGAGTTATGAGGGAAGCCTGGGCAATAGATTAAACAGAAATATAATATCTATTAAAATTAGGTAAAAAGATTTCTCTCTTCTGTGTTTGTTCCTCAGTCACCGAATGAGCATGAGTAATAAAGATTTCAGAGTTTTTTCTAGAACCATAGCAGAGGTTGGTGAGTTCTTACGGCTCAGACATTTTCCCAGGAGTTAACAGAAGAGAGGACACCAGATACCTAGGAAATCAATTTGTATTTGCAACTTTCCAGCAACCCTCTCCCCTACCTGCTTCTATCAAAAAAAAGCTTCTCAAATGTCTCTTATCCCCTTCATTTCACCTCAAACTTGTGTGTAGGCTTCACTGGCCCCCATGTTGCTTTTTAAAGGGATTTTGCTTTTGCCTCTGTAATTAACAGCCTAACCTATCCCTGAGTCAAGCACAATCTCTTGGGGAAATTTTACTTCTGAGAGATTGTATTCTTATCAGACTGACTTGCTAAAAGTGTGTTTAACTTTAATAATGAGTTACAAAACATATTACATTTACAAAGTACACTAAACCCATAAATATGTTACAATGGGAACAAAGAAAGTCTCTACTATATTCTTGGGTCAGTACCTCAGGAAATTAATACCAACTTTAGTGTTTTACAGCTTACAAAGAACTTTCACACCTGTCTTTTTATTATGACATCATTGTTAATAGTATTATTAAGGCTGTATTACTATTAGTATCTTCACTTTACAGAAAAAGAAACTAAAGGTCTGAGAAGTTAAGAGACTTGGGAGATTGAGGAATGTAATGCATGATTCTACATTCAATGCGTTTACCTTTTTGCTTTACTTAGTCACCCTTTAGACCTTCAGAGTAATAAGGGTCACCTAAATATTTCTGACTAAGGAGAGCGAAGACTCTCTGGCCTGCCTCTGCTCCCAAAGTTTGACAAAGGTTTGTTTTAAAGAGGTAATAATTAGAGAACCAGACATGGAACAACCAAGTGGTTCAAAACTGGGAAAGGAGTATGTCAAGGTTGTATAATGTCACCTGCTTATTTAACTTCTATGCAGGCTAGATGAATCACAAGCTAGAATCAAGACTGCCAGAAGTATCAATAACCTCAGATATGCAGATGAAACCACCCTAATGGCAGAAAGCAAAGAGGAACTGAAGTGCCTCTTAATGAGGTGAAAGAGGAGAGTGAAAGAGTTGGCTTGAACCTCAACACTCAGAAAAAAACAAAAAACAAAAAAGATCATGGCATCCAGTCCCAACACTTCAAGGCAAATAGATAGGGAAAAAATGACAACAGTCATAAATTAAAAGATCCTTACTCCTTGAACGAAAATTTATGACAAACCTAAACAGCATATTAAAAAGCAGAGACATCACTTTCCCAACAAAGTTTCATATCATCAAAGCTATGGTTTTTCCATTAGTCACGTACGGATGTGAGAACTGGACCATAAAGAAGGCTGAGTGCCGAAGAGTTGATGCTTTCAAATTGTGATGTGCGAGAAAACACCTGGGAGTCCCTTGGACTGCAAGGAGATCAAATCAGTCCACCCTAAAGGAAATCAACCCTGAATATTCATTGGAAGGACTGATGCTGAAGCTCCAATATGTTGGCCACCTGATGCAAAGAGCCATCTCATTGGAAAAGACTGGGGAAGACTGAAGGCAAAAGGAGAAGGGGACAACAGAGAATGAGATGTTGGAAGGCATCACCAACTCAATGGACATGAGTTTGAGCAAACTCCAGGAGATAGTGAAGGAAAGGGAAGCCTGGCATGCTGCATTCCATGGAGTCGCAAAGAGTTGGAAATGATTTAGCAACTGAACAACAACAACTAGAAAGAATTTCTATTTTGCAAAATTGTGACTGAAGTTTAAGGATTTCTATGTATGATCCTAGAAGCCTCCAGCCCCATTTCTGGAAAAGTTCCAGTTTATCGACTTCAGGTTTTTAACTCAAAAACTTGGATTTCAAGCTCAGACTTGAGTTTTTCTTTTAACCTAGGGATCAGCTTTTGATAAAGTACATGAAAATTTTTCAAAATAAATTTCTACATTTTTGTCTTTCTCATTCACATCATCACTCCAGAAACAGGGAGGAACATGGAGAGGAAAAATAGGAGAAAAAAGGGGCAAAGGCCCAAGACACTCCTGTCAACCATCATGGACCTGACTGGGAAAGCACTGGATAATTTTCAATGATTCTGAACATGGGTTTGATGTTCTGGCAAACACTGATTTCAATTTCATCAAGCCTCAGTTTCCCAATTTTTACAGAAAAAAAAACCATGAAAATAATATATTTTACCTCTTAGGATTTTTGCAAGAATTGACAGATATCATGAAAGTAACATGAGAAGGACAACCCACTCCAGTATCCTTGCCTGGAAAATCCCATGGACAGAGGCGCCTGGCAGGCTACAGTCCATGGGGTTGCAAAGAGTTGGACACAACTGAGTGACTTCACTCCACTCCATGAAAGTAAAACATAATGTGTAGAACTTGCACATAGTAAATGCTCAATAAATCCTAGCTCTTTTTATTCCTATTATCTGTTTCTGGAGATAGAACAAATGGAGACGAATACATTTCAACAGGAAACATCAAAGAATTAAAGGTTTAAACTGTATTTCTTTGGGATGGGGGGTATCAAATTGTCTCCATGCAGAGGTGACCCTGTTCTATGGCAACGCTGTCTCTAGCAGGCAGTTTCTGGGCACGTGACATCGTTGGTTCCATGTCGCCATGGCAGCAACCCTGCAGTCAGACAACACAGTTTTACAACAGAACGAGGTCCAACGTCAGTCTCCCAGGCAAGCGCTGAGAACCAAAAGCAGGGCTATATCCGCACATGAAATCGGGATGCGATGTCTTATACATTTCTTAATTTATAAGCATTGTTTATTCTCTTTAGAACAAATTCAATGCTTTTCCAAGACACGGATGGCTGCAAAAGCCAAGTAAATTTTAAAAAGGAAACTGTGATAAGCCCCTCCTGATGCAGAAAGGATTAAAGAGCTTGCTACCAGCAATCAAGAAATATTTACGATAATCACATTCGTTCCAGACTTTCATCTATGAATCTAAACATAAAACTTTTATCCTACAGAGTGTCAGCTGATGCCGTGGCTATATATGGTCACAGAACTCCTAAGGGAAGAAAAAGGAAAAGGAGGGGAAAAAACTGCAGATACCATGTCATTTACAAGTTGTGTACAAGTTCTAGCACTGGGATCTGTTAACCTTGGCAAAATTTACAAGTAAGACTCATTAATCAGCTTTACTCAAGTACATGAAACACTTTCCATTTTAAGAAGCCACAAACTCCCCTCCCTTTGGGAAATCTCACTGTTTACCATGCCATATTTTCTTCACAGACAAAACTGCTAGGACAAACATCAAAGACAGCTGGGTTCTGTTCTGTGTGGCTGACTGCCCCCGAGAGGGCAAGACATGTTAATTTTTCTTGGAGTCAACTTAATTTTTTCACCTTTCTCTTTACCTCATTTTGCCTTTAGGTTAGACAGAATACTTCTTGAAGGCGTTAAATATTCTTAAAAAATGGCAAATTTTCCCACATTCTTTCTGGGCTGAAGACACTTCCACAAAGAGTTTGGGTTCCAGAGACTTGCTGAAGACACTTCCTCCCAGGCAGTTAATAAGCCATTGTGTATAGGATATTTTGTTGCTTCATTCCTTTCCCCAGTGTAACATTGGAAACTCATTATCTCTGTCTTTGATCTTAACATAGGAAGGGAGAGCAAATTGCCTCACCTACTAGTGAATGGAAGAGAAATCCCAGGTGATTTAAAGGGAGAGGTGTCCAAGGGAATACAAAGGAGAAATGATGCTAAAGGGAAAAAAGGAATTCTTACAAAATGCCAACATCAGCCTTATGGTTTCCACTGAAACTTGTCTAACCAACTCAGAAAAAAATCAAACTTTGTCCTCAACTTTAAACTGAAGAAGAGATCCTGGAAATGTCAAAATGTTTATCATTATCAACACCATTGTTATTTATTTATTTTGCTTTGAAAGATACCTCTTTTAAAAGCTGTCACTACTAGATTTTCTGTTGTTACAATATTAAGAATGGCTTTAAAAAGGGGTGAATTGTGAAATTAAAGTGCATATGTACCTTTACTAATATACAAAGCCCATAGGTCCTCTTTTGGGATCAACCTCAACAAAAGCATGACTCTCCAAAAATAGATCATCACAACTGTAATTAAATCTTCCATGCTCAAAATTTACACTGTTAATTTGCGAATATCCTAAATAAACAATAATAAAGTTGTAGTCAATCCTCACATTGAAATGACCCCTAAGACTGATCTACAGTTTGAGGAAAAGACTAAGATCTCTTAAGTATCTATTTTAAGTTGGTCATTTTGCAAGTTGTTTTATATACATGCTATGCTATTTAGCTTGCCCAACAACTCACTGGAATAGGCATTAATATATCTAATTTACAGATAAGAAAATGAGTGTTAAGAGAAACTGAGTCACAACCAAACTTGCACAGTAAGATCTGGAGTCCAGAACTCTTATTTCTCAGGCCTAACAACAAACAAACCAGTAGATAAACAAAACGGTGTAAGGATCAGTGGAAAGTGGCATGGGGTGTTGGATTTCATTGTATGTAGGCCCACTCTTTACTCCCCAACTCTTTGGTATCTGTGTTCTACATCTTTTAACAGCACCCCTAAAGCAGTAGTTTAGGTATTCTTCAACATCTTCAAATGACTATGGATCAGCTGAACAGCAAGGCAGCTGGATAGAGTAATAAATTCATGTCATCTTCCCAAGAAATATCAGAGAGAGCTATCTGTCTGTTTACAGATGTGTTCCTTGCCTGATCCAGTGTGAAACACAGGTGTAATGAAGTCAAAGTCTGGACTTCTCTAATCTTGGGGCACCCACAACTGAATGATGAATTTCAAAGAAACATCCAGAAATAACATTAAATTACAAAAAGAGCTCTATTAAATGACCTGATACTATAGATAGTGAGGAAAGGGAAGTTACTTTGGATACAGGTGGAAAAGAAAATTTGAAAGAACAGAATGACTGAATGAAGAGGATTTATATACAGAAAAGTCTTAAGACTATTCTGTGCTGTGCATGTGTGTTTGTGTGTGGATAATTTAGAATTATAATTGTAAATTTTGAATAAGGGAGTCTATATCACAGTCATGGAAATTATCCTGGCCACGAATAGGCTTGTAGAAGGCATAGAGAGGGAAAGTTAGTGCTTGTCACTCAGTAATGTCCGACTCTTTATGACCCCATGGACTGTAGCCCACCAGGCTCCTCTGTCTATGGGATTCTCTAGGCAAGAACACCAGAATGGGTTGCCATTTCCTTCTCCAGGGGATCTTCCTAATCCAGGGATCAAGCCCTGTTCTTCTACATTGCAAGCAGCTTCTTTACCATCTGAGCCACCAGGGAAGCCTGTAGAGAGGGAAGAACTGGACAAAGAAACTATTTAGAGAGGTATTATCCCACTCCAGCCTTGCTAGTGATAAGATTCACCAATGTGGTAGTAGAAAGAATAAAGACAATTATTTTCCCAGCCTAACTCATACACAGGAGGCCTTGAAGACACCCACTACTTCACATTGTGATAACAGAGCAATGCCAAGTGAATGAGCAATGAAGACATACGTTTAAAGAAGTACTGCATTTTTTGGAGCTGAGCACTGAAAATATAGACTAGCCATTATCTCTTAAAATGGAGCCCCCTAGCATTCTCATCTGTCTTATATACATCAAGTTTCATCAGCACAAGGGGGAAAGGTAATTCCAGAGCAATAAATCTTCCATGGAAAGCACTTTACCTCTGGCTGTTTGATAATGAATTTAATCATTTCGGAGAACAGCCCCTGTCATTACAGATTAATCACCGAACAAACACTCTGTTTGGGTAAGTTAATTGATGCTGTTTGCAGCTGATGGTGGTCACAAGATACACTTGATATTTTAAAGAAATTTAGAGATTGAAGGAATGCTCAAACAGTTAATTAGCAACCACAAAACACAGCAAACAAACAAACAGAAAACAAAGGCTAAGGAAGTTACAGAATAGCAAATACTACCCAGATATCAGTCCTTTTGGTTTTGCAGAGTTCAAGACAGAACTGACTCAAAATATTGGTAGTATTTCGCTTCCTGCTGGAGTGTTAGGTTTCTTTCTCAACTCAACAAAGTTGGGGTGGGATGGCGGGGGAGGGATTTTTCTAACAGATTTTTCAACGTATCCATTTTTCAAAGTGCAGCTTATTTTTTTTTAAAAAAGATCTCTTAATTAGATAGCTTTAGAATAATTTTATATGTCCTATTTTCAACACAGTATCAAATTCTATAGCATCTCCCTTAAACTTCCATGTAAAACATATGACTCCAGGATTATTACCATAGATGTAATTATACAAACTTGGCTAAGAGATCTCTAGTCAAATACTCTCTTAAAAGGTATAGGAGGTGTAGGAACTGAAGCAACTGAAAGATTCAGCAAGTCTATGGAGCCAGGCACTAAGGTTTGTAGGTTGACTCCTTCAGCAAGGTATTTAGAACTGTGAATAATGAGGTAGACTTTCCAACTTAAAAGTGTCCCCAGGGTACATTTTTTTCCAACATCTTTATCATGCTATTTTTAAGTTTCACTAATTACTACACAAATTTGTGATTGAGTTGCTAACCTAGGCTTTGGGTATTTCCTGGCAACCTCACACATATGACAATGTACAACGCAGGAACCCTAATTGAGCCAGTTTGTTTCTCAGTACATCAGTAAAAACTCATGGTCACTAGGATCAGAGGTGTGCTCAGTCACTTCAGTTGTGTTCGACTCTTTGCAGTCCCAAGGACTGGTTCCTCTGTACATGGAATTTTCCAGGCAAAAATACTGGAATGGGTTGCCATTTCCTCCTCCAGAAGATCTTCCTGACCCAGGGATTGAAACCTCCTTCACTGGCAGGCAGATTCTTTACCACTAGTATCACCTGGGAAGCCCCTACATATATATTCTACAATGCTTGATGCATACTAAGAAGTAGGTGATTATCTTGCTTATGGTCCCTTAAGTTCTGAGCATAAGGGTGAGAACAAATTCAAGTTAAAAAATGTTTGGTCAGCTCCCATGCTGCCTCCAAATGTAGATGTTAGTTTCACCGCCTGACTTGAGTGGGTTCGGGGTGAGGTGAGAGATCAAACATTTTCCATGTACTCTCAGATCTAGCCAGAAGATCAGAGGTAGATGGTAGCTATGGTCTTTTCTACAATTTTACTATTAAGTGGTCTTTTCCATGAAAGCAAATCTAGGCTCAACTCTACTAAAACTTACACATTTACAAACAAACACAAAAACAGACATCATAAACCCAGGGAAGTTCCACTCTGTTGACACTCTCACACGTGCCTTATAAGAAATCTTCATGCTGAGGCAGATGAAACCCTCCAACAGCAGTCTGGGCAATCACTGAGTCAAGCTAGCAGGAGAGCCCCCATGAAAGGGTTGTCATCAGACCAATGGTGCTCTGACCATGAATACTAACTGCTTCAAAGGTGGAGGACATCTCAGCTACCAATTTCTGTACATCCTTCTTATAGGTGCAGTGGGGCCCAAAGAATCTCTCTAGGCAACCAAGAAGTTTAAACACTTCTCATTTCCAAAAGGGAAACATATCTCATAATAACCAAACTCTCTATTATGATATGACTAGCAGAGTTCTAAAATCACCCCCAATAATGCATGACCATGTGTAATTCCCTTCTTATGAGCTTGAGAAATAAATGTAACTTATTTCTAACCAATAGAATATGGCCAAGGTGATGGGATATCTCTCCTTCCCAAGATTTAGATTGCATTATATAGCAAAAGTGCAAGGTATGTGCAAATGTATTTAAAGTCCCTAATCATTTGACTTTGAGTTCATCAAAAGTGTATTTTTCCTGGGTGGGCTTCATCTCATTGAAAGAAAAGTGAAAATGAAGTTGCTCATTCATGTCCAACTCTTTGCGACCCCATGGACTGTAGCCTATCAGGCTCCTCCATCCATGGGATTTTCCAGGCAAGAGTACTGGAGTGGGTTGCCATTTCCTTCTCCAGGAGATCCTCCCCACCCAGCGATCAAGCCCTAGTCTCCCACATTGTAGATAGATACTTTGTCAGCCTTTTAGAAGAGGGTCCCAATATTTATAGAAATAAGATACTCAAAGAGATTCCCTGTTGGGTTTGAACAAGGAAGTCACCAAGAAGCCTATGGCCAGAAGGAAATGAATTCTGCCAACAATCACATGATCTTCGACAAGAAACCCACGCATCAGATAAGACCCCAGCCTTGACCAACACCTTGACTGCATGCTTGTGAGACCCAGGGCAGGGGGCCCAGCTAAACTCTGCATGGGCTTCTAACCTGCAGCAACTGTAAGGTATTAAATGCATATTGTCTTAAGCCTCTCTATTTCTGGTAGCTTGCTATGCCATAATAGAAAACAAATACATATGGATCATGGGAATGATATTTGAAGTGCTTTTAAGCACCACTTCAGGAATAGATGCTTCAGAGATGAACTAGCAGCCCTGCAACACAGCTCAGAATGAACCAGTGCACACAAGCACTGTGTTGTTTATCCTCAGGTGTATCTGAATAAATTTCCACACAGACAATAAAATACTCGGTTCCATATATTAGGTCTTTGGGCTACAGGTAAGGCATTGCAGAGTAAGACTTGGAAGCATCCCCAGACATGTCTAGTTCTCTCTCTGCCTCTCTAACCAGCTCTATTTCTCCTGTTCTCTCCCTATTACAGAAAACAAAGTAGAGTTCTAGAAGTCTGCAGCCACTTTCTCAAGGCCAGTTACTTGAAGACCAAGTCTGAAGCTTCAAGACATGAAAGTTTCACAGCCAAGTGAAACCTTTTTTACCCCCACCCAGTTATAACCCTGCTCATTGCCTTATAATTCCCACCCTAAGCTCGCTTTAAATTCACAGGCTCTGTAGAAAATTATCTCCCATACTTTGGCATCAGTTATTCATTCATCAAACATTTATTAAGCACTTCCTCTGTGCCAGGCATTGTTCCAGGAGCTGGTGATAATGGAGCGAACAGAACAGACACTCATCCTTGTATTCCTGGGCTTAAATTCTAGTGAAATGACAGTAGAAAATAAAATTATCAAATATATAATATAGTATTATTTGATAAGCACAGAGAAATACAAAGGAGCTGGAATTTTCTAGAGTCAGGGAAGACCTCTTAGGGAAATTGACATTTGAGTAATGACCTGAAGGAGAAAAGGAAGCAAGCCAAGAGGATATTTAGAAGAGCAGCGTTCCAGGCAGCAGGAAACATACAGTTAAAGGCTCTGTTGGAGTGGAAACTGTGAAGGAGAAGACCTTGAAAAAGTAAAGGAAGCCTGGATGACTAAGGCTGGTAAGGCAGAGGGAGAACGGGTCTTAGAGGCAACAAGAGATGGGGTTTCAGGGGGCTTTTCCCCTGAAGGAAGTAGGAAGCCAGGAGAGGGTTTTGAACAGAAGACCATCAGGGAGACTCCTTTCTTGGGACTTTTAAATTGGAACCAAATCGGAGTGTTCATTTATCTGGAAGTGGCTTCTTACCCAACCCGCGGAAGGGGAGAGAGTCTCGTTGCCAGAGATAGAGGAAGAAATCAAATTATGTGGACAAAAGTGGAAGTCAGAGGGTAGGAGAGAACTCAGCCAGGGGTCCTTTCCATGTTCCTTCTCCTGTTAAAATCTTCTGGCTCAGCTTACTCACTACTCTCTTTAAAATGGCCTCACCTCAGGACTTCCCTGGGGGTCCTGTGGGTAAGAATCTACCTTGCAATGCAGAGGACGTGGGTTCCATTCCTGGCTGGGGAACTAAGATCCCACACAAAGCAGAGCGACTAAGCCTGAACTCGGCAACTACTGAGCCCAGGAGCTATGGAGCTCACGATGAAACAGAGATCCCTCAGGCCTCAGCTAAGACCTGATGCAGCTAAGGAATTAATTTTAATAAATGACCTTGCCTCGCACTTCACTGAGGGGAGCTCAAACATCACATCCTTGGAAAGGCCTTCCCTGGCCACCTTTTCTAAAACAGCAGTCCCCTTATCTGTGGTTCCCACCACCACTTTGCACTATTGTTGTTCAGCTACCAAGTCGTGTCTGATCTTCTTGACCCCATGGGCGGCAGCACGCCAGGCTTCCCTGTCCCTAACCATCTCCTGGAGTTTGCCCAAGACTTTCCACTCTATCATTCTCCCCCTGGATTAGAATGCACCCTTCATGAGGATAGGGTCTCTGCCCATCTTTTTCACTCTTCTGCCTCTACTAGTTTCGAGAATGGCATCTGCGTCAGAATAAAAGCTATTTTAAAACTTCTTGGAATGAGTAAATGAAGAAATTCGAAAACTTAAATTCCCTATTGGTATTTATTCCTGTGTCAGTGGTTCCTCTATTGGGGGGAGAGGGTGGAATGGTAAAAACATGGGTGGTTGGACCCTCACTCCAGAATGTTTGGTTCAGGTCTGAGTCCCAGAACAGAGACAACTATTCTATATCTAGTTAACTCCTGTGACTAGCGAGAAATTTTAGCTTGTAGAGATGACTTGACTTGTGTTCTATTTTTAAAAGTCGATTAGAGTTCTCAAGCTACATTTAAGGTAAAACACAGAACCACCAAAAATGTGGAACAGCTCACACAAACATTTTGCAAACAGGGAGCTATTAAGATAGAGTTCTCACAGATCTAATACTGTTGGAGATGGGCACATTAATAAAGCTTTACAAAAAATAAAGCATTACCAATTTAGTTTATATGACTTGATACCATACACCTTCATGAAAATATAATATCCATAGCATCACGCAAAACTGCATATTAATACTCTGAACTTATTATTGCATCCCATTAGCAGTACTAAGAGGTAAGCCAGACAGAGATCTTTGTACTCATTTTCCATAACAAAGCTGAGGCTTGAAGAGGTCAAGGCTCCTAAGCCATGCTGAGAGACAGTAGGATTATTATTATTATCTGTTATATGTCCAGGATCCCAGCTTCTTGCCTCTGCAGTCTACAGACAAAGCAACTTTAAAAAAGGATAAATCATTGAAGTATAGTTGATTTACCATGTAGCATCAATCTGCTGCACAGCAAAGTCACTCAGTTATTCGCTCATAGATGTCTTTTTCTTTCCATTATGGTTTCACAGGTGGTACAGTGGTAAAGAATCCGCCTGCCAGTGCAGGAGACACAAGAGGTGTGGTTTTGATCCTTGAGTCGGGAAGATCTCCTGGAGGAGGAAATGGCAGCACACTCCAGTATTCTTGCCTGGAAAGTTCCATGGACAGAGGAGCCAGGTGGACTACAGCATATGGGGTTACAAAGAGTCGGACATGACTGAGCACAGCACTGCAGCAGCAATTTCCATTTTGGTTTATCACAGGGTCTTAAATATATTTCCCTGTGCTATACAGTAGGACCTTGCTGTTTACCACTATACTTCAATATAAATAATGAAATAAAAATATCAATATTTAAAAAATAAAAAAAATTAAAGGATAAATCAATCATAGGCATTGCCATGAAATGCCCTGAGTACAGGCGTTATTTAATTTCTTCATGATATTCGACTGTCTTCACACAGAAATCTCACAAGGAAAAAAAAAACAAACTCTTATCTGTGTCATCCCACTGTTTTTTGTTTTTTTTAACTAAGTGCTATAAGATGGATGTTTAGATAGTTCTTTGATTTGTTGGTCGAAGTTTGACTGAAATCATCACTAATTCTTCTGCACAAATGGGTTCTGCCAGCTGCACTCAAAACATGCTTCGTTGTCCTAATAAAGCAAAAGAAAGTAACTCTTGGCAAGTGACGGGTGCCTTAGTTATTTTATTGCTACAGTTTTTGAGATTTCAATGATGCTGCTTAATGAGATGTCTTGAGTAATGAGGGTCCACACTGAACCCTGAATGCATTTTTCACAACTTCAGGAAAGCAGAAATTACTGATTACTCTGCTTTGGCCAGATTTGGCCTTTCTACTAAAATAAGGGTTACCAGGTGTCCTACTTCTTTAGGGAATGTGCTACTTTTGAACAAATCACCCTGCATATCTGACCCAAAGTAGGGCAGTAAAAATGACTCTTTTTCTATGACATCCAGATTCTCTTCCTCCCTCAGCTTTGACTCACTGAGTTTCCACACCTTTCAGGGGCTAAGTTTAAAACTTTTCCCAGGATAAAGAAACCTAGCATCAGTGGGTCCCTTATCCTCTATGCCTCCTACAAGGGGACGTGACCACAGAAAGTTTTCCACCAAGCAGGCTAGCCAAGCTCTCTAGGTTGTAGCTCCCTGTAAAGCAATCTCTGCAGAGAATCCAGAGTTGGCTGTGCTCGACAGTAATACCAGCTCTGCCTGAAATATCTAACTATGTGATGAATGCTCAAAGGTAACCTCTTCAAGGGAGCCTTCCCAATCCATCACATCCTCCACCCACGACCCACACACCTAGTTGGAACTCTCCTTTCCATTTCTCTGGCCTTCCATTAACCTCTTATACTTCTCTTAAAGTGATTTTAACAGGTGGCCTAGTATCTTAGAGGCTCCAGTGGGGCATATGGCATGGCTGCTTCCCATTTCTCCATGAATCTGTGAATCCTCAACCCATATTCCTAGAATAGACTTCTCTCTCTTCAGTTTAGCAGGTTTCAATGCATTTTACAATATTCAGGTCAAATGTGCTCTGCTGTGCCCCATTCTTCCTGTCTCCATACAGTTAATCTAACCTGCCTTTCCAACCTCATATATTCAGACATTCCTCTATGTAATACTACATTGTAATTATTTATCTATATATCTGTCTTCTTCACTAGACTGAATTCATCAAAATAAGCTAACCCCAATGAGCTTTCACAGAGGTTAGCACATCATAGGTATTCAACAAGACTTGACAGAGAAGCTGTCCTAAACCAATCTCTACATAATGATGAACTTAGGATGAACTCTACAATAAACCTACTGCTCTCCATGCACACGAAATTCTTGCCCCTAGCCAATTACTCTCAGGTAAACTTGGACAGTGGAAGTGCAGTCACCAAGGGCTGGTTTGTTTATTCCCAAACCTGTTTAGGGAATTCCAATAACAAAAGTGGCTAATCTGATTAAATATTAACTAATGAAATGTGGCTGTTAAAGAGTTTCTCCTATGAAAAGCAAATAGAATGTTTCACAAATATTCAACTAAGACACTGTTGTATTTAATTGTCCAATTTGACACGGGCAAGACAATTGAAAAAGACTGCAAGAAAATTTGGATGGACTCTGCAATTAGACTGCCTTGTAACTATTAACTGAAACTGAAAATTAAGCAAGTAAGAAGACACAGAAATACAAGCAGTGGATTTTTACTTAAAGTAAAACTTTACTAATTCTGTTAAAATATTAGTGAAAGTACATTTGTATGTTTTAGTTGAAATAAAAATAAAAAGTCCATTTATATGTTTTGTATATTTTAAGTTTATATATATTTCCTGCTTTACATTACATCATGATTAACAACCCAGGCAGAGAATTAGAGGGATTCTATCATAATTATTTTATGTCCTTAATTGATTCATTCACTTATTCATTTGAATATCTGATGAATACTATACTTTATTGTGTTTTGTATTATCTAATGCACAATTTATCTCTTGTACAGCTAGAAACTTATTGACTTATCTGTGTGGGATACAGTACTTGGCAATTTAGAGGTTTTCAATGATTGCATAATCACTTAGTGGATACCTGCTATTCCTTATTTTGACTATTTTTTCCTCTTTTGAGGAAAAAAATAGGGTTGATATGTTGCATAGGATTAAAACTAGGAAGAAACAAGATTTTTATGTACTGGCTGGTATTCAAAATTAAATCTTTTTTTAATCCACATTTTTACAAAGCTAATTGAAACCAGATATCTAACATAGCCAATCCACGTAGGAGAGGTTGACTCTTTGGTTCTGTCTGACATTCTCGACTATCTGCATAAAGGGACAACATAGAATGCAGAACTATATTTTCTTAACACAACTGGCTAGGCTGATTATGCTGAACTCAGTTGTACCAGCAGATGATTAGCTTAGGGTACGTAAGAATTAGTTGAGATTTATGGACCCATTAACTAGGGGAGTCTCTCCCACTAATTAATCAATTCAGGCACATTGATGTATGCATACAGATAAAAGCCCAGTCCTGAGAAGCATCTCAAACTGACATCTTCAAATTGTGACTGAAAACTACATGATCTCTTTTTCAAAGAAAACTACCATGAGAAATGTTCCATTTTATGCCAGATAAGGAAATGTTTATGTTACTGATGAGTAGAGCCACTTGGAAATCATCATAACGTGTTTAGGGATTGCTATCCTGGACACTGATTAGACCACTACATTTGAGAGTGTAATTAAATTCATAGGTAATTCAACTTGAATTGCTAAAAAATACAAAAGTCATTTGGAGATGTTTCATGGATCATACTGATATATACATGTATCCCCAGTAAATATACATTTGTTAATGCGTTATGATTGCATACGTCATAGATGATGTTTGTCTCACTAGTATCTTAACTCTCATTCTACAATACTATAAAAAATAATGGGTAATAAGGAGAAAATAATGAAAAATGCCTCTTTCCATAATAACCTCAAGTTTCTAGACCACAAGAGGGGCCTATTTAAAACTTGCACTGATGAGAGTGGGCAAGCAAAGCATCCTATACATCTAAGCAACACTCTATAGTATCGGTACTTTATATAACCTTGCCAAATGCTTTTTGTTAAACCTACTGTTTCTGACAATTTTTGTTGAACATTTTCCACTTTTAAATTTCTTATTTTATGTAGAAGCTAGAGTCAAGTCAAATGAAAACTCAAAGGAAACATACATACATATATATATTACAGTAGATACTTTGCTAAATACATGTGTATGTGATATATATGCATGTATGTGTATGTGTGTAAATAATGATTTTAGTGATGGCCAGAAGATTTATCTAAAATATTCTTATTTCATATGTGATCCTTTTGATAGGCTTATTCAATAGAGACCACAATGACAATTTGTGGAGATCAATAATTGGCTAGTGTAGAGAGGATTTTTTCCCCTTTGTGTCTTGTGGTTTAGTTGGTAAGTCATGTCCAACTCTTTGCAACCCCATGAACCGTAGCCCATCAGGCTCCTCTGTCCAAGGAATTTTCCAGGCAAAAATACTGGAGTGGGTTGCCATTTACTTCTCCAGGAGATCTTCCTGACCCAGGAACCTAACCCAAGTCTCCTGCATTGCAGGTGGATTCTCTTGCAACTGAGCCATTATATCCTCAACAAGCACTTAAAAGTACATATAAAAATTTATGCTCCAAGATTTTCATTACAGCATTATGTATAAGTGCAACAAATTGGAACCAACTGATAAGTTTATGGTTCATTCATATGTTGGAATATTGCCATTAAATGCATATTGGAATATGTTGGAATATTGCCATTAAAATAAAAATGTTTTAAAATAATAATGATACTATGACATGCCTATAATATGAAATAAAATGAATAAAATTAGCTTAAAAACTGTATATATGAATATATACACTGAATATGCATATATACACACACATATCATGATCAATTATATTTAACATACACACAGAAAATTATTGGAAAATATACACAAAAAGTGATTATCTTTAAAGACTGAGATTATGACTGATTTAAAAGTACCACTAATTTCTAATTTTAAATAAAATAAAGACAAACAGAACCTGAAAACTCCAAATAATATTTTATTTTTACAGTAGTGCAATGTATAATCAATAGAAAATAAATTTTAGAATCAGAAAATCCTGGATTCAATCCATTCAGTCTCTTACTAGATATGTGATCTTTGCAAGCCAGTTAACCTCTTTGAGTCTCTCTATATAAAAAGTCCAGCTGAATAAATATTATTTGCTTTATTACTCCAGCCCTTTAGGCAAGGCTTCATTCCTTCTCTGAATGTCTTTCAATTTATAGATACATACACACAATCTAGTGTTCTCCCATTTAACAATATGTCATGAACATTATCCCCCATCATTCAAAATTCCTCAAAATCCTGCTTTTTCACAGCAAATAATATTCCATGATATGGATATATAATTTACTGTTGAGCAATAGAATGAAAGAAATATCTTACTAGAGTATCTGGATTACACAACCTAATTACTATAGTAAAGTTAAAGTATTAGTAGAAAGTAGAATATTTTCAGATGCTACTTAAGTGACAAACTTGGCTATCTTTTCCTATCCTCTTCACTGGCATTCTTTAAAGGAAAGACTCTATTCAGCTTCCAACTATCTCTTGGTTTAGAATCATATAATTATTCAACACTTTTTTTTTT
This sequence comes from Antilocapra americana, assembly GCA_007570785.1. Lineage (NCBI taxonomy): Eukaryota > Metazoa > Chordata > Mammalia > Artiodactyla > Antilocapridae > Antilocapra > Antilocapra americana. The sequence goes on from ML664199.1 coordinate 3,708,412, forward strand.
AAGTTTTCAGTTGTGAACAAGGTGTTATCTTAAATGGGGCTGATTCACCTCAGCCCCAAAACTGATTGCAGTTTCTCACATACTTTCTGCTAATTATTCTAAATGGTTATAAGAGCATAATTATGATCTCAGTGGTTCTCCAAGTGTAGTCTCTGAACCAGTAATCTCAGTTACCTGAAAATTTGCTAGAATGCCAAATCTTGGGCACCATTCCAGATTTACTAAACCACAAATTCTGGGGGTTAGACTCAGCAATTTGTGTTGGACTAAGCCTCCAGGTGATCTTGATACTCAATCAATCATGATCCTATACCTAGACCATGATGTGGAAATAAGCCATTGTACATAAGCATAAACCCACCTAGGCATCCACAAATTCTTTTAACAATCTGATGCATACCACCTATTTTCGCAACATTTAAATATCACTTATCTCCATCTATCTTAATCTGAACACTTTGGTGTGATCCCTTCAAATGAGCTTCATAAGATCTCCAGTCAATTGGTGGGAGTTTTATCTTACCCTAGCATTTCTATTCTCAGGCAGGACAATCTGAAGGGGCAAAGAGTAAATATGGAAACTACTGAATGGCTCTCTGTGGATTTATCTTGAGGCAGCTCTAGAATGCTGTGGAGCTGGTTCTGGACAAATCACTGACAAGATAGACCTTTTTATGGAAGCTGTTTTTATTTCTTTTCAATTTTTTTCCAACTTGAAAACTGTGACTCTCAGAAGTGCTCCTCTTCTAATCCTTCCTGCCAAGTGTTCTATTCTCCTCTGAAAAAATATATACATGTATTATATTTTAAAATATAACCCATATATATCATATTTAAATAACTCCATCTTAGGGGAGAGGCTGCTTTGAGAAAAAGTAGTTTATTATTCAGAATAGGAAGGAGATGCTGGTATGACGTTAAGGGATTTGAATAAATTTGAAGATGCATCCTTTTGGAAAAACAGAGTATAGAACTAGAAATATCTTCTGGAAGTTCTGTTCTCCAATTTTAAGAAAATCCACTTGTCCTGGCTAATGGTCAACCAGAAGTTCCCAGCCTAATTTCTCACTCCCTGCTCAGTGTGGGGCAGCCATAGAGCCACAAGAAATTTGACACCAACCATAAAAGCTTCTCCTGTAAATCCCCCAAGATCTATGACAGCATTAGGTCTTCTATGCTCTTTCTTTAGGTCTTTACTTCAAAGTCTTCTGGGATTAGAAGAGCCCTTAGTAATCATCCAGTCTCCATACTGTAGAACTCTTAGTCCCAGGACCTAGAATTACTGAATCTTCTAGAAAATGGCATTGAAACCAAGTATCTTCACTTGTCAGCTAGATAGAGAGCCAAGAATCTACTTTTTTCAGGCAGAGCCCCAGCCTCATGTCACTTGCCTCTATCACTACCAATATCACTCTATTGTCCATATGTCCTTTCCCACTGGGGTGTTTTCACACAGAGCTAACCTAACATATCCAAGATCGAGTTCAACATTATGTCTTCTTCAATCCTCAAGTGGAGACAGAAAACTACTGTCTGCCCTGCCTTAAAAAAATACAGCTGGTAAAGAATCTGCCTGCAATGCGAGAGACCTGGATTAGATCCCTGGGTTGGGAAGATCCCCTGGAGAAGAGAAAAGCTACCCACTCCGGTATTCTGGCCTGGAGAATTCCATGGATTGTATAGTTCATGGGGTCACAAAGAGTCCGACACGACAGAGTGAATTTCACTTTCTTTTCATGTACCTAAAGATCTTTTATCGTAGAATTTTATATAAGAGGAAATCTAAAGAGGTCATTTTATCTCTCCTTGCAACTTGACATAACTAAACAGAGAACAAAACAGCTAGAAACCTCCTCCAAGAAAGGCAAAGAATGGTCTCATTAAATTTAGGACACATAAGTGTTTAGGCTCATAAACTGACAAAAGTGGGCAAAATATAATCACAGTATGCATCACAGTATGCATTGAAGTAACACTATGTGTTATATAATGGGTGTGTGTGTGTGTGTGTGTGTGCGCGCGCGTGTGCGCTCAGTCATGTCAGACTCTTTACAGTCCCACGGACTGTAGCCCATTAGGCTCCTCTGGGACCATAAATTTTCCAGGCAAGAATACTGGAGTGGGCTGCCATTTCCTATTCTAGGGGATCTTCCCAACCCAGGGATCAAACCTATGGTCCTGTGCCTCCTTCACTGCAGGTGGATTCTTTACCACTTCACCAACTGTGAAGCCCTATATCATGGATATCTTGATAAAAAATCTGGCATCAATTGTTGCACGTGAGTGCTTATTGCTGGAGAGTTACCAGATTTGCGTGGTGCTTTTGAAAACACATTTTAAAAACTTTCCAGGACTTTGTCTACCCCCATCTAGCCTCCTGTATTGTTCTTCAATGTGTCCTCTTGTCTGTTGGCAATGAAATGCTGATGATCAAATTATTAGAGGGGAAGATAAGAGAATGAACAGGAGGACAGGGAAATACTATGGTTTGTGATTAACAGATAAAAGGATGACTTCTGGCATTAATGTTTACGAATATTGGGGAAGACAATATTCTGGGGTCACTTATTTTTTTACCCTACATGGAATTAGATACTTACTGTTTGTGCCTGTGAGAACCCTAATGACTATCATGTACTAGAAAACACATATATATTTGGTGGCAGAAGTCAGTAGATAAAACAAGGGTAGGAAAAAAACATTGTCAGATCAGTGCCAGTACTGACTGAATTTTACTGGTCTTTTATCTTTATCCCAGATATATAAACTCAGATTTTTTTAAATTATAAAATGTAAAAGATTAGACAGTTTACAACTCTTTTATAAAATTATAAAATGTCAAGAACAAACTCACAACATCCAAAACACAAAAGCTAGCATCACCTCTAGTTTTTCTGAAAATTCCAAAAATATAATAATTAGAACTGATTTCTCATGTCACAGCTCTGTATTATCTAGTTAAGGAAAAAAAAACCTCGACAACCATCCAAATGTGTTCTATTGTGCTTTGGGGCCATTTAGCAAAGGATATACACTAAGAAACCTATCAATCTTTGCTTGTGGTCACTTTATCTGGCATTATAATATAAAAAACTCTCACAAAGTTTATAAGAACACATTTACAGGATCAAGGGAAGGATTTATGCTCCAAGTGTTTCTCTCTCCTAACTAAATAGTTTTTCAGTACATAAAAATAAGTTCCACTTCCATTTGCTGTAAAGTATTATTATATTCTTTTTTTTTTGTCTCCATTGTGAAGCCTTAATTCTGAAAATATACATATATATGTGTGTGTGTGGATATACACATAAGCTTCCCAGGTGGCTCAGTGGTAGAGAATCTGCCTGCCAATGCAAAAAATGCAGCTTCGATCCCAGGGTTGGGGGGATTCCCTGGAGAAGGAAATGACAACCCACTCCAGTATTCTTGCCTGGGAAATCCCATAGTCAGAGAAGCCTGGTATGCTATAGTCCATAGCATTCTTTATAATTCACAAAAGAATTGGACACGACTTAGCACCTACACAACAACTATAATTATAACTATACACACACACACACACACTCTCTCTCTCTCTCTCCAATTTATGTAAGCTCTTTCTAATTCCATATCAAGCCATATGAAGACGCTCCCAGCAAACACAATAAGGGGTAACTGTGAAACATAAAGTGAAAAAAATCTGGACTATAATCCTTGTGTTCTTTGATTTGTCGGAATTCACCTTGTAACATTAATTAGATACCACAGTTGGAAGAATCAATGATTTTATATAAGAGGCTCTGTAACCCAAGTGGGCTAAATCACCCAATCAACCACAAAATTGAAAAGTTCAGCATTCATCCTTACATGTATTACCTCTGGCATGGCAGTGGGTTACTCAGCTATCACAAGCTCTGAGAATACAAGTGTGTCACCTTAGATGAGGTCAGGTATGTTCAGGGTGGTATGGCCATAGACGCAACTAGGCTACTTTAAACTAGTGTTCTAAACCAGTGGGCATTTGTCCTCTATGTGACATGCAGCAATGTCTAGCGAAAATTTTATTGGTAAAATTTGGGAAATGTTATTGGCATCTCCTGAGAAGGGCCCAGAAAGCTACTAAATATCCCAGGATGTACAAAGAATTATCTGGTCCAAAATGTCAATAGTGCTCAATTGAGAAACCCTGCCCTAAACATTAAAGACTAGATACAGCTTTAAAGTCATGCAAATCCCCACATTCTAAGGAGGAGGTGGGAATGTGGTGGGTAAGGACTGCTATCCTAGAGAGAGTAGCTTGTTCCAGTTGAGGTGTTTATGCCGATAAAGTGGATTTACCAGGGAAATGAAATTTCAACTATTATACTTAAAATACAGTGTTTGCTCTTCACATTTTTGTGATTTTCTGCAAAAGAGATAATTATAACAAGCAAATGACACATTTAATTTCATCAAGTTTCTATTACATTCTCTGATAAGATTATACAGAGTAACTCATGAATGTCTAAATACATATCTATCGATTTGTGAGGAAAAAAAAAAAGTTCTGTGAACCGATTTCTATTCTCTTCCTTTCCAGAGAACTGTGACTGCATTTTTCTTTTCTCTAACATGTATAGAGTACCTGTTGCCATAGCAATCACTGATTTAGCACAACATGTTTTTTCCTCCTTCTTTCAAAAAATTGGTTTCCATTTGTGCCAAGAAGGAACATATTAATCTACCCATTATGCTAGCTTAGGGAAGTTGAAAGCCATACAAACTGTCATTTACGCAAAAGTTCCCAGAAAGTCAACTGTTAGTATCTTTTTTGCCAAGAACTCTGCCCCAGTCTCAGAGAGGAAATGGGATCCTGAAATAAAAGATTCTGGAGCCAAAGAGGTAGGGTCTCTCATATTTTCCGCAAAATTTCCCAGCAAGGTGTGAAACCTCAAAGTCCCAGATAGTATGTCTGCTTAAGTGAAGTAACTCTCTCACTGGATATAGCTTTATAGCTTTTTTGAACTGATGTCCAGAAAACAGGGCCTAATTGGACAACACTTTTTAAGACAAAAGTTTGCTTTAATTTACTTATCTCTGAGGAAGGCCAAAACAATAACAACCAATTAAGACAAACAAAAAATCCTTGAAGTGACTAAGAAGAAAACCCCGAAGAAACCAAAACCAACTGTTCAATTCTTGATAAAATAAAAACTCCAGCTTGAGTCTCCTAACTGACGAAATTCTTTCTAGTATTAGGTAACTCAGATCTTAAATCTGATCTAGCCTTGCTATTCAGACCTCCAAATGCTTATGAACATACCTCTCCAGAACTGTGTCCAGGCCTGTCTTAGGACAATGGTTTGTGCTAACCTGAATTTTTTATAACTGACATTCCAAGCTGCAAAGACCACATTCTTCCCAATTTCTCAAATCAAATCCACTGGCTGTCCTGTCCTGTTCCATAAATCTCTCCAACCTCTAGTGGGAAATGCCACATACTTGGGTGACTTCAGGTTCCCTAAAATTTCTGACCTATTTACTGCTCTAAGAGAAGAAAGACAGTGGAGAAACAAAAGGGGAGCAGAAGGATATTTCCAGAAATATCTGCTTATTATCAGAGTGATGGAATCTTAGAATTAAGATATGGCAAACAAAAGATTAGAGATATGACATTAAGCTTGGCCCTTATCCAAAGCTTTACAGAACTGAATTGCAGCTACACAGGAGCCTCAACACACAAAATGCCTACTATAAAGGAGAAGAGGACCAGTCATTTTCACCAACAGCATCCATGAAGAATGAACACACACTGCCTTTGAAAATACCCTTAAATCTCTGTCCTTGAAACTGATTCTTAAAAATTTAAAGTCACCATATTTACTATTATTTTCCACTAAGGCGGGGGGCGGGGGGGGGGAAAAAAAAAACACCTGGCCATGCATTTCCTTTTAACATCATGGAAATGGGCAAGGGTTTAAACGGAAGAAAGATATTACTTCCTGAAACCTTGGACATTTTGCTAAGAAGGCTCTTAAAGGAATGCATCTGTTACAAAAACAAAAACATTTCAGAAAATGTTTTTAAAGCTATTCGTGTCTAAAGGAAAGTGTGAGGAATATGGAATTGGAAGCAAATATGCATCTGATTGGGCTTCCCTGGTAGCTTAGCTGGTAAAGAATCCATCCTCCTGCAATGCAGGAGACCCTGGTCAATTCCTGGGTCCAGAAGCTCCCCTGAGAAGGGATAGGCTACCCACTCCAGTATTGTTGGGCTTCCCTGGTGGCTCAGATGGTAAAGAATCTGCCTGCAATGCGGGAGACCTGGGTTTGATCCCTGGGTTGGGAAGATCCCCTGGCGAAGGGAATGGCAACCTACTCCAGTATTCTGGCCTAGAGAATTCCATGGACAGAGGAGCCTGGTGGACTATATAGCCCAAGGGGTTGCAAAGAGTTGAACAGGTCCAGGAGGTCACAAAGAGTCAGACATGACTGAGTGACTTTCACTTTTCACACATTTGATTGCACTAAAACCATTCTTCTGCTTAAAACCCTCAGTTCAACAACATAAAGTGTATGTTAATTAGGCAGCAATTTAAAAGGCATCACCTTTCCTCCAGATCTCAGTTGTTCACTCAGTCATGAATCTCGAAGGTTACATGAATTTATGGATAGTGTGTAAACCACTTAGGGTCAAGATTTCAATTTTGTTGCTAGTAGTAACACTATCATAATTTTATTCTCGTATCTAATATAAGCTTAATTAAGATCATGACAAAACCATGATAGAACTTTGAAAGCAATGTATTCCAAAACAGACCACATCAAAGTGTAACACACAATGCAATTACCTACACATCCTGGAAAACAGAGGTGACAGTGAAAAAGTATGATGAGAAATAGCTGACCAACTCATTAATATTTTCTAATGTTTCATTAAAAAGAGAAAAAAGTAATTGGTGTAAAAAGCTTTTATCTCTGTTAAGCAGTATTCTTTGAGCCTCCATCATCCCTAGAAACTAGGTAGAGCATAAGAAGAAAATTAAAGAAGCAAGCCAGAGAAACTGTAGGCAGCCTTGTTGATGACAACCAACCCAGTGGCAATGACTTGACTTTCTAGGTCAGTTCTCCAGCTACAGTAGAGAGACTTAACTTTCAGGATGGCATTGGAAAGGTGTACTTTCTCAGGCTGAACAAGTTTTGACAGGTTCTAAGCAGGAAGATCAGAGTTTGAATCTGTGATTTCTATGGCCCTGCAAAGGTAATGTTTTAATGTTGCTTCCTTTACTGAAACATAATGATGAGCATTTTTTAGAACTCCCATGTAGGGACCAGATCTGTGAATTTTTTTCAACAGAAGAAAATGGAACTGTTGTTTCATGGATTAAACAAAATAAGTATGACATGCTTAAAGCAATTCCTGGTACAGAGGAAGTATCTAATAATGTGTCTGATCTTTTCCCTTTGTCTCTTTCAGAGCTATACTGCCATGTTCAGTATTTGTGTCACAAGCAGGTTATAAACTAATGTGTCCATTTGATGGTCTAGTTTACGTCTATCAGGCCAGTTCTCTCAGTTGATACAAATGAGTATTATGGACAATAAAGTTCAGGATCAGTTACAACAATGATTAATTGCTTTGCCTTAGTCAAAGGTCACCTCAACCAAGCTTTCCATTGCTTTCAGTGACGACAAGGAAACAGAACCAGTTACAAATCTGTTCTCACTGGTGGAAAAATCAATGCAAGGAGTATCACCCATAGGTTGTAGGCATGAGCATTCCCTGCGCACATAAAAGTTTCCACATTGTCATGATTATTTATCTGGATATATTTGCAGAGACTGGCTATTCCAGATGGGCCTTCTCCGCACTGGGTGCTCATAAGAATCACTTACACAGCTTCATAAACATGTCAGTGCTCAGGCCTCACCCTGAGAAAAGTGAAGCAAAGCTTTCTGAAATGGAAAGGATTCTCACCAGGATGACCACCCTGTGAATCCATAGAAACAGAGATCAAGGGTCAAAGGAAAATATTCTCCTCCTCCCCTGGGAATCACCAGTATTTGCATAGATCTCTATGGCTGGCTACATGACCCAGAGCACTTTCTTAAAGTGGGACACAGTGTGCTCTGAATCCAGACCTGACACTGAATTTATCATGGTTGGGTAGCTGCTGCCTTATGGAGAATGGCCCGTGGGACACTGAACTTACACATTAAACAGCTGAGCCAACGGATGCTTCCACTGAAAGGGAAATAACAGAATGGGGAGACCCTCTGTTCATCTTCCATGGGTGCCAGCTTGGCAAAATGGCATTTTTTCCCCTGCAGTCATTGAAAGAAAATAATCTGGCAACTCCTTTAGCCTGTGAGCTCTTAAAATATGGAGGCATTTTTTTCTTTACCAGCTTATTTTCAATGCAAACCAGATTCCAAGCTCAAGAAAAGCACAAAGCATCTCCCCTTCTAGTCTTGATCTGCTTTTTCAACTCTTCTGATGGATCTGGGCTATAACTCACTAGCTTTCCAGAGAAGTCTATCAGTCTATCTGAACGATCTGAGAAGTCTGTCTCAGATATCTCAGAGGTCTATCTGAGCTATGTTGCTAAGAATGCATCCCTATTAGATTTTCTGCCCATTATACGTGTCATGTGACTGTCAGGCTCCCGGTGACTGGTGGTAGGTATATTGGTTCTACTATACGTTGTTAAATTGTAAATAACTTAGAAAATTACAATAGTAATACAAGTTCATGATAAAAATGATATAAATGAACAGAAAGAAGAAAATATCCATTATAATACAAAGATTAATGACTGTTAATCCACTTTCCGAACACTTTTCCTATGTACAAGTTCTTTCCTGTTTTTACAAACATGCAATCACAGTATATTCACCACTGTCAAATCTTCCTCTTTCATTCCATATATGACTATCTTTTTCTCAGTAATTATCCACATAGAATAGCATTTTTAATGGCTGCCCAGTCTATGTTCTTGCAATGTACATAACCATCTCCGAACTGATAAGTATAATATTTAGTTGTTTTCTATGTTCTGCTGTTGTAAACTAGACTATGATGATACTTGCAGCTCCTCAGCTTCTACTGCGCTCTCATGATTGATGATGACTCACCTTCCTAGGCCTAGGAAGAAGCCATGGATTCTGATGTTTACCAAGACTGCCACTGCAATTTATCAAGCAATAGGCCAACATGTATTACTGTTATATTCAAATGCTTTGAAAGAAAGAAGCATGGCTGTTTACTGAAATTTTATGACATATATAATCCTGTTTATATTATACATATCCATATATCCTATATTTTATATATATACACATGTATGTGTATATATATATTATACATATATATATATATATATATATATATATATATATATATATATCTCCTATATTAAATCCTATCTGTTCACTATTTGGTGGGAAGAGAAGAGAAAATGGGCTAGAAGAAAACCAGTCTCAGGTTCTTGACCTGTTACCCTTTAAAACTGACTAACTTTTCAAATTACTGCTTTGAATCACTTAAGCTATTTATTCTCTTTTACTTTTTATTTTTTTAATTGTAACATATATTTATGCAAGGTACAGGTCTGAGGTGAAGTGGGAATGTGTTCAAGTGAGTCTTGTTTCAGTTGTGGTGACACATGGTACAGGCCTGGAGCTTGAGGTCCTTTTTCACTGTGGAGTTGAAGTAGAACAGCACTAAAGCTCATCAGAAGTACAAATACATATATTTATAAATATACACACACATACATATATAGCACACATACATATATATACACATACACATACACATAGCTAAATATACTATATACAAAAATACTATATATTTTTGGCAGAAGATTTTAAAAACTGACTGTTAAAAATGAAATGAGGCATGTGGAGGTATGAAAGCCCCAAGAACAGAACATCTCTGAGATTCTTCTGTGGAGATCAGCTACTATTTAGAAAGTCCATTTCTATTTGCTAACAAATCCACTGCATATAAAAGAGGGAAAAAGACTTCCCTGGTGGTCCAGTGGTTAAGACTCCATGCTGCCAGTGCAGGCAGCACGGGCTTGATCCCTAGTCAGGGAACTCAGATCCCACATGCCATGTGGTATGGCCAAAAGATTTCTAAAAAAGGCAAGGCAGCTGAAGTGTCACCCTCACTGGGTGAGGTCGGAACTGCAGAAGGGTTGAAGGTCCTCTACCAGCTAGAGTTCCCAACACCGGAAGGCAAGTGGTAGTCAACAAGATGCCATGGGGAAACCAGTGGTGGGACTGGCTGACAGGACTCTTGTGAGGCCCTCCCTGCCGCCACGCCCTCACACCCACCATGCTGGGGTCAAGGCCACCAGGGAACAATGTAAGCAGCACGGGGTGGGCAGCTTGTGGTCACTGGGACCCTGCCCCTCTGGCACGATTTGTGCAGAACCCTTGCAGGGGAAGTAAGCTGAAGGAATTTCACTCAGGTCTGAAACAGTCCAGTCCCTAGAGGTCTAGATCCAGAAAGACTCCAATTTTTTGTTTGATTCTCACCAGAATGAAAAACCATTTAAATGCTCCCTGGGGGCCTTAAATTATTATGTTTCCAAAAATGCTATGCTGTGGGAAACACTAATATTAAATAAATAGCCCCTCTCTCTTTTACTAAGGACATTTGAAAGAAAAAAAAATCACCAATGAAGAAATGGGATGCTGTTTTAATCTGCTGAAAGTGACAAAATGAAAGTCATCATTTTTCTAAATTCCATAGCCAATTAACAACCTTCCTCACTAGTTACTACATTCAATCCCATTTAATAAATAGGTACCTTAAGTTGAAGGAGAACACAGTCAGAGACTGAAGGCAGAATCTAGAATTGAACAATGAGGGTGGGGATAATTGAGGGGACAGATTTATAGAGCTGAGAAAAAGAAATGCTAGCAGCCTGGGTTATCTGAGAATTCACCAAGGAAGCTAGAAGCCAGTCAAAATGTCCCTGGCAAGAGAGCAAATTCACTGAAAGAGCAAATCATACATTCACTGGATTCTTCTTTTCCAATCTTTTGTTTGTTCTTGCCTCTGAGCAAGAGTTATTTGTGAAAACTTTCATGGGTCAGATGGGGAGGAAGAAGGAGGAGAGGCAGGCAGGGAGGGAGGAAATGAGACGGGGGTCCTGCCGACAAACAGCGGGGGACTGAACTGTCTCCTCCAGGGTGAGAATGAAGTGGGAGGGCCTGGGCAGGCGATCTTTCGATCTGTGAGAGAGAGACATGCCAGTTCCCTCACAAGAAGAGGGCAAGGCAGGGTTCTTCTCAGAAAACTGGGAGAGCTTCCGACGGTGATGTCAGAAACAGAGCATCTGCCTTCTAAGGACTTTGCCAACTGGCAGAGAGGGCATGGTTCAGAGAGCCAATTCTCTCTGTAAGAAAGAAAGACAGGAAACAGGCAGGGAACATTCAACTCAGTTGGAAAAGCCACCTTTGAATGACACAGGAACAGGGAGACCAGGGACAGAACAGGGCATCATGGTCCCCTCTGCAAGGGAGACATCCATATTTCACATTTACATGGTGTTTTACACTTTACAAAACGCAGCCACCATCACACCCAGTGATCTGCAAGACAGGCACAATTATCGCTCTTTTCCAGATGAAGAAATTATCACCCAGAAATAAGTGATACACTTGACTGCAAGCTTTCTAATGTTCTTTCCACAACATCTAAGCAGCTTCCCCTGGGGAACGTCTGTGTGGAATGAGTAGAGTTAGAAGGACTTTGTAAATAGTCATGCATTCGTAAGGTGCTATTATTTCCTATTAGCTTTGTTAACTATGCCAGCTCATATCTAGAGACAGCTGTTCTTTCCATGGACAGAAGAAGACACTTCTGAGCTTAGGAGGAAAATAAGTTATCTTCCCATACCATGACATCAAAAGTCTAACTCATCCACTGGCCGCCCGGAGAGCCTCCTTTAACCTCTAAACCAGTGACCCCCCAAAAGCTAGATCTTGACCCATCATAGCTTTCAAGTCATCTTGACTTGTTATCTCCCCAAATTCTGCTTCCATGAATTGTCTGCCTTCTTTCTGAATGCCATAGATAAGTGATAATTCTGTAGCAATAGGGAATAAGTGGGGATACAGTATCAGATCTGAGTTTCTTAGGTAAATATAAACACAGTATTGATTTTGGTCTGTCCTGGAATATCTGTTTCAATAAAGAACTATTTCATTGGTTTGAGGGTGCTCACTTAACTTTATCCTTCCCCAGGCTACTCTGAGTTTGTTGCCACATCAGGCGCTGGTTGGGTTTCTGGGTTCAGGCAGCTTTTGCCACTGTGCAGTGACTGCAGGCAATAATGCATCACCCACAGGCTGCTAGACAAGGACAGCGATCCAAATCTCAAGTCTGATTCCATTTCCACCTCCTAGGGATGTGCTAGAAAACCCTAATAGAGGCTATCTTTGAATGCCTTTTATATGCTGTAATCTTTACATAGAGTACTTTTAATCTTCACAATTACAGGCAAGGTAGATCTTTTTTTTTTTTTTTTTGGAAAGATGAGACACTGAAACCCAGTAAAGTTAGATAATGTTACCAAAGTCACTAAATCAGCACACGAGGAAGCCATCTTTGCTGCATCTATCACTACAAAATTTTCAGCTTTCTCCACTCTGCCAAAAAACCATTGCTTCCTCATTCACTTTACAAACTTCAAAGATGATAAATGGTATCGTTCAAAGGTTGCCTTTAACACAAACTTGTGTTATTAGAGTTCTACACACATACCCACCTGCTAAGGAGCTTCTTTCCCTACATGGTGAATCTCCTGCTTGATCCTAAAGGCTCAATTCCACACATAGCTCTAGAGCCTGCAAGGAGAGTCCACATTCCACCAACCAAAGAACCACACTTTTGTAACAACAGATTCCTCATCACTCCAGAAAACAAAACCACAGCTTAAAACCACCCTACTCTAAACTACAAAGCTGATAACTAATAATTATACTTATCCCTAGTCTACATGTCTTAAAGAAATTTAGCCATAAAAATCCTTTTCTTAATTGTATTCAATATGTGTAGTTGAAATTAATAATAGCATTTCAGGTTAAGATTCCTTCAAATTGGATCATAATCACAAAATGTTATTAAGATGTTTAATTGGGGTATTTTCTGGCTTTAAATGAGCATTGCACACTGTGGTGTCAGCAACCTTCTGATCGCCTGTCTTTGAACTGTCTTGCCCTCCATTCCAATGGCCCTTCTGTTAGTCTAGTCTATTGAAGGCACAAACAACCTTCAGGAACTGCTTTGAATCCAAGATCTTAACCCTAAACTCTCCCTTTCAACCCCCACTTTCCTTCCTGGCCATTCTTTACCTTTATTACTGACTTGCAATCAGTTACCAAGTTTTATAGATTCTTAGCTCACAAAGTCTCTTAGGCATAGTCTTTTTCCATTCTGCCTTCCTTTGATGTCCAAGTCCATTTACTTTTTTAATTTTATTGAAGCATAGTTGATTTACAATGTTGTGTTAATTTCTTCTATACAGCAATGTGACTCAGTTACACATACATATGTCATATATATATATATATATACACACACATATATATATATATATATATATATTCTCTTTCAGATTCTTTCCTATTATGGTTCTTCACAAAATATTGAATCTAGTTCCCTGTGCTATACAATGTGACCTTGTTGGTTATCAGTCCTATATATAATAATTTGCCTAAACTCTGATGTGCAAGTTCTTATCTATTTCTATATATTGATATAATACTTTGTGTGTGTGGTTGTGAGACTGTTTAATTCACTAAAATGAAATTTTTCAATCTTTCTTTGTCAAGTTTATGAGTCTTCTTTAAGTACTAGTCAGTGCTCATTGAAAACCTATATGTAGTCAAGTACTAAAATATATTTATACAGATGGTCTCATATATAAATTTCTAAGTATACATTCTAGATTTTTATTAATTAAAACATAGGTGCTAAACAGAACCTCAAATTTCACCTTGACTTTCATCACAATCCAGATTAGTATTCATTTTTCTCTTAGTTATGGCCATCATCTTTCCAGTGCTAAAGAAAAAGATGTGCCTTAACCACATCACAGTGCAGAACCTCCATCCCATCTTTGCTATGACAGAAAAGTGGGGGGAAAATCTTGCAATTACTGTTCTGGAGTCATTGTTCAGCTAGTCACCTTGACTCTACCAGCATTACTTGTTCCTTAACTTTGTGCTTAAGTAAATTACCTCTCTCAGATTAAAGCCTTTGCCATTTGCTACTGACACAATTGCACCGTTTGATTTTTATTTGTGACTTACTGCTTCAGATCTGAGTCACAGTTAACAAAATTTGAAGCCATGAATTTCTCCTCTAATTGGGCATCTGTGCCTTTTATAAAGGACTCTCCAGTGTATAAGATATAGGCTCTATCCACTTGACTCATAAAGTACAACACATGAAATCATTTTGGAACTTAAAGTTAGATTTAAATTGGTATTTAGAGTTAATCCTCACTGAATAGGAAATATTAAAAACAAGGCAAGCTTGAAAAACTCCGAGCTATTTAGCATTATTCAGTATAGCATGCTAATTCCCTTTATTCAAAAGCAAACATTTTGCAAAGCAAAAAATTCTATTAAACTCTAGCATTAAGAAGAAAGTGGACTCTTAATTACTCTAGGAGGAAATGCATTTGCTCCAGGCTTAGCAGGTTAGCAGTGTAAACAGCTGAGGAAGGCTTATCAACGGCTGCCCTTCTGAAGAGCCTCAGCGCCCTGCACTGACCTCCTTCCCAAGCCACAGAAGCCAAAGCCTGTGTCCATTACCTGCAGTTTTCCATACTAAGAAGGACATCATTGTCCCCCAAAGGAGTGCTTGGGGTTTTGTCCTCACTTTCCCTACAGGAGGAAATTCAGTAGAACCTTTTATTGGTCTGAACAGTCAAAGCATTGACTATCTGACTTCAAGGTTTTCTAGACAATCTTCAGCAATCTGGAAAACCTTTTGGTTATAACTTCCTGCCATTCCTCTGTTCATACAATTAGCTTGCAATTCAACATTAGCTTCAGACTAGTAGGAGAACATTTACTGTGCAAGATTCAGAAAGTACAGATCCTATTCATAGAAAGCACTCTGGCATCCAAAACAAATGTGTAATTAATAATGAATAATAATAGCATTGTCTCTGAAGGCAAGAGCATGAAAATACATCGAGGAAGTAAAAATAAACTCCCCCCCAAAATACTACTGACAGGGCCATATGTGCGCTAAAGGAAATAAGTAGAAAGTGTTTGTTGCTTTTGACTATTACGTGTCACCATTTATTTTTAAAATGTAACTTTTCATAAATTTAAGACAATTATGGATTTATAGATCCACTGATATCTAATAGAGCATAACCAGAGACAGATAAAGTAAACCCATGGATTTTCACATATTTCTCTAAAGCCTTCTCACCTGTCAATCATTAGTAGAAAAAATGCTTCTCTTTATACATATCTGACAAAAATCTTTTTTCTCTGCTTTTGGTTCTTAGGTGTATATGCCTATGTTCACCAAACCCTGCACTATTATTAGTCCTTTGCAAGCACCAAGATTACTTCTGTACTCCATCTATAATATATTGATTTTGCTAATGTCTTCAGGAATACATTTTTTTTTGCAACAGATACAATGATCTGAAAAGGCCAAAAAATATGCAATTTTACCCAACAGCTATCAAATCTGTAAAGTTCAATATCCCAGGAGTTTGTGTGTGTTGAGGAAACAAATCCAAGAAAGCTGTAACTAAACCAATGAATCATCATTTCTTCACTGGTCATCAATGACCTAGATTCATTAAAAGATAGAACACGGACTCTAAGGATCATTGGTCTGACTTAGGGCAAATTTGCATTTTCATGATCAGAAAGGAGAATTAAAGCATTTCAGCAGTTCAAGCTGGCAAGGGTACATTGCTTTCTAGATTGAAATGCGTAATTAACCAGAAAGCTAGTTGTTGAACAGCTAAACAGATTGTCCAAAAATGACCTCACTGCTGTTCAAATGAATGCTGAAACGTGGAGCGCCATGGTGACTTTTTGTTTTATAGACGAGCTACATCCAAGCATTTGACAAAGAGTGATATTTTCCTTTATTTTTTCAAAGCCCATGAAAGCTTAGGGGTAACAGCAATTATCTCTGCTTGTCAAATACTTGTATCCAGAAGTGGATTTATAATCCCTTGAAAATTCTGTAATTTACTGAACCAATGACCAAGCCCATGCTACTCCCCGACTCCAATCTGACTGAATGTAGCTCATTTCAATAAAGAATTAGAGAGGGAAACTGCTAGGAAAAGTATGCCTCCCAATTTCCATCAGAAATACTCTTATTTCTTAAATAAGCAAATACCAATTATTGGATAGAAGAGCCACATTTCACAGCAGAAAGTCATCCCATTTTTGTTGCTAAGTGAAGATGTCAAGGCAGAATCAGTGGCTGAGAGTTAGGAGGGCTGCATACCTACATTTGCTAAAGCAATTACTGCAAGAAAAAAATAAATATGGGAAACATTGTGGATTAAAGCCAAGGAATGTCTTAAATATAGATTGCTTAGAAAAGCACATAGATGTTTCCATATCTTGTAAATGAGAGTTTTCAAGAGGTTGTCTTTAAAATAAAATGGATGGGGATACTTGGCCCCTTTTCTAGCACATCCTACAAATGAGAATTCTTAGGAGACATACCCCAATTCATCTTCCAATTTCCAACAAACACAAGATATTTCACCATTTTTACATTTGCACTGCAGTGCTTGCATGATGGTTTCTGGTTAGTCTGGCCATGTTTCATTTTCAGAAATGTTAGAATGGGAAGGATGAAATAATTCAACCCTTAATCTTCAACAATTTTAACAAACTACAGTGTTTATGCTGTGATAACAGGTGTTTTATTTTGTCCATGTCCATTCTATTTTTTTTTCTGCTCTGGTCAACTCATGTAACGCATTAGCTGTAAATTATCTTGATTGCACAAAGAAGCTTTGACCTGAAATCTAATTTAAATTGCTAAAAATTCACCTTGTTCCTTGAAAATGATTATGTGAGTCTGAAAAATCTGTTGGCTGAGTCCTCAGTGACTATCACAGTATTGATAAGATCATTTCATGTAGTATGTCATACATCACCATATGCTACACGTTTATCATCCTCTTTCTATAGCAGAGCTTCTTATGTTTTCCTCTCATGGGAAAATGCAACTAATATTGGAGTCATTTGTTATCAGTCATCTCTACACAATTTTTAGGCACTTATATAGATATAGATACACACAGAGCTCATTTCTTCAAACATTTTATACAAATAAGCAAAAGAGTATGTTAAATATGATCTCTGAGAACATTTAGAGCATCATCCCTTTGATACACAAAGTGAAAAAAACAGGAGATGTCCCTGCTCTTGGAGCTTTGTGCATTCTTGGACTTTCCAATTCTTCGTGAATGCATAGTTATTTTGGCAAGATGCCAGAATGTTGCACAGCAATTTTTTAATATAACATTCAATATATCAATGCCAAATAGAGAATTTTAGAAATTCTAATTGTGTTGTTGGGCTATCGAAGTCTACAGCATTTCACTACCAGACAGGTGGGGTGGAAAAGGATGGCAACATGTGAGCTGTGATGAGGGCTGAGAGTGGAGGGGGTGGGAAGAGGCTGGATGTGCAACCCGCATGGTTGGAGCCGTGGGAAAGCTGAGGGACTCCCCTGCCCAGGGCGGCCACGAGCGCAGTGCTAAAGGCAAAGAAACAAAGCCAGTTCTGCATATCCATCAAACCTATAATCCAACCTTTCTCAGCTCACCCTCTGTTAATTCCAGGCCAAAGCATCTTGTGGGTCACTCCTCTGATGCTCAGAGACATCCACAGAAGGACCCAACATCCCACAGTCACCGAGCGGGGCTTAAACTTAGCTAAGTTACCATATGCTAAGTATTCCCCATATGGGTGTCACATGACAACTACAAAGACAGAACAGGAACAAAGCAATTCCTCTCTGGGCTGTGATCTCCTCTCTGTCCCCACGGTTTTCTTACATCCTGATGGCAATGCCAACTGTTGCCTGAGGATTGGGCTCAGTGGGTTCCCCACCCAGTTCTGCTCCTCTGACCTGCCCGAGCTCAGTAAGTCACTCATGAGATCGCTCTTGGACTGTTTCCTTATCTGTGAAAGGAGATGTTTAACTGGATGCTACCTAGGCTTCCTTCACTGCTAAATGTCAACGGTTTCTTTGTGAAGAGTTTTTTCTCCCTGCCTTTGGCCTGTGTCCATTTCTCCATTTCCATTTCCAAGTTTTTAATCCTTCACCTCAGTGGAGCTCCCCCTCACACCCTCCTGGGTCCTCTGCCCCAGAAATATCATCAGTCTGATCTTATCACATAGCCCTCAGTGACTCTGCGTGCATAAGCTGTCAGCCTCTGTCAACAAGACCTTTTCACTATGATTTATCCTATGTTCCCAACTTTGTGACCACAGCACTGCATTAGGTAAATATCTTATGAATAACTGACTCTGCCAATCTTCTTGGAGAGTCCCCTTAGGTAAAGAGAATGGTCAGAGGGAGTTGCTCTTTGTTTTTTCTGGCTACTACCTTCACAGAGAGCCAGTCTGGTGTTCAGTCTCTTTGGAGCTGACTTTTCTGAGCTGTGGGTCTCCACTAGCATCTGTAACTACTGGCCTACTTGCATTTATTTACTCCCAAGTACAAGCAGATAGGAGCTTTCCTGGTGGCTCAGGTGGTGAAGAACCTGTCTGCAATGCAAGGGGAGACATGAGTTCGATCCCTGGATTAGGAAGATCCCCTAGAGAAGGGAATGGCCACCCACTCCAGTATTCTTGCCCAGAAAATTCCATGGACAGAGGAGCCTGGCAGGCTACAGTCCATGGGATCGCAATGTGTCGGACATGGCTGAGCAACTAACATAGGCAGACAGACAAGCAGATAACTGTGTTGGGCACCAACAACTATATTCCGTCAGTAACAAAGTCACAGATATGTTCTCTCCATAACAGTCTAATCATTCTCTATCATATCAGGGCTAGACTGGGAGTTTGGCCATGGAAAGGGACATATTTTCTTTGTCTCTCTCAACTTCCTTATCTCTTGTCTCGCCACCATCAAGCTCCTGACAGAGCTGGAGGCATCAAATATCTGTTAGTATATTTTGACTGAAAATTTGGGGCTGAACCAAACCATGTCCAGTCTAACTTTGGGGTTGAACCAGATCATGTCCAGTCTACACTTACCCATCAAGTGTTCATTCTACATTGTTTCTGTGAGATAGGCAAGCATTTAGATACCCTTTTCCACCTTAATTTATCTGTATTTCCTTTCAGACCATGAATATCTTCATTGCTGTGGCACACCTCTGCAGAGCCACACAAACAAAGCCCCATTTGGAAATACAAAATGGAAAGATTGTCTCTTGTTTTATTTTCTATAAGGCCCTCCTGAAAGCACATGAAGTCTGGGGATTGTGAATTCTCCCGTCATGCAAAGGACAAAATAAAATATAATTCAACTGCTTGAATTTGGGCTGAAAGGGACAGCACTGAGCACTGGGAAATAGGGAGTGAGAAGTAGATGGTCCAACTGGGAACAGAAGGAGCAGAGACAGAGCTGATAATTAACAAACCACTACACACTGAAGCATGCCTTCCACAAGAGTGGAAAGACAACAACAAAGGCCCATATTTTGGAGTGACTTTAAAATTCATGAGTTTGATCAGGGTTGAGCAATATAAATTATCTGTCCCCTTGGGCTTGACCAATTCAGCTATGCTGAAAGATACAGCATTGGAGTAAATTTTAAATTCAGTATTGAGTTACAGGTCAGTAATATAAGAAATAATTCATAACCTTAAGAAGCCTTAAAAAAAGTAATTTTCCTTGGTCACTTAACTGCAATTACAGGAATGAAAATATGTTATAATTACATAACATGGTATAAAGTCAGAGTAAGTGATTATACTTAAATATAACTTTTGATACAATTGAAAAATATCAACTCAAGAAAGGCATGCAAAATTCTTCCTATTTTTGAGACTATGAGCCAAGAATGCAAGGTACTTTCTTTAGAGAACAAATCCTCCTGAAATAGCTACAGTGGTTTAGCTTCTGGTCCTCATTTAAAATGACCTATTGGTTAAATGAAATACCACCTAAACATGCTCACTCATATTTAACAGGGGTATATTTTAATATTTTTCTATTGGAAAATAATTCTGCAGATTCAGGCATCAGAAATATACTTGGAAACAATAGACAAATCACTTTCTGACCTGCTTTAGAGCCAAAAGATAATGGAGTCTTAGGCTCTCTGTCAAGAACTCCTGCTTGAAAATTGTCCAAAGCAAGCAGCTGGCCAGAAATTAATTAGAACTCCCCTCTGAAGAGTTTTAAATTCATAAACCTTCAAAAACACATACACGCACAAAATGTCATATCAGAGCTTCAGTTTCTCAAGAGTGGATATATGAGCATCCATTTACAATTTGTGAATTCTTACAGGATAACCTCCAACCATCATCTGGCTTGCTGAATACAAAAGAGGTTGAAGTGGTGGCAAATGATGAAACTAGAGAGTGGAAATAAAAGAATAAATACCCAGGTTTTTGGAAGTAATTATAACAGAATCATCTTGCTCAGAACACAGTGGAAATTATGCATCCTGGTGCCATATTGTCCAAAGGTCAGCATTATCAAACTAAAGGGCAGGAGTGGTAGTGAGAATGGAGTCATATGCATCAGTTCAGTTCAGTGCTTGAACTCAGTCTTGTCCAGTGCTTTGCAACCCAAGGACTTCAGCACACCAGGCTTCCCTGAAAATCACAAACTCCTAGAGCCTACTCAAACTCATGTCCATCACTTTGGTGATGCCATCCAACGATCTCATCCTCTGTCGACCCCTTATCCTCTTGACTTCAATCTTTCCCAGCATCAGGGTCTTTTCAAATGAGTCAGCTCTTCACATCAGGTGGTCACAGTATTGAAGCTTTAGCATCAGACTATCCAATGAATATTCAGGACTGATTTCCTTTAGGATTGACAGGTTAGATCTCCTTGCAGTCCAAGGGATTCTCAAGAGTCTTCTCCAACACCACAGTTCAAAAGCAACAATTTTTTTGGCACTCAGCATTCTTTATAGTCCAACTCTCACATCCATAGATGACTACTGGAAAAACCATAGCTTTGACTAGATGGGACTTTGTTGGCAAAGTAATGTCTCTGCTTTTTAATATGCTGTCAAGGTTGGGCATAACTTTTCTTCCAAGGAGCAAGCATCTTTTAACTGCATGGCTGCAATCACAATCTGCAGTGATTTGGGAGCACCCCAAAATAAAGTCTATTTCCATTGCTTTCTCATCTATTTGCCATGAAATGATGGGACCAGATGCCATGATTTTAGTTTTCTGAATGTTCAGTTTTAAGCCAGTTTTTTCGCTCTCCTCTTTCACTTTCATCAGGAGGCTCTTTAGTTCTTCTTCACTTTCTGCCATAAGGGTGGTGCCATCTGCATATTTAAGATTATTGATATTTCTCCCAGCAATCTTGATTCCAGCTTGTGCTTCATCCAGCCCAGTATTTCTCATGAAGTACTCTGCATATATGTTAAATAAGCACAATGACAACATACAGCCTTGACATACTCCTTTCCTGGTTTGGAACCCGTCTGTTGTTCTACATCCAGTTCTAACCATTGCTTCCTGACCTGCAAACAGATTTCTCAGGAGGCAGGTCAGGTGGTCTGGTAGTCTCTTCTCTTTAAAAATTTTCCACAATTGGTTGTGATCCACATAGTCAAAGACTTTGGCATAGTCAACAAAGCAGATATTTTTCTGGAACTATCTTGCTTTTTCAATGATCCAGCGGATGTTGGTAATTTGATCTCTGGTTCCTCTGCTTTTTCTAAAATCAGCTTGAACATCTGGAAGTTCATGGTTCTCATACTGTTGAAGCCAGGCTTGGAGAATTTTGAACATTACATTGCTAGCATGTGAGATGAGTGTAATTGTGCAGTAGTTTGAACATTCTTTGGCATTGCCTTTATTAGGGAATGGAATGAAGACACATTTTCCAGTCTTGTGGCTACTGCTGAGTTTCCCAGATTTGCTGGCATATTGAGTGCAGCACTTTCATAGCATCATCTTTTAGGATTTGAAATAGTTCAACTGGAATTCCATTACCTCAATACAAGCTTTGTTCATAATGATGCTTCCTAAGGCCCACTTGACTTCACATTCCAGGATGATTGGCTCTAGGTGAGTCATCACACCATCGTGATTATCTGGGTCATTAAGATTTTTTGTACAGTTCTTCTGTGTATTCTTGTCACCTCTTCTTAATATCTTCTGCTTCTGTTCGGTCCATGCCATTTCTGTCCTTTATTGTGCTTATCATTGAATGAAACATTCCCTTGGTATCTCTGATTTTCTTGAAGAGATCTCTAATCTTTCCCATTCTGTTGTTTTCCTCTATTTCTTTGCACTGATCACTAAGGAAAGCTTTCTTATCTCTCTTTGCTATTCTTTGGAACTCTGCATTCAAATGGGTATATCTTTCCTTTTCTCCTTTGCCTTAACTTCTCTTTTCACAGCTATTAGTAAGACCTCCTCAGATAGCATTTTGCTTTTTTGCATTTCTTTTTCTTGGGTATGGTCTTGATCACTGCCTCCTGTACAGTGTCACAAACCTCCATCCATAGTTCTTCAGGCACTCTGTCTATCAGAGCTAATCCCCTGAATCTATTTGTCACTTCCACTGTATAATCGTAAGGGATTTGATTTAGGTCATACCTGAATGGTCTTTTGGTTTTCCCTACTTTCTTCAATTTAAGTCTGAATTTGGCAAAAGGAGTTCATGATCTGAGCCATAGTCAGCTCCTGGTCTTGTTTTTGCTGACTGTATAGAGCTTCTCCATCTTTGGCTGCAAAGAATATAATCAATCGGATTTCAGTATTGACCATCTGGTGATGTTCATGTGTAGACTCTTCTTTTGTGTTATTGGAAGAGGGTATTTGCTATCACCAGTGGTTCTTTTGGCAAAATTCTAGTAGCCTTTGCCCTGTTTCATTCTGTACTCCAAGGCCAAATTTGCCTATTACTCCAGGTGTTTCCTGACTTCCTACTTTTGCATTCCAATCCCCTATAATGAAAAGGACATCTTTTTTGGGTGTTAGTTCTTAAAGGTCTTCACAGAACTGTTCAGCTTCTTCAGCATTATTAGTCAGGGCATAGATTTGGATTATTGTGATACTGAATGGTTTGACTTCCAAACGAACAGAGATCATACTGTTGTTTTTGATATTGCAGCCAATTACTGCATTTTGGACTCTCTTGCTGACTATGATGGCAACTCCATCTCTTCTAAGGGATTCCTGTCCACAGTAGTAGATCTAAGGGTCATCTGAGTTAAATTCACCCATTCCAGTCCATTTTAGTTCACTGATTCCTAAAATGACAATGTTTACTCTTGCCATCTCCTGTTTGACCACTTCCAATTTTGCCTTGATTCATGGACCTAACATTCCAGGTTCCTATGCAATATTGCTCCTCACAGGATCAGACTTTACTTCCATCACCCATCATATCCACAACTGGGTGTTGTTTTGCTTTGGCTGTCTCTTCATACTTTCTGGAGTTATTTCTCCACTCTTCTCCAGTAGCATATTGGGCACCTACTGATATGGGAAGTTCATCTATCAGTGTCATTCCCTTTTGCCTTTTCATACTGTTCAAGGGGTTCTCAAGGCAAGAGCACTGAAGTGGTTTGCCATTCCCTTCTCCAGTGGACCACATTTTGTCAGAACTCTCCTCCATGACTCGTCTGTCCTGAATGGCCCTACAGGGCATGGCTCATAGTTTCATTGAGCTAGACAAAGCTGTGGTCATGTGATCAGTTTGGTTGGTTTTCTGTGATTGTGGTCATATGCACATGGACCCCTTGTTCCTACTTTGCCTAACAACCAACCAATAAAGCTGCTAATTTATAAATTAGCTGTTAAGTCCCTGTTCCTATCCCTTTACCACCAAACATGGGGTGCTGTGAGCTATGTAAAAATACCCCTGTGAATCGGAACAATCATGGACTAAGACTGAGATGAATCAAAAGGAGCACTTTTGGACAAAAAGAAAAGAAAAATAAAGGGCCAACCTTCAGAAGCAAATACTAGAGGAAACCCATGAAAGACAAACTTTCTGATTTAACTTTTCAAAACATTATGGGGTTTCACATACCTCCTCTTGTCACTAAAGCTTTAGGCAATAAATCTTAGAGATGATTTGTGAGATTATCATAGTACCCCTCTGAGGACACTGAAATGATGCAATGAGAAATTCCTGATTTTCAGAAATTCCAGGAAAATCTCTCAATTTGACTTGTTACTGGTCAAGTAAGGTTGAAATCGACATAGCATACTAGGGAAATAACACTGAAAGTAATGTTACTATTTTGCACTAAAAGCTGTCTGCATGGTGACTAATAAAAGAGGCTTATATACCCGATCAATAGCTGAACACTGATAAGCATTACAGGAAAGAATAAAACTTAGCAGATGTCTATTTGCACAGTGATGAAAAAAAAAAAGAATTGTGCAATTTTCCTACAATATAAATATAGTCATCATCATAATTCTAGCATGGCATTTTTATACATTTTCACACTCTTTGAAATCATTGAAAATTACATTTAATATTAGATAATAATATTTCAGTGCCATTGTATTAGCAAAGCAGTTTTACATATTTCATGATGCTCATCATAGCACTATGATTAAGAAGTATTTTCACCATTTTTAGAAAAAGAAACTGAGTCTTAAGAACATAGAAGTAAATTAGCTACACCCATAAATACAGCAAATGAGATTCAAACTGAGATTTTTGACCCCATATTGTAATACTGCAGTACAGCTGCAAGCTTAATAAATTATTTTGAAAAATAATTGTTGTTTTAGGTTGGATTTGATTTTGGAATCAGATTAAAGTTATCTGGCACTAAGACTTCTAAATAATGTGTATATTCAGAAAGATAATGCTATGTGAAATTTTTTAAAGATGTTATCTATTGCTCTGAAGATAATTTCAAAAGAGAAATACAAGTAGGACTTTGAAGAATAATAGTATTTTTGAATCCAGGAACACTTCAAAGGCAACAAATTAAATGTATGAAAATGGCTAGAATGATATTATGCATATAGTAGACAATTAATATTAGTAAATAGTGTTAAAGAAAGTATTTCTATGTATAAGCACAGATAATGTTTTCTCATAAATTATCAAACTCAGAAAATTATGCATAGATATTGGGAATATAAATTAGTACAGATTCTCTTAAAGTAACTTGGTAAAAGTTACTAAAAGCCTTAACATCACTCTCTATTTTGGTCTATTTCTTCCAATTTAATGATTTAACTTAATTAAGTGTCCATCGAGATTTGTTTTCCAAAATGTTCACTGTGGCATTCACTGTTCATGTGTAAACATTTGTAAAAAGAAAACAAAATATAAAATCAAAGTCCAATAATAGGGGCCTCACTAAGTAAACTGTGGTGGCTCAGGTGCTAAAAATCTGCCTGTAATGCAGGAGACCTAGGTTTGATCCCTAGGTCACAAAGATTCCCTGGAGAAAGGAATGGTAGCCCACTTGCCTGGAGAATTCCATGGAGAGAAGAGCCTGGCAGGCTGCTTACTGTCCATGGGGTCACAAAGAGTTGGACACAACTGAGTGACTAACACTAATCAACTAATAGAATACTGTTCAGCTATGAAGATTTTATTTTAAAGAATTCTATTTATATAAGGACTATTTTAAACACACCTACAAAGCAAAAGAGAACAAAACAAAGATTAAATATACAAAAAGATAAAAGGTTAATCATCTCTGGTTTGTGAGATCATTTACAATTTTCTCCTTATCTTTTGAAAATATTTATACTGGGTACATGATTTTTTAACAGACATGTAAAACTATTTTAAAGTCAGTATTTTAATAACAGTCAACATGGATTGAGTTTTAACCATATGATAGACATGGTTCTCATCCTTTTACACATGTAATTTCATTTACTTCCCATAAAAAGCATTGATGTTG
Source organism: Antilocapra americana (assembly GCA_007570785.1). Taxonomy (NCBI): domain Eukaryota; kingdom Metazoa; phylum Chordata; class Mammalia; order Artiodactyla; family Antilocapridae; genus Antilocapra; species Antilocapra americana. The sequence goes on from ML664199.1 coordinate 3,734,507, forward strand.
AGCTATTTATCCTGCTTAATAGGTGAGAAAACTGAGGCAGAGACACTAAACAACCAGCCCAACATGACCTTTCAAATAAACATCTAAGTGAAGATCTGCACCAAATCATCTGATTCCAGACTCATGTGCATCAGGACCACGCTCTACTACTCATGCTATACAGGTGGCTTAGGGATGCGTCAGAATACATTAACATCATGGAGAAAGCCATCTCCTGCACCTGTGACTCTTGTCTCTGAAGCTGAATAATCCTGTGGGTGAGATGGCTTGTGATTCTGATAATATACAAAGTGTACTTAACTTACCCTATATATAACTAGTTTTCATGAATGTGTTACTTCTCCTGCCAAAGCAAAGGCTGTTTAACATGGAGGGGTAGTACATTTATTTACATTCATTTTGCGATCATCTAGTTAGACCCATTTACAGTATATCAGGCACTGGACTGAAGTCTGAGAAAAATTTTCTACTTATACCACTCACTGCCATAAATTTAACATGGAAGGGACATGAACTCTTTTTTTTTTTTAACTATCTGACCAACATTTATTTTTATTTTTATTGGGGTATAGATGCTCCACAAGGTTGTGCAAGACTTTGCTATATGGCAAAGTGAATCAGCCACATGTATACCTATATTCCCACCTTTTTGGATGTCCTCCCCATTTAGGGGAAAGAGGGAAGGATGAATTGGGAGATTGGGAGTGACTTACATACACTCCCATGTATGAAATAGACAGCTAAATGGGAACCAACTATATTATATAGGGACCTCTGCTGGGGCATATACTCTTAACTGATGCCATTTCTTGACCACAGGAAGGGAGCACAACTTTAAGAGAAAGGATATTCAGGCTGTTTCCTTGCTAAAAATATGTTTCTTAGGCACTTCCACCTGCATAGATTGAAGACAGCACAATTAATCTTACTGACTTCAAAAATTCCTGCTAAATGCATTGGCAAGTATAATGTCCACAAAACCAAAGTTATTAAAATTACAAAGATGTCCATATTAGTTGCTCAGTCATGCCTGACTCTGAGACCCCAGGGACCAAAGCCCACCAGGCTCCTCTGTCCATGGCATTTTCCAGGCAAGAATACTGGAGTAGGTTGCCACGCCCTTCTCCAGGGGAGCTTCCCCACCCAGGGATCGAACTCAGGTCTCCTTCACTACAAGCAGATTCTTTACCAACTGAGCTATGAGGGAAGACCTTACAAAGATGTGAGTCAGTCACAAAAAAAAAATATGTTTTTATTTCATATTATCATGGCAGTATCAACTAGGAAGACACAAACACAATTTTACTATAGATGAAAATTACTGATGGACATTTTTGTGGTTATTGACTCCATTTAAGCACATTCTGAAAAGTTAAAAGTCTAATTTTTTGGCTATCAGTTTTGATCTTTAAAATTATCTATTTTAAGGAACACAGATGTATAGAATAGACTCGTGGACTCTGTGGTTGAGGGTAAGGGTGGGGTGATATGGGAGAATGGCATTGAAACAAGTTAATTATCATATGTCTAATCAATCACCAGCCCAGGATTGATGCTCGGGGCTGGTGCATCGAGATTTCTCGGGGGGAGGGAGGAGGGAGGGGGGTTCTGGAGGGGGAGCATATGTAAACCCATGGTGATATCATGTCATTGTATGGCAAAACTAATAAAAAAAAGAAAGAATTTTTACAATCAGATCCCCTTCTTTCTTATTAAAAAACAATTCTAGAAGAATTCAGATGTTATTAGCATTGATTTACTTTACACCTTATATTTTCTCCTACTAAATACCAAGTGAGTTTCATATGAAAACTCATGAAAACATTCATGTCTTACAGCTTTTGGAGGCTTTATTACATAAAAGGCACAGCATGATAAATCTACATAAACATTCTTTAAATAGGAATTCAAGGTATACAAAGGTATAATGTGTGTCAAGGAATTTTAGTCCTATTTTATTTATATGGAAGATATTTACTAATCCCTGGATAAATAGGTAAAAATGTAATAGACGTAGACCAAAGCAGCTGCACATGGTCTCATGAATGATAAGCTGACCTGTTGTAGGCACCTGGCAACATGTTTCACTAAGCATTGCCTGAGTTATCAGACTGATACACCAACTAACAGCTACTCAGAAAATTCCCTTCTTGTCTCATATTCTATACCAATTGAAAAAAGAAATGTTTAAGAAGTATGCAAGAGAAAAAACTCAATGTTTAAATGGTACTCTAATTACAAGAACAATTTAGAAACAGAAAACTAAAACCTTGATTTCCCTAATGTAAAAATACTGTTTATGCCCTTCAAGTATTTCATAAAATGAAACACAAATCAAAGTGATTACAGAGCTACTAATGACTGAAATTGCATTCTTTGCTCTCTTGTATTTTAGGTGTTAATTTTGTTGGAAAAGAAATATCCTCTATGAAGACCAAAATTATGGGGAACTATTGAGGTTCTAGTCACAGAGACACTTAGACTGTGGGGAATTAAATATCTGTACATGTCTGCATCCATAAATAGGGTTGCACATGAGACAGAGCAACCAGATGTGTTCCAGTGTGTTGGTGTGACTGATGTGTGAACACTAGGACCACTGTATATTGTCACCTGTATCTTCTGCCAAGTAATATGAGTGTGGTCGACTAAGACTCTCAGATTTATTTCTTATGAAAGGATATTTCCAAGTTTAATATATCTGATTCTGTATTTTCCTGATTGATTTTTCCTCGTGTTAAATTCTCCACTGTTCTTGCTTTGACTGAGCTATAATTACCCATTACCTAAATTAAATATTTAATTCTTCAAATATTTTTCTATTCCATCCACTCTTATGCTTAAATAAGGACTTGCTATAGTCTCTTAATTCATTCAGTTTATATAATTTTGCAATATTTCCCTTTTTTTATAAATCAATAAATAAGCCTCATTTTTCATATGATTATGATGAATCCAAATATGTAATTTAGAAAACAGAGTTAACTTGATTGGAATAAATTAGCTTATGCCTAGAGGTCAATATATTGTTCTTCCTACTTCTATACAGCCATTCTGAAAAGATTATAGGTTCTAAAAAAGAAGACAGTGATGTATGTTTATAATAAGACAGTAGGAATCAATATGAGAAAGCCCTTTGTAGATGGTAACACTGCGGAAGACAGACAGATGAATTTGTGTTATGTGGATACCAAAGAGTATGGACTATCTGGCCCAGATGGTTGTGGCAGGAGGGAATGGAAGAATATGCAGGGACAAGGCCCTGAGGAGTGATCCTGGAATGCATGAATGGCCAGGGATAGCCTTTGGAAACATGGCAGCTTAGAAGCTCACCAAGCGTTTCTCTAGGCTTCCACAACCAAGTCTAAGAACAGAAAGATGAGACAAGGCCACCTGGTCCCAGGAGGAAATAATGCTGCTGAAGAACTACATTGTAAAGCTGGAAGAGACTTCTGAGATTCACTTTTTTCTTACATAAACACATAATTGGTAACTTTGCAAGTGCCACTAACAACCTTAATAGTTACAGTACGACAGATCTGGCCTCTAAAATTTCCCTGAATATGGAGAAGGAAAATCAATTGGTTAATCCATGCAAAAATAAAAAAATAAAAAGGAAACCTGCCAATGTGGTTTGACTAACAAACCATTGGAATTGTGGTTTGGGTATGTATAATGGATTCCCTCTTCCACTGCCTCTAATCTAATTAATTCCTTATATCTGTCCTCATTCCATCAGATGTGTTTACTAGCCAAGTTGTATTAAGATGATTTTTTAATAGCTTCATTGAAAAAAAGAATAGAATGTGGGTAACTGAAGCAAACAGAAACATCAAATACAAAGTCTTTTGTTTATGATGACCATTGCTCTCTTATTACAAGTGTCTTTAGCAGAAACACAATCTCTGCTGTTATGAAACAATACACACAGAGAGTGCTTAAATTTAGGATTATCATCCCACACTTCCTAATTATTACACCTGCATAATTATTAATGGTGTTCTCCTTTACTAGAAAAAGTGTTCTGATATGGACAATAAATTACACAGGCTACCCTAATACACATTGACAGGAATGTCAATTTAAATAAAACATTGTAACAAATTTGTTATGAAGATTTTAGCAGATCAATCCAGTGGATGTATATATTTTGCAACTTGACAACTTATTAAGATTCTACAAGAAAGGATTTAAGCTTCAATTATTTGGTTTTGGGGCTTTCTTGATAGCTCAGTTGGTAAAGGATCTGCCTGCAATGCAGGAGACCCCAATTTGATCCCTGTGTTGGGATGATCCCCTGGAGAAGGGACAGGCTAGCCACTCCAACATTCTTGGGCTTCCCTGTAGCTCAGCTGGTAAATAGTTCTGCCTGCAATGTGGAAGACCTGGGTTCAATCCCTGGGTTGGGAAGATTCCCTGGAGAAGGGAACAGCTACCCACTTCAGTATTCTAGCCTGCAGAATTTCATGGACTATATAGTCAATGGGGCCACAAAGAGTCAGACACACCCGAGCGACTTTCACTTATTTGGTTTTTATATTATTTGTTGTCTTTAATGTGTTTCTTTTTTGTAAATGACTATGCCAGCCATAGTGGTAAAGAATCCACATGCCAATGTAGGAGCGGCAAGAGACACAGGTTCCTCCCTGGGTCAGGAAGATACACTGAAGAAGGAAATGGCAACCCCTCCAGTATTCTTGCCTGGAAAATTCATGGACAGAGGAACCTAGAGGGCTATAGTCCAGGGGGTCGCAAAGAGCTGGACGAGACTGAGCGCGCGCGCGCGCACACACACACACACACACACACACACACACACACACACACGCACACACGCACACCCCTTTCTCTGCTTCTGGTCTTTATTAGAGATGGCAGCCAAATGGTGATGGGAGCCATTTGGGGGAGCTACACAGGGAGAGAGAGGGAGCAGTGTGGCTTTCTTCTGAAGAGCAGGCACGTGGTGCAGCTGCTATAGCTAGCAGCCTCACTGAGAGCTGAGCATCATTCCTTCTCAGCCTAACACCAGTGCCAAAAGCCCCATCAGGAGGCAGTGAGAGAACAGCAACAAGGAAGGCACACAGAAGCTGTATGAGTGGTTCAACAGCCACATCAGTGCAGGACTGCGTATGTGTACAGCTACCACAAGTCAGGCAAGAGACGCTCCATGCCAGGGGCCACGTCTTAGTCACCACTCTTGTCCCAGCATCTTATAAAGGACTTGACACAGGACAGGTTTTCATAAAACAGTTGTTGAAAGCAGGCATCAGGGGAGCAGGTACCATCACTATTGGATCCCACCTCCTTCCTCTGGCTCAACTCAGGCAATTGTATGTACATTTCATTCCACGGACAAAGTGGTTGTTTTTAATAAAGCAGTAGTTTAAGTGAATCCCAGGTCTACTTTCTTACTCAAAGACTATCTTTTGTGTGCTTGAGCAAGATTCTGAATGAATTCCAGGCTTCACTTCATTTTAGTAATACCCAAATTCTAATCAGGGCTATATGTTCTCAGCCTCCATCTCTTGACTCTCTGCCTGCCTTTCTCCTTCCCTCTTTTTTCTTTCTCTATCTACTCCCATTCTTTTCTTACTCTCCCTGCCTTAACTTCTCTTTCTCTCTCCTCCTCTCCCCCCGTTTCCTTTCTATTCTCTCCCTTTTTCTCTTGTCCTACAAATTCAACTGAATAGCTCACTTTAAGCTTGGTGTCAAGTTAAGATTGTAATGTCTAGTTTGCTAGAATGACAGCTGCCTTTGGGAATTACTTTTTATTTCCCTTTATTATGCCCTAAAAATTAAACTAGGCTTCCCTGGTGGCTCAGTTGGTAAAGAATCCGCCTGCAATGCAGAAGACCCAGATTGGATCCCTTGGTCAGGAAGATCCCCTGGAGAGGAAATGGCAATCCACTCCAGTATGCTTGCTTAGGAAATCCCAAAGACAAAGAAGCCTGGTGGGCTACAGTCCATGAAGTCACTAAGAGTTGGCCAGGACTTAGCAACTTAACCACCACCACAAAATTACTACATGTTAATAGGACTTAATTTTGCTTTCCAACCTTTATCTTGGTAAGTAAGAAATGTGTGTGAAAGATAAAAGTTCTCTGTTGAAAATGAACAGTTGGGGTCTACTGTTAAATGTTAAAATTAATTATATTTATAAACATATTGACAGTGAATTTACTCCAAACAGACCAATAATTCACCTGACAAAGTCTAAAAAATAAAACTATGCTTGAAGGCAAATGACGTACAGACATACCTGAATGCTGAATTGATATAAAGTATATGCAAGTTGTCTTTGGACAGTCATCTGATTTTAGTTCAAAGCGTTTTGTTGTTGTTTTTCTTGTGTCCTAGAGAATATAGCTCAAAAGCAAGAGGGACTTCAAATTGAACTTGTAAATAAGCAGCTAAAAATTCCATTTGCTGTGGGTAGGTTTGTATCAGTTGAATTGTCATGCGGGTCCCTTCTTCTAGGAAAACCTCCTAGCCAAGAATTCCTACTGTTAATGACCTCCAGGGGCAAAGAATGTAACTTTTCAAACTTGGTAGTAGTGCTGACACAAAGTAACAAGCACCCTCTGGTACCCTCTGTCATCATTAATTTATATTGTCTTGTAATACACAAGAAAGACAGACAGACCAAGAAACTGCTATTTTAAGAAAAGCTACATTCACTGTTCAGCCATATAAGGAAGTTAAGACACAGAGCCAGGGCAGGCAATGACAGAAAGCTACTAATAGAGTTCCTTTACTATTCAGGAACAAGAGGAAATAAATACTGTGAGAGAGAATAGACCGTAATTGGGCATGTCACGGAGATGGAAGGATTACAGCATGTAGAGTTTTTCCTGCTTCTCAAACTCAGTTAATCATGGCTCTTCTAGACTGATGGAGTGTGGGGGGCATCATGGTGAAGCCATGTTCAAGATTCCAGAAAAGAGACATCACTCCTCTAGTTTCCCATCTTCAGAGCTGCACGACCACATGTAGTCAGGATCACAGCACTCTGTCCCTGCCTTGCCTGTGAAAGCCACTTGACAGGAAAGGACAGCCCTGAGGAGACTGTAACCTTCACAATCAGGCAGTCCTACTGCTAAATTTGAGGTCCTTCCTCATTAGCTGTGTGACCCAAAGAAAACTAGTTACTCTCTAAGCCTCAATTTCTCCAACTATAAAGTGAGTACAATAGCACTTAACCAATGGTGGCTCAGAGGGTAAACAATCTGCCTGCAATGCAGGAGACCCAGGTTCGATCCCTGGGTTGGGAAGATCCCCTGGAGGAGGACATGGCAACCCACTCCAGTATTCTTGCCTGGAGAATCCCCACAGACAGAGGAGCCTGAGGGGCTACCTACCATCCATGGGGTCGCAAAGTGTCGGACACGACTGGGCAACTGAGCACAGCAATATAATTGTTGTGAGGATTTAATCAAATGAATATTGTAAGGAAAATAGCATGAAACCTGGCTCACAATACCTCTTAAAACCATCTCTCCACCACCGTCACCTTCCTCTCTCCATCACAGTCAAAACTACCACCTCCCATACCATCACTATGACCCCCATCACCACCTACACCACTACCACCACCATTGCCACCACTTGTACCATGACCATATCCAAAATCACAACCTCCAATACCACCATCATCATTATCATCTCCACCACCGCCACCACCATCATTATCGCCACCATCACTTCCACCCTATCCAAAGCCACCACCTCCAGCACCATCACTCTCACCTCAGTATCACTGGCATTACTACCACCACCACCATCACAATTACCAACACCACCAAAACACTCACCACTGTCGTCTTCATTTCACAGGGAAAGAAACTGACTCGGAGCTTACGTATCTTTGCTGAAAGGTGCAAAGCTAGTGGGGGACAAAGGGAGAACTCCAACCTGGGCACGAAACCCAAGTCAAGAGCCCCTCCTACGTCCATCTTTTATCCCAAAAAGTCTAACACGGAAAAGTACAGTGGGCTTGGTTTCAAGGGTCACCACAGGGCTTCAAGGGTACCCAGTACTCAGGATCTCTCATGCCTAAGCTTTAAAAATTGTATCTAGAAATAAAATAATCCAGGTTGCGTCATTAATATCTGAATTCCTGGGCATAATGAAGTCTCCCTGATTTCTGCTTTGGCGGTTCTTGCCCCTTGCTTCTGTATCTTCAGTGATCACAAAGCACACAATGCCTACTCCCCTCTGTAACCCCGTGGAGACATTGTAAGAGGGAAAGAAAATGTCGTGGAGAACACGAGTCCTGGGGAGAAAGGCAGGAAATAAAAGGCATTGTTTATTTTGCCTGGCTCTACAGAGAGACAGCTGTATAGGCCTGCAAAAAGAAAGAGCTCTGGCTGGGTCAACCTTTGGCAAGCAGATCTGGTATTACGTAGGCAGTCTGTTGAGCCAGGAGAGGAAGTAAAGGAGATTTCCTTTAATTCTGGCCATACTGTTGACCGCTTGTTTTCCCCTCCAGGACCTTCTGGACTTCCCCACTCTCAGGACAGAAGCCGACATGCAGTGTGGGTAGCCACAGCAGAACCCCACTAGCTGCTGGTCTGCTCCATCAACACCTTCCACAAGGTTTCCCTCAGCTGGCTCACCCAAGGCAATTATAAAGATCATCTCTAGGGCCACAGACCCACTTTACATTTGGATGCCCTTTCTTCCTTTCCCACCACTGGGCACAGAGCCGCATCTGCTGTTGTAAGGGTAACCCTCAAGAGTTGCATGGCATTTAGAACACAATAGCAGCCTAATGGGTAGTGCTAGTGGTCAAGAACCCACCTGCCAATTCAGGAGACCTAAGAGACTTGGGTTCAATCCCTGGGGTGGGAAGATCCCCTGGAGGAGGGCATGGCAACCCACTCCAGTATTCTTGCCTAGAGGATTCCATGGACAGAGGAGCCTGGTGGGCTACAGTCCATAGGGTCGCAGACAGTTGGACATGACTGAAGCCATTTAGCGCGCGCGCGCGCGCGCGCACGCACACACACACACACACACACACACACACACACACACACACACACAC